>CAWUFW010013648.1:0-462389 GCA_963921515.1 Calotriton arnoldi | reverse complement strand
CCCTTAATTACCAATTAACTAATATTAAACAATTAAATACTTTTTTATACCAATAATAATAATAATTAAACATTAATTATCAATTAATAAATAATTCTTAATATATTGATTAAATTTATCAATAAATAATATTTAATAATATTTATTTACCAATTAATAAAACAACAATAAATTAATTTTTATAACCCAAAAATTGTAATTTAAAAAAATTACCTATTAATAATTAATATCCAATAAATTAATTATCAATACCCAAAAATAAATTTAATAATTACTTAATTAGATTTCAATTACTTCCAAAAGTATTCCCCTATAAACGCACAACACACTCCAATGATAAAAAAATACACTTAACATAATGATCAATTAATCAATTAATAAAAATTAATAACTAATTAATAATAATTAATTACCAATTAATAATAATTGATTACCAATTATCAATTAATTAACAATAATATAATTATCAATACAAATTCATTAAAATAAATTATAAGTTAATTACAATTAAATTACTTCCCACCCTATTCCCCTATAAACCCACAACCCGCTACAGAACTTAAACGCAAAAAATAATTAAAATTAATTTATGATGATCAATTAATGAATTAATAATTAATAACCAATTAATAATTAATTGCCAATTATTAATTAATTAACAATTATATAATTATCAATAACAATTAATTAAAATAAATTATAACTTAATTACAATTAAATTACTTCCCACCCTATTCCCCTATAAACCCACAACCCGCTACAGAACTTAAACGCAAAAATAATTAAAATTAATTTATAATTCCTAAAAATTAATAATTAATTTAGTATAATTAAATTACTTCCCACCCTATTCCCCTATAAACCCACAACCCGCTACAGTACAAAAAAAATTTAACTTAAAAAATAAATGTATTAACATATAAAAATTGTATACATATATTTTTAAACAATTAGAACACCTAACAAAAACACATATAACACATACATATTAAAAACATATCAAGATACATAACAATAATACAAATATCGATATTAGTAACATCGATATTAAAAATTCGATATTACTTACCTTATGGTCGATATTCTGTCCATCGATATTCTGTCCCTTCGATATTCTGTCCCTTCGATATTTTAACTTCGATATTTTTGTATATCGATATATTATTTTCGATATTTTGTCTGCCCACCCTTTTATATGGGTGGAGGGGCTACGCCCTCGTCCTTTTTCTGCCCCCTAATTTGTGCTTTTATTTTATTGTACAATTACCACTACGTCTACGAGTCAAAACAACTTTGTGCCAAAGTGCCAGTAAACTGACTCAGGCTGTCTGGTGACTTCAGGCAGCGTTCGCAAGTTAGGTTTATGGCAGGCACAAATCATGCACTCTGAGCATGCGCCAGCAACACAGATTTGCCGGCTGAGGAGCTCACAGCCCTGAGGGTTGTGACGTCACCAGCTCGGCAAAGCCATTGAAGTCTTTGCTCAAGGACCTCCCCCGCCAATAAAGCTAGACCTGGGCGCTGTCGGCTTCAGCTCTGCAGAGGCCAGGGCTACACATCAATCACAGTTGAGCAAGCCTCACTGTAGTGTTAACCCCACCCTACCCTGACTGTGACCAATCAAATTATGGTGTCTGTCAGTTCCCTCCTACTGCCTGTGGGAGCGCGGGCTACGGCGCATTTGAAGTTATTGGTAGCTGACTGTGCTCTGTGAAAGTTGTGCTGTGACGGTGCCCGCACCTCAAAGTGGCGCCATGCAGATTTTGCGACCGTTGTAATGTACACCAACCACCCAGGCTCACAGGAGGTGGTCCGTTGGAGCAATTACTGCCGCTGCTGAGGAGGACAAAGAACGGCGCCAGAGAGAGATCTGCTGTGTCTCTACTTGCCATGTACTTGTGGGACGGTGAGGGGAAGTATTCCCGACACTGGAGCTCCTTTCCGCCATTTGACGCAGCAAGAGCTTCTTCGTGGTGAGTGGGTTTATCCGTTTGCAATGAAGAGAAGTAAATGAGGGGCGTACTGAAAAGGAACGCAGCAGCCCATGACAGGCTTACTGCCATGGCGCTGGTGGCTTCCAGGCCCGGGAGCAACTACCTCACTCGGGCTGGAGAGGTTCGTCTTGTGAGCATGGCTGCCATGCTCACAAGACGAACCTCTCCAGCCTGAGTGAAGTGGTTGGTCCCGGGCCTGGAAGCCACCAGTTTACGAAACCAGAACACGCAAATGATGAGGGTTGTGAGAATGCTGCTGGTCGAGGACAGGTTACGAGTGAAAAGGAAGACTTTGCAGTAGGTTGGTCATTAGCAGCTTGTACGGCTCAAATCGGCTGCGTGCCTTTGGCATGGAGTAAAACATCAAAGCCTCGTTCCCCACAATTTTTATTTATTTAGTGCATTTTTATAAAGCGCGGACATCACCCGAAGGTGTCAGAGCGCTGTACAATAGAACCAGTTACGTTACAATGCCCAGGACGCACGTGATGGTCTGGATGCACATTCCTGTCAGAGCGGCGGGGTTCATGTTCGAAAACTCCATTTGGCCGTCTAGGTGCAGGAACTGACCTTTCTAGCAAATATCTTCTTTAAACCAGCGTTTTTCAGCACCCACCCTTGCGGAAGGACCTTACCAAGGGTAGGGATCCGACGTCTGCTCTGTGTTTCGATCCCTTTCAACGGCGCTTTCTTTCTCTGGTCGCTGCCAGTCTGAGGCCAAATAGGAGCTGAACTCGGCTTCAGAAAGAACCCTTTAGCTCAAAGCGGTGAAATTCTTGTTAGCTGGTACTTACACGAGGTAGCTGTGATTCATTAACTTCTGCACTTCCTGCTGGATAATGAGCACACCTATAATCCGGCTATAAATCGGATTTTCGAGCAAGTGTCCTAAGCGTTGACAAGGCGATTAATCCTACTGACATCAACTAAAAAATGGAGCATCACCGTTATGTTTGTTTTGTGTTTAAACGATAGCCACTGGTACTTGCAGGTCTTCCTGCAAATAATGAGGGCCGCAGGGCGCACTGCTTGGTTCCCTTTGAGAAGCAACAGGGAGTGGCTGAGCCTAGGAGCAGTGGTGTAACAAGGCTGTCATGGGCACTAATTCAAGAAAATAATATGAACTTCCTAACGCCACCCCCACAGGTCTCTATTTAGAGCTAAAAGTAATTCATATGGAAGGTGCCACTTGATTCCCTGATCTTGTGGCGCTGCAACACTAATCAATCAGTCGAATCAGGAATTTATAGAGCGCACTACTCACCCGTGAGTGTCTCAAGGCGCTGGGGGGCAGGGGGGTTCGGACAGCTCCGAGGCCATCTTGGTAACTTGCGGTATTGTTTTAGTTAGGGGGGTAGGTGCTGTGGACTCTCTGGCTGGCACGGATGGCAGCCGGGCTAACAGCACGCAATAATACAAGTGCCACTACCAGCCAGAAATACAGCACTTCTGAGTGAAGACAGCTGCTGCTTAGCTCCGGCGACGTCGGTTCAGGCACAAACCTCAACTGAGGCCTGCTGTTGTATCCCGTGCCCCCTTGGCGCCCTCCACAGCCAGCCGAAGAATTCAGCCCCAAGACGAAACCACGTTGAAGAGGTGAAGCGCTCAGGCTGGTACATACAGAAGCTGAAGCACTTGTTTACCGGCAGCAGTCAGGTGAGTCTACAGGCTCTGTACTGTCCAGTTCAGTTGATCTCTGCAGCATTTGCTTATCAATACTAGGCAGCAATGCCTAGCACCTCCGGTAAAGTGTTTAAAATGCATGTGCTTGTTTCATCTCTCAGCAAACAATTAAAGCGATTAGTAGTGTTTAACTGTGTTAATGCCCTTCTATTAGTTTGTGGCTGGATTGGAATCCCGCCGTCCTGCGTGATAGCTCTCTCTGCTCGACCTTAAGGGGTGATAAACAACTGTAGCATTTAGTTGCCAAATTGACAGCTAGTGTGAATCCTTTACTGAAAAGCACATGTTGTTAGTAATTGATATGTCATCGGAGGCCAGCGTTTTAAAGCAACTGCTCCAGAGCACATTGTGCGAGTTACAGGTGGAAAGCATGAAATCAGTCTATAAATGCCTTAGCCATTTTAAAACCTTTACAAATATTCCCTTTTTATGTGTATGTTCTAGAGTGGGACGTTCCCTCTCGTCTGACTTTTATTACAAAGAGAATATTTGTAAAGGTTTGAGTTCGGTGGTCACATACACAGGCTCTGCAGACATAATGTGATGTGTTGCAAAAACACAGTTTGCATTTGAAGGGCCATTTATCTCTTCGAGATGGGGTAGATAACACGTGGCATTACAAATGTTTATTTTTGCCAGCTTTCTGTGCACTTATTTTGGTAGATTTCTTCATTAAGGTTAGTGTTGGCCCTCCCACTCCTGGTTCGGTCTAAGTTAAAGTAAAATCGTCCAGAGCGTCTTGCAAATCAAAAGTGAAATCGTGCTCCATCATGAAAGGAGTCATCAAAAGATGGGGTGATGGGGCACGGGAGAGGATGGAGGAATACAACCCATGCACATTGTATTAGACTGCACCATTTATATAGCACTTACTATACATGTGCAAAGTGTTGAAGCACTTACGCGCAGGGATAGTAAACTACACCATGTATACACCACCGGCACCATATGTTTTCGCTTCTCATGAACGCACTCTCTGAGTTCAATGGGCCTCCATTTTTCGATTTTCACCGAAACTGCACTGTGATTTCTTTGTTGATGTTGCTGTTCTGAGCCTCTGCTGCTCACACATGTATTAAAACAGCAAATTCAAATTTACCAATGGACTAGGGCTGTGACTGACTGTTATGTTTGAGCATCAAGGATTTCCTACTCCAGCACAGTTTACAGCCTGGCCTGAGAACTGTGTGCTGTGTTTGTTTATGGAATGACAAATGGCTTGCAGCCTACGTAAACTGGTTTGATGAAAGCAAAGGGCTTCCAAATGCAAGCAATACAATTCAAGCCATTTGTCAGGACATAAAAACTAAACACTGGGCCTGGTAACAGATTAGATGGGTTGACACCATTGCCTTGGGCTGTACTCTCCTCTAGTGTAAACTTTGAAAAAGGCAATCTAAAGAGGCCCCACTTCGCTTTGATGCACTGTGCTCTTGTGAACAGGCCAGTGAGTTAGCATAGCAGTTCTCTGGTTATACTGAATAAGCAGCTACCAGTGACATTAGCATATGAAATATCTTTATTGATGTCATAACTACAGTTTCACAATTCTTGTACAGTTAAGCTCCGAGCGATAACATGTATAGATACGTGTAACCAGGGCCGAACTGGACTGCCTCGAGTCAAGAGGCCCTGGCGGGATCGTCCTTTCTTGGCACTGACCCTTGTGAGAACATGCGCTTGCTGTGCCTGTGCTAGTGTGCTGAGGTACATGTGGAGAGAGTTATAATCTAAAAATCCCACAGTTTTCTGAAATATAATTTCTGTTTGCCTGGCTAATACTAAAAAATCAAGGATGAACTGCAATCCTGGGATGGATCTCTTTCGCCATCTAATTTTTAAAGCATTTGCCATGTACAGTGTTACCAATGGTGTGAGCCTTGACTTCATCAACCAAGCAGACCAGTTCGAGGATGGGGCACATTTTTGATTTGTTTCTAATGTTTTCTTCACACTTGTGCTTTAAAATGCTATATTTAGATCCCCTTTTGCAACAATTTGCTGTAAATATGTGGTGTAAAAGCCACCATTTGAATCAATTTTTTCCAAAATTTTCTTGCGGGGGGAAAACCACCCCGCACCCTCCTTTTGCAGTTCGGGCTCGCTCGCTTCGCTTGCTTGCTCAGTCGTTGTACTACGATACAATTTTTCGCCCCACCACTTTCAAAATACACCAGCCGCCACTGCCTGCTACCATCTGGTCCATAAATACCCAATGTTTCTCGGTCATAGGGCGGTTCCATTCCACCAGAAACCGGAGGAGGGAGGCGTGATAGTAGCGAGTGAAATTAGGAAATGCTATCCCCCCGTGTTTTTTGGAGCGCTGAAGCTGTGTCTTCGCCAAACGTGACGCCGTGGGGCCCCTCACAAACCCCTCCACGGCCGCCTGAATCTGCCCCAGGGCCCGGGGAGGAGGCTCCAGTGGCAAAGTCTGAAATAGATATAGGGCGCGTGGCAGAACGTTCATCTTCACCGCTGACAGTCTACCGAACCACGTCAGTGGCAGTCGCCGCCACCGCTGTAAGTCAGTGCGAATGCGCTTTATTAAGGTCGAATAGTTCACCTCTGCAGTTTGTGCAAGGCTTCTATGTAGGACCAACCCCAGGTATGGTATGCCGCTCGTCACCCATTCGAAGGCAAAGTCAGCTCCCAGCTTCGTTACTGTCGTAGGGGTAGCGGAGAGATTAAGGACCTGTGACTTCTGCATGTTGATTTTGAAGCCAGAATATTGACTAAACACTTGCAGATCATCAACCACCGCCGGCAGGGTAGACAGAGGCTGTGCCAGTGAGAAAATGAGGTCGTCCGCATATAAGCTAATAAGATGCCAATCCAAACCGAATGGTATACCGCGCGCGAGGGGATTGTCTCGGAGTCTCTGAGCCATTGGCTCCATATATAACGCAAACAGTAGGGGAGACAGAGGGCAGCCTTGCCTCGTTCCCCTTCCCACAGCAAAGTAATCAGAGAGCACCCCGTTAACCCGAACCGCCGCCTGCGGCACGCTATAAATGCTCGCAACCCAGTGTCGGAACCGTGGGCCTAGTCCGAAGCGCTCAAGGGTTGCAAAGAGGTAAGGCCAGTGTACACGGTCAAAGGCCTTCTCCGCGTCAACAGCTAAGAGGAGGGCCTCCTCCTTTGACCGGTGAACTTTATCAATGAGGTGGCAGAGGCGTTTTGTGTTGTCCCCACATTGCCGCCCCGGAATAAACCCAGACTGGTCGGGATCGACGAGTCCCGGCATATGAGGGTTCAATTTATGAGCCAGTATGCTAGAGAATAATTTAGCGTCCACATTCAGTAGGGATATCGGCTTGTAAGAGCCGCACAGCTCCGGGTCTTTGCCCGGCTTAAGAATAACGGCGATGGATGCCTGCAACATGGAGGGGGAGAGGGAGCCTGTCTCTGCAAAGGAGTTAAATAACCGGGTCTGTAAAGGGGCGAGCTCAGCACAAAAAGTTTTGTAGAAAAGGGCGCCAAATCCATCGGGCCCCGGAGCCTTCTGCAACTGCAGTCTTGCAATTGCGGATATTACTTTGGCTACTTGGATGGGCGCCTCTAGGGCCTCCATGTCTCCTACCGGCAAGGGCGTCACCCCCGCTTCCTGAAGGTAGCTGAAGGGGTCAGCGTGCAAAGAAGAATCAGCCATGTAGAGTGAATTATAGAAAGATCGGAAAGTAGAGACAATAGACGCATCATGAGTGCGGAGTTGGCCCGTCGCATCCCGGAGTGCAGACACTGAGTGGGCCTCTTGTTGGCTGCGCAAACAGTATGCCAACATTCGGCCTCCCTTGTTGGAACCTACAAAATATTTATGTTTTAGACGAAGCACTGCGTGTTCTGCGCGGTCCAGGTCCAGTCGGCGAAGCTGGAGACGCTCTGTCTCCAGCTGGCGCCAGATCCGGGGGGCACCCGTGCGCTTGTGTATGGCTTCAAGTTCTCGAACCGCTGCCTCCAGATCAGCCCGTTTCGACCGCCGTATCTTGTGCTCATAGGCTGCCTTAGCGATTAGGGCACCGCGTACGACCAATTTGAGCGCTTCCCAGACCGAGGCTAGTGGTGTGTCATCTCTAGTGTTTGTGGCTATGTATTCTGTAATGCAGCGCCGTATATCCGAAACATTCTCTGGAGACCCAAGAAGGGAGTCGCGCATACGCCAGCGCATGTTGGACGCAACCCGCTCCGAAGGGAGGCGCATAGATAAAGTAATGTGTGCATGGTCCGAGAGACTCCGCGCCTCGATAGTGGAATCCGCCACCAGGGCCCAAGCGGCTGAGGAGACTAAAAAATGGTCAAGACGCGCGTACGTCTTATGTGCAGCCGAGAAGTAAGAATAATCCCTTTCACTCGGATGTATCCCTCGCCAGGCATCCCTGATGCCCGCTCGCGCAGCCAGTCCTTACCCGTGTCAGTCAGAGCGCCCGTATGTCCATAACGAGAGCCCGAGCGATCTTGCTCCCCATCCATTACCAAATTGAGATCCCCTCCCACTACCACTACTGGATCAGGAGACTGCAGGACATCTGCACATGCCTCAAGCAGGAATTTCTCTGGGCGTTCGTTAGGTGAGTAGATGGAGGCTGTTGTGCAGTGCGATGAACCCAGCTGGAAGCGTAGTGCTAGCAAGCGCCCCTTAATCTCCGAGATGGACCCAAGGACTTTACCCTTAAACTTTTTAGCAACCAGAATGGCTACCCCTCCCCGCTTGTTATTGGTGGAGGACCAGTACTGGAGAGGGAAGTGCGGGTTGCGTAGGCGGTGGGTATCAGACAGTAGCAAGTGTGTTTCCTGAATAAGGCAGATATCCCCACCTGAGTTTTCTAAAAGGGACAGCACCGCCTTCCGTTTAACCGGATTGTTGAGACCCCTAGCGTTGAGACTAACTATTTTTAGATCCAGGTGGGAATTTGAAAAGCAGGTATAGCTTTAGCGAAGGCCCAGAACCCCCTAAAGGAGAAAGTGGGGGCACGAACATAGTGGCAGCACGCGGGAGGGGGAAGGAAGAAGGGGGCCGACGCGCGCAGGCTACAGATGGCGCAGCAACGAAAAGGCTCATCGAGGAGGAGACCCACCCCAACCCAACAGACCCAAATAGAAAAGACAAAAATAAAGGAAGAACATGACAAAAGTCTGTCAAAGTGTAACAGTGGGAACATGACCAAGGTCTAACCCAGATGAAGCCGGAGACTGATGTCCAACTCGTGTCCAGAATCGGGGGGGGAGCGTGAACCGGAGAGAGACCTTCCCGTTCGTGGTGACGGCCGGTCTACGGACCGCAGGTGAAGGTCACGGAAGTCTGAAGAGGCGGTTCACTCCTGTGCTCCCCCGGCCGTCTGGCATTACTGCCGTCCATGCAGTGAGGGAGGTGTAACAGCCTCACGGGGTATCCGGGCGTTCTTGTGCTTGGGACAAGGTCGTGAGCACTGCCTCGCGCTCTTTAGCCATTTCCTCTGGGGCTGGTTTCTTGGAGGCCGATGGCTTGCCCACGGTCTGCCATCGAGGAGGCGATCGCCTGACAGGGGCCGTGGGGTCACCTCGAGAGTTCGGGGTCCCCTCTGCTTCCAGACCCAACAGGTGCAAGGTGTCTTCGAGGGATCGCATCTGTCTCAACTTCCCCTGGTACTTAAAGATAATACGAAAAGGATGGCCCCATGAGTATGGAATCCCCTTGTCTCGTAGGTACGACGTGGCTGCTCTGAATTCTCTCCTTTTGGCCAGGGTTGACGCTGCTAAATCTTGAAAGAGGGCCAGTGTATGTCCACGAAAGAGGATCGGCTGGGCCGACCGGGCCTTGCGCAAGATTAGTTCTTTGAGCTGGAAATCATGCACACAGACCAGCACGTCTGGCGGGGGGGCCCTCCCTCCTCTGTGCAGGCCAACCCGATGGACGCGGTCCAGTTGTATTTCCTGCGGACTATCATCCCCCAAAATCTGTCGGAAGAGGGACGAGACATACTCCCGGAGGTCGTCCCCCTCAGCCTTCCAAGGGACTGCACGGATGCGGATGTTATTCCTCCGGGAGCGATTCTCCAGATCCTTTGCATGGGCCTGGAGGTCGAGATTCTGGTCCCTCAAGCGGATGACCTCCTGCTGCAGCTGGTGTAAGTCGTCCTCCCGTGCCAGTTCATGCTCCTCAAGGGCTGCCACCCTTTCCCCCACCTCGTCAACATCACGCCGCACCTCTCGAAGATCCGATGCAAGCTGGCCCTTCAGCTCAAGAATGTCTGCTTTGATGGGCGTGAACAATTCCAGCATGAAGGCCTTCGTCGCTGGTTCATCCGCTCCATCGACCGCAGCAGCGTTCCCCCGGTCCCCAGATGCCCCCTGGGAGGTCTCTGCGTCTCCAGTCAGTGCACGCATGAGTTCTTTAAGGGACTTTTCCCTTCGTACACGGGCAGAAGTCATGTCGGCACTCGGACGTGCTGATGGAAGGTGGAGAACCAGCTCCAGTTCCGGGGTGTCGCCTCAGTCACCGCCTCTCTCCGGTACTTCTCCGTGGAGCAGGTCTCAATGCGGGGCACAGTGACACTGGGCGTGCGGGGGTTGACAGGTTGCGCCGCTCCACCATGAATTTGATCGCACCTCGCGAGGCAATCAATGCAGCAGCCCTCCAGTCCAGGGAGTTCACAGTGCCCAGGTGGGCGCGAGACAAGGGGGGCAAAGTGCAAGCAGCCGCAGTCGGCGGGTCCCCCCGTGGCTCCCTCCGGCGGACGGCGTCCAGGCGCAGCACCCCCGGGGGAGTAGGCGAGGCTCCCAATGCTCGGGTCACTCTTTCAAGGAGAGAGCGCCACGGCCCTCACGGCACTCTCCCCGCCACTCCACAGCGCTGGCGTCACCACGATGCGGCCCAGGCTCCGTTGCACCTCTGTGCGCCACTCACCGGTAAGTCTCAGGCCGCCGTTCCTCTCATCAGGCACCCAAGGCCACCGGAAGGCCAAGCCACGTCCTCCAACTCTGATGACCCCCTCAGTGTGCAGAGCGGGCTGTAGACTGCACTTCTTGGGCCTCGCCGCCCGTCGTAGGGTCAGGGTCAAAATGGCGGCTGGAAAACTTTATTCCGCCAGACCCCAATACCGCCTGCTCCCAGAGTGCGGGACACTGTCAGCGGATCTCCCACCGCTGCAGCTCCTATCGGCAGGAGCCCGGTCTCCAGGCGTGCAGCGGAGGTCTCCAGGCTAGGCCCCTCCTGTGTCCGTTCGGGCCGAGGCTGCGAGATCTACAAAATGGCGGGCGCAATCCGGCCCGAGATCCAAGTCGGGTCTTCGGCTCCCCCAGCGCGGCTGCCGCCTCGCACAAACACCCCCACCAGGGCGCAGGCCTCCTCAGGTCTGCTGCAGAATGCCCACCTCAGTCCGGGGCCCCGCCCCGGACCCGCGATCGGGGGATCCGTCGATGCGGTCTCCGCCGACCCGGCCCTCGCCGTCACAGTCCCAACGCGGGCTTCAGTCGGTGCTTAACAGTGCCCGCACTCGGTCATCGCGGCACTCCTCCTTGCGCCGGAACCTCCGGGAAGCGCCCACCTCAGGCAGCTGCAATTTGCTGGCCGGTGGACAGGGCAAATTACAAAGCTAATTTTCGGCGAGCCGGAGGAGCTGAGAGACGCGTCCTACCGTGCCGCCATCTTGGCCATGCCCCCGTCCAGAGATATCTAAAGTCCTGTTGCCAGGGGTTCCTATCTTATACCCAAGGAAGGGGTTGGACTAACTCAGGTGACCCACCTATGGGAGGGTTTGGAAAGAGGGGTGGCTACACCCATTTCCTTTGTCCAGTTTCACGCCAGAGCAGGGGCTGGTAGCCCCTGCAACCGTTTTGAACTGGGCTATGCACAGAGACACCAAATGTGCCCCCAGTGCAGGACTTCAAAGCAGCACTCTGAGAGTGCACCCACCCAGCCCCAATACACTAAAGCCTGTCTGGGAGGTGGTAACACCTCCCTGTGACAGGAAACCTATTGTCCAGGCCTCCCCTGCCGGAGTTTTGGTCAGCAGCAGGAGGCCAGACTCATGTCTGTGGCTGCAGCATCCATTTTGTGATGCCAGGGCTCTGTTAGCTGGTACCGAGTATACCGGTGCTGTTATGTCTCTCCCGCTAGAAGGGTGGGATCATACTCCCACACCAGTTACTGGTGTGGGGGTATGATTCCAAGGTGTTTGACACCAAACACGACATGTTTCCGTGCAGCCATCCCAAAGTTAGCATTTACCGTTGAGTTATAATGCACTTAAGAGTATATGGTCAGGCTGCACTCACAGACAACCCCGGAGGATAGATTCCGAAGGCTGCAGAGGGGCTCTGCTCATGCATGGGCATCATCTCACATAAAACCAAGCACCCTGCCTTCAGGATTGATAAGGCCTGCCATAGGGGTGGCTTCCCAGGGGTGGCATAATACATGCTGCAGCCCCTGGTAGGCCTCTGGGGTACCTATGCCCTGGGTACATAGTATACCATATACTAGGGACTTATAAGGGCACCCCAGAATCCAATCTGAAGTGTACCTAAGGTACTAGGAATCCATTTTAGAGAGGAAGCAGCTAGGCTGGGGTCCTGGATAGCAGGGTCCCAGTCCAACTAAGTCGAAAACCAGCAAAACACCAGGAAAAAAATGGGGGCAACCATGCAGTCAGATTCCACCTTCCTACACGCATCACCATCGCCTCGCTGTGGCAAGTGAGTGAGCTTTAGAATCTCTGTGTTAACCTGTCATACACCACATTCTACGCAGACAAACTGGTTCTGTTGACAAGAGCATCCTTCTTGCCTACATGTGTGATGCTGTTCCATGTCGGTCAACGACCATGTGCAGGTAGGTGGCATCGTGCGGCTCCAGCGTTCTATGCTCCCCCTCACCTCTGGAAGGAGGGACTCCACCGCTTGGACCCCAAAAGAGTGCTGAATGTACTAGAGAACACCAGGTGGACAATCAGCTTGTTGTGGGGTTCGCCGGAGCAAAAAAAGGCAAGGCTGTGCAGAAATGAACCATCTCCCACTGGATGGTGCTCTGCATCACGATTTGTTTAGCATTGGCCAAAAAAACAGCCTCCACATCGAGTATAAGCTCATTCCACCAGGGCCAAAGCTGCCACCACTGAATTGGTATGCAGAGTTCCTGTTCTGGACATCTGCCAGACAGCTACGTGGGCGTTACTGCGGGAGAGGATGTGGCGCAGTGGCCAGAGCTGCTGATTCTAAAGCTGGGGATCTGGGTTTGCGTCTCTGCTCAACATCCTGTGATTCTTGGCAAATCACTTAATCTCCCTGTGCCCATTGACAGCGCCTGAATTCCCTCATGGGTGATAAGCTGTACTATATAAATCGACTAAGCAAGTACTTTCACGTAGCACTCCTTTCTCGACAGCCAGGTTCACCGATAGGGGCATTTTGTCCACTCGGTCCTACAGGACTTTTTGGTTTGAGCCAATTCAAAGACCCACCTCCTAATAGGTACTGCTCTGGTATATATTCAAAAGATGAGGAATCTGCGGTTAGAAGTCTTTATCAGAAGATCAAGTTACTTACCTTTGGTAACGCTCTTTCTGGTAGAGACTCTATCTAACTGAAGATTCTTCACGGACTCCCATCCTCCCCATTCTGTGAATTGGTCTCTATCTAATAATAGGATCCCAAGTCTAGGAATCTGTACACTGATGAAAGCCAATGTGCTGTTGTGGCTCTGTGTCTGGGGGTGTAGACAGCCTAAAAAACAAGTGATGTCAGCAATTGGGAGTGGGGCCTATATGGGCTGCACACACAATTTCCAGAGCAGAACGGAGTCAGTGCGGAGCAGTACGACACCACCTACGGGGCACAAGATACCGCTCTAAATATTCAGGGATCCAGTCTGATGCCTAGGGAATTTCAAAGGTTGAGGAATCAGAAAGAGGGTCACTGTTTGCATGAGAGGTTGGATGAACAAGAAGGCAGACTTGCTTGTAGCTAATAGCTTTATATTACTTGACCTGGAGTTTGTAAAGAAACCTAATTCTGAGGCACAGCCAAAGTACCATTTATTTTCTGCTTTGCTAGCTAAAAGCTTTTGACTTTTTGTCTCTCAATAGAAAGATATCATAGAGCGTTTCATAATAAGTGTATGTATCTCAAGAATGTTATTGAGGTTTGTTATAGAATGTAATGTGCGGTATGTTTAGCATCATGCATTTAATGAAAGGTGTCTGCTGCAAGAACACTTTAAATGTAACAGAAGATGGTAGCCCTCATCCTCCTGGACCTCTTGGCTGCATTTGACACGTCTCCCACTGCACCTTAGCCACCAGACTTCATGACGCCGGCATCCGCAGCAAGGCCCTCGACTGGATCTGCTCCCTCCCCACCTCTCAGAACCAACAGAGACCAACTGGGGAGTGCCCCAGGACTCCTCCCTCAGCCCCATCCTCTTCAACATCTACATGGTCCCCCCCTTGCAACCATCATCAGGAACCATGGGTTCAACATTGTCTCATATGCCGACGACACCCAGCTGATCCTCTCCCTCACCAACAAAACCAACATCACCAGACACAACTTCCAAGAAGGGATGAAAGCTATTGCCACCTGGATGAAGAAAAGCTGCCTGAAACTCAACTCAGAAAGACAAAAGTCCTCGTCCTTGGCTCCACCCCCTCCACATGAAACGAATCCTGGTGGCCCTCCACCCTCAGAAATCCCCCCACCCCGACAGACCACGCACAAAACCTCGGCATCATACTAGACTCATCGCTCACAATGAACCGCTAGATCAATGCTGTCTTCTCGATCTGCTTCAACAACCTCCGCATGCTTCGAAAGACCTTCAGATGGATCCCAACTGAATCCAGAAAAACTCTCATGCACACACTGATCAGCAGTAGAGTGGATTACGGCAATGCTCTCTACGCCGGCATCAACTAGAAACTCCTTCGCAAACTCCAGACAGTCCAGAACGTCGCAGCCAGATTGATCCTCGACATCCCCGGTCGCAGTCACATCACCCAACACCTCCTCGATCTCCACTGGCTTCCAGTCGAAAGAAGAATAACCTTCAAACTCCTCACTCACACATTCAAGCCCCTTCACAACACTGGACCAGCATACCTGAACAGCCACCTCTCCTTCAACGCACCCAAAAGACACCTCCGATCAGCCCAGCTCTCACTGGCCACTGTCCCACATATCAGCATGACTAGAAAGGGAGGAAAGTCCTTCTCCTACCTCCCAGCCAAAGCCTGGAACACCCTCCCCCTCCGGCAATCTCCCACATTGCCCCAGTTCAGGAAGGACCTCAAGACCTGGCTTTTCGGGTGACCCCAGCTCTCAACGGAGCTGCCCCGCCACCCAGCGCCTTGAGACCCACACGGGTGAGTAGTTGCGCTTTAACAACCTGATTGATTGATTGATTGATTGATTGATGGTGACTCAATGAATCACAATTAAGGTAATTCCAGTTTCGCTTTCTTTGGCACAGTCCTCGGGTTCTGCACTTCAGAGATCCTGTAGTAGTTTGTGTACGAAGACATGTTTTTTTTTAGTAATGGCTTTCTTTAGTTTCACATACAATACCTGCCAATAGACCCGATCCCGGCGAGAGACTCCAGGTTTTTGGCATGTATGACATGCATCTCCTAAAGTAAGCCTTGATTGTTCAATTGTTTAAACACCTGACAGTCAAGTGTACAAATAAAGTCTTGAACATCCATCTGGAATGCAGTAGTGCCCTCTGCCCTGAGACACTAGTAGTAAATGACTGTACGTACCACTTAACCACTGTGTAGTATTGAAGTCCACGCAGGTAGGATGTAGATTAAGTTGATTTATTGAAGTAAGTTACATGTAGATAAGTTCTTGTGCAGCAGCCTCACCAGGAGCAGCCTGCATGCTGCTCAGCCCATTCTCAACTGTCAGACTACACCTCACAGGCACCCAACGTTCCAATACGCATCATCACTCCAACATTCCATGCAGCACACAACACATTCACACTGGCTGAGCAGGTGGTGAAAATGGCAGAACATTAACATGAGCAGGATACTACATATCCCCCTTTCTTTTACAACAGAAGCATAAGTCGTATACTTTAAATAAGATATAACAATAAGAACCCCAGCGAGGAATAAAAGAGAGGAACACTAATGCAACTGAATAAACGTAATAGAAATAAACAAATAAGAAAGAGCGAAGAGATAGGCGGAAGAAAACAAAGAGGAAGCAATGGGTAAATATAAACAAATAGAAATGACCCATCCTCTCCAACAAAGAATTAAGAAAGAGAAGAAAAAAGTAATAAGGCGTGAGAAACAACAAGTCAGCAGATAGACATAGACACACCAATGACCACCCCCAAACCCACCCACTGGCAAGACAGGCATGCAAGGAAGGACGAAATAGCACGACACAAACTGAACAAGCTATACACCCAGTCGCACAAAGTAAAGGTGGGAGGATCTCCTCCTAAACATAGAAGAAAAAGAAAGACAACCAAGAGTGGTCAGGAATCCAAGGATGAAAATAAGATAGGACATCACAAGGAGAACTGAACAAGCAATAAAACAGAGAAGATGAGAAGAAACTACAGGAGGTATTACTCATCCTCAACCATTTTCCAATTAAGAATGTAGTAAAATATAAGCATAACGTTGAGAGTATATAACAGCAAAGTCCATAAGCATAACATTGCGTTATCAAAGTTGACAATGTAATATGATATGAGTATAAAGAAGGGTATGAATAACAGCAAAGTCTAAGAGTGGACTAAAAATAAACTGTACCCCAACAGGGGATAGATAATGTAGAAGATGGGAATGACACTCATAAGGGATAACCCTCAAGTGAGGGTAACCACTGGCAGAAATGGGACTAACATGGGAATAACATCCCATAAGACACACCCTGGGAAAGGGTAATAATGTACCAGTAACAGCGTGAAAATGGGACTAAGACCCATGACCTACCCCTGACATAAGGGTGGATAAATAATGTAAATGGGACTGAAACCCATGACCTAACCCTGACATGAGGGTGGTAGATAATGTAAATGGGATAGACACCCAATGACCTACCCCCAGAGATAAGAGCGGTAGCTACTGTAAATGGGACTAACACCCATGTCCTACCCCCAGCCGTAGGGGAGGAAAGCTAATGTAAATGGGACTAAAACCCATGACCTACCCCGAGAAGTAAGGGAGGTAAGCTGAAGTTAATGGGACTGAAACCCATAACCTACCCTAAGACATAAGGGTGGGAACATTAATGTAAATGGGACTATGACCCATACAACGATGCCCTGAGAGGGGGTTGAAACAGTAATTAGCCCATGTGGGCAAACGTAATGTGAGTAAATGGGGCTATAACCCATTGAGACAGATGTAAAGTAAGCCAATGGGGCTGATACCCATCGCCATCCCTCTTGTAGGGAAGAGTAAAATGTAGAATGTAAACATGCAAAAAGAACACGGAAAGAATAAAGCTGTGTACCCAGTGTCCAGGAGCATAATGTGTAGTATGAACAAATCCCTTAGCATGCAAAATACGGTGCCTACGTGAAATGGTGGAAGAACCAAAAATTGATACAATGCTGTAAGAACAGCATAGCACACAATAGGCTTACAACAGGAATCAAATTAACGTTTGCAGAATGTTAACATTTAGGGTGTGCATGTCACCGCAATCCTGTGACACACAGCAAACTTTCGTAAGTGAACAAGCTTAGCAAGGATAGCAGACAGCTAACCATGTCTTGAAATTCCCTCGTGGACTGTCAGCTAATAGAAGAAGACAAACGTTGATTAGCATCGGGTGGGGGCACCCACATAAGGCATGCCGATGCAAAACTTAGTGAGCCTGAAGAGAGTACCAAGAACCACAGTCACAAAATGTACTTACAAAGTACACCACTCGTCAGGCAAAGCAAGCTTGTTAATGTTCCTGGGGTGTACCAGAGTTCCAGAGCTGACATGTGCATACCACACATGGGGTGAACACAGGTGTTTCTTAGTTGTCCACCACACTGAAGAAAGAATACAGAACGGAAATGGCACCAAATCAGAAGAGAACAGGAGAAACCAAACGCCGATGGATGCGCGCTCTCATAAAACGCAAGATGGCGGCAAGCACAATTCGCTGTGCCGGATGGCTCCCGGCACGCACAGGCGCCAAACAGTGTCCCTCAGACATCGAGATGATCCGTGCGGTTCTCTGGGTGAGGTAAGCAGCACGAGCAGCGGCACACTGACGAGCAACCGAAATAACGGTTAAAACGGTTGCAGTAATGGCCGTAGGTTGATTTGTGAGGAAAATACACGATGTTAAGGTACTAACCACGAACCATGTGCAGAGGGTGATGAAACTCTGTCAAGCGTGAATTGATACCGCAAGAGCAGCCCGACTCCTGCCAAACACTGTCTTTAAAGATTTCAGTTCCCCAGAGAGGTGAAGAGAATGTGCACAAGAGCACACAATGTAGACGGTGTGTGAACGAAAATGCCACACAAGGGTAGTTTGTACAATCCTGTACGTCATCCGCAAAGTACCAAAGGCACGCACAGCCAGACAATCCAAACACCAGGCCGATGGTAAAATGGGGTGAGACCACATACAAGAGCACACGCCAAACTTGACTAAAAGCTTGCCACACGTCACGAAGGGGACGTGAAGACATTCACTGCGTGATCCTCTTCATGACGTAGACTGAAATGAAATATCCTTGGGTTCAGTGGGACATGTAATACCAAAACTTGCGCAAATGTGGAATTCAGCAAGGTCTTCCCCAGAAACGTCTTCCTACCAACGGCAGATAAACATGTTGATTTGACAACTGCTGGCAGGTTGAGTGAGGTTATCATAGACTGATGTGGAAAGACCAAAGTCAAAAAATAAGTACTGTAGATGAGCACAGCACGCCTGGGCTGTCAGATGGTGATGACACTGGTGGGGCTGAGAGGCGTAGTGCTTCATCTTTACATGTATCTTGTTGTCTTCTTTGCATTTCTGTGAGGAACTTCTTTCTTTCTTGTAGACATCTTTGTTGTTCTGTGAAGAACTCCCTTGTATCTTCTTTTGAGTTTTCCTTTCCTGTGGATACCTCCTCCTGTACTTTGTGTTGGCAGCATCTGTGGGCTCTGTAGTTTGGTGCATCTTCAGGTCCTCTTTTCTTCGCCAGGTCCCTGAAATCCGTTTGTAGCACGTAGGTAGTCACCAACTCGTCGCCAAAATAATGTAGTAATGAAGTCCACGCAGGTAGGATGTAGATTTAGTTGATTTATTGAAGTAAGTTACATGTAGATAAGTTCTTGTGAAGCAGCCCCACCAGGAGCAGCCTGCCTGCTGCTCAGCCCATTCTCAACTGTCAGACTACACCTCACAGACACCCAACATTCCAATACGCATCATCACTCCAACATTCCATGCAGCACACAGCACATTCACACTGGCTGAGCAGGCGGTGAAAATGGCAGAACATTAACATGAGCAGGATACTACACACTGACTATCCTAAAATCTGGAGAAAAGGACTCACTGTGATGCAGAATGAGAAACGATGATGCCAGTCAATCCTGTCATCAAACATACCCAATAACGTGTCAAGAGGTTTTGTGTGAGGTATCTTGCCTACTACCATCATATTTAAAAAGATGTTTCAGGGCCGTTGCAGAAACAGAATCAATCGGAAGATGTCTTTCAGATGCCAAAGACCTAGTAATCTAAGACTATATGAGACTGTAACGTCTGGCTCAGGGTTTTAGAAAAAGAAGACTTTGATTCTACCATGTTCCAAGCTTTGTGTGCCTGGGCCTGATTACATAGACTGCACCAATGTCAGCCTAGTTTTGAACCACATGTGGCATCTATGCTATCTGGAAATGTTGGTACAAAGTGTTTTTTTTTTTTCAGCTTACATGAGGGGTAATGGTTTTAATTTAATTTCACACTCCCTGGGGTCGCTGGAGTGGAATTATTACATGATTGTACTGGGCTGATTCGGTGTTGTGAGGTAGGACAATACTACAGAGATGGAGCTCTGTTTTCAAAGTTGCAGCCCTACACAATTCACATGCGTTTTGTTAGCATGAAAAAGCCCATACGAGCAGCCTAACCACCAGACGACAGAACACCTGTGTCTTTCTGAGTATTAGAAGAACCCATGAAACACAACTACTTATACTTGAACCTGGGAGGGGTACATTTCTTTCTGTATGACTAAAAGTGCGCAAACAGCAGCTGACCTTGCAGTTAATCCTCTGAGAGGCCTGATGGATTTACAAGTGTGGTGAAGGGGCTGCATAGCAGCTCTGTAAAGCTACCAGCTGGCAGTAACCACAGCGCCTTGGTGGGCAGCAATGTTTAGCAGGACAGAATCCGCTGTTTCATATTGGTCACAGAGCTGTGGCCCATGTGCACCTTCCTGAAGCCCCCCGTGCTCTGGGAAAATGCAAAGAATGTCCGTAAATCCCCTCACACAGTAGCATCCCTCCCACGAAGAGGGCTTCTCCTTAGAGGGGTTGGACGCTCCGGCACGCGAGCACCCAGCTTGGAAAGTGATCGGGTGAACTTTGACAGGTGTTCTAATGAGCGTCTGTTTCTTGAGTAGTAAACTTATTGCTTTTCTTTTGGTACATTTTCCGTTTCTAAAAGGCGAGCACACATGCAGGTTGAAAAATGATGGTGCCCAATTCAGAAAAGCATTTTGGTGTACGTAAAGTAGTACTCATGTAGTACGCTTTTATGTACTTTTACACGCATTTGTGAATTGGCCCTAAAACATGTAAAATGGGAACATTCAGGGAAGACTGCGCCTTCTTTGCAATTTTACTAATAGTGAGTTGGACATTTCGGGGTTGATTGACAAAGGCATGTTAGAGTAGGTAAAACAGTACTCCTGCAGTAATACTTCCCATAGTCATAAATGCCATGCCACATTTTTTCTGAACATGGGAGGCAGGAACAAAGAGTATTCAATCGAAGAGTTGCATATGACCACCTAGCACAGAAGGAGCAAAGTCATTTGATTGCTTTCATTCCAACATATCGCTCAAGACGACCTCACAGTATTCTCAAGAGGGGCAATATCCTAAAACTGGTCAACTCACTCCCATGGACAGAGTTTGGTCTAACCATTTAAAATGGATAAAAATATCGTTCCCACAGAAGAAGGAAGAATACGAAAATACGGAAGCATGCTGGTCATACATGGAAATAATTGAAGCAAATTTAAGCCAGGCTGGCATCCTTAAAAACTGGGGCATCTTGGTAAAACAATTATTGGACGAACCGTATCCTATAATATTGGAATCAGGAAATACTGAAACACCATTATGGAAAGCAGGCCATGCCCATCAGATTGCCTATAGGTCTTTGGGTGGCCCATCAAGGAATTTTTCTTCCCCTGAAGATCTTCATACTATAAAAAATATGTGTAAAGTGCCCGATTGGGAAAAGAGAGCAAATGGTGACGGTGGGCTGGAATATGTATTATCCCCGCTAGTCTACACGTCAAAGGCCTTTCATAGGCCACAAGTCTGGCTGGGCCTGACCAGATGCAAATCTGTCTTTTAAGCTTGGATCACAGCCAAGACTGGCGACAAAGAGTGGACTTCCTTTATACAAACACATTAAATTTGTTGTTTCCAGAATATTTCTGCAGTCAACACAGTTGACTTGGACGGATATATTGTTTATAATATCCTGGCAATTAAGCCAACAAGAGGAAGGCCAACAGGGAGACTGCTAATTTGGATATTAACCAGCATGCCAGCCACAAGTCTAACTCACAAAAGAATTAATGAAAACATCCAACATCTTAAATTGATGAGTAATTGTTACGAACTACACCTATTCAATGTTTATTTACCGCCAGCCAAAAAGTACTGAAAAACTTAAACTCCTCAATGAGATGGAACAGAATATTAGGCAGGGTAGAGACGAACTGTGTCATATCAGCCAGGATAAATCCAAAGATAAAGGAGAATTAATTATATTGGTCTGTGGCAACCTGAACTTAAATCTACATGCAAATTGTTTGGCACAAAACTCTATAACAGAGGAGGCTTCTTAGAATGTTTCTTGACTTATTCTGTCCTCCTCCTCTGCTTTTTGCAATTCTGGGAGAAAAAGATTACTAATCTAATGATTTTAAATGTGTTAAGGAATTTTATGAGTTATACAACTTCTGACACTCCAGCCAGAACAACCTATAACTCCGGAAACAGGTCAACCATTATTGATTACAGTATAATCAATTTAGAAGCCTAGCACTTATTCAAAGATATGTCAAATAATCGATGCAGTGAAAGTGATCACGATCCCCTAATTGTAGACCTATGCATCGCCTCGCCAAGAGTGAAAAATCAGCTAAGAACCTGGGCTCCTCAACTTAGCCTGATAACCCTTAATCCAAACAGGAAAAAACGATCTTCGAATCCAGCTGTGCACAAGAAATGTTATAATGTCCACTAATAGGGATTGGGAGCTAAAACATCTAGAATTTCTGGAAATGAGCGAGCAACAGGACCCAAGAATTGACCCAGGCTTTGAGGCCCTAATGTCTGCAACAACTAAAAACTTTCCATGCGCCTTAAGAACAAGGCATTTCTCCCCTAGTGTGGATGAAGTTTTAAGAAATGCCAGAGCAAGGTGTAAAAAGTTAATTACGATAAAAAATCTCAAGTAAAGAACAGGGCATGGCTAATGTTACAAACAGTGAGCTCAAGAACCAAACCCCAAAATGTGGGGGATTTAATCAGATGGGGCTGTGAAGGTCCAAAGCAGAATTTGAATAACGGGATTCACTGTTCAGTGTGGGTAAAACACTTTTTGTCTCTATATAGACAATTTCCAAGCATTACTTCTGATTTGGGGATGGTGGAGGAAGAAGGGAATGTCCAGGAAGTAATTAAACTAGAGCTCACATCCAAGCAAGTAGTGTTATCAACTAAGGAAGATCCCTTTACCAATATCCACACCATCCCCAATGAGGAGCCACTGATGTTTGCTAAGGAAGAAGCTCGTCTTGCCATTATGAGTCAAAAAACCTCATAAAGCCTCTGAGCCAGACCAAGTCCCTTTGGACGTTATTCGAGCGAAATCATCAGCATGAGTTCCGGTGTTGACATCAGTCTACAATGCCTCCTGGACCCATGGAGAAATACCCAAATCCTGGAAATCTGCAGGTATACTATCAATTTATAAGAAGGGTTCTCGCAGCAACCCAGACAATTATAGACTAATCTCACTGCTTGATGCAGTAGGGAAAATTTATGGGAAGCTGCTTTTGAATCGTCTCCAAGACTGGGTTGAGGACAACAAAATACTGTCAAACCTCCAAGCAAGGTTCAGAAAGGGTGAGGGCACTGTAGATCAGCCCATGAGGCTTTATATAGCCTGTGTAAAGTATTGTGAGATAAAGAAATCTCCATTTATACATGATTTTCATTGATTTAAAGATGCCATTTTGACTCTGTGGACAGGCGTCTACTATGGTCCTCTTTAAAAGCCGTAGGGTACTTGTAGCCATCCAACATTTATACCAGGAGAATGCTGCCAGTGTCTGCTTCAGGACAAAAGGCAAGTGTACTCCAGAATTCCAAATTGAGCAATGGGTGTGTCGAGGATGTGTCCCAGCGCTCATGCTTTTTAATTTATTATTTACTGACATTGGTAAATGGCATATAGATTTGAACCTGGATGTTCTAAAAATGGGAGGTTGTAAACTTCTTAAACTGCTGTTTGCCGATGATGCAGTGCTACTCTCACAAACAAAATTGCCCATGCATTGCTAAGCCCATGGAGTAGAAAAATACTGTCTAAATAAAAAATGTACTGCTAATGCCTCTAGGACAAAGTATATGATACTTAATATAACTATAAATCCAAAATTGTCCTTCAAGATAAATGGCAGAGACTTTGAAAGATCTAAGTCCTTTGACTATCTTGACATACGCTTTGATGACAAATTCAACTGGGCAGATCAGCTGGAGAAAAGCAAGTCTACTATGAGTCAAAGCACTGGAGGCATTATTCATTTCACACAATCCTTTGGTTCGGCATTCCCTATATAACGCTAAAGCTGGGGGTGCTGGGCTTATGGTGTGGAACTATGGGGTTACAGATGATAACGCCGATTCTTATCTAATTATCTATAAGAACCTTCTGGTCGCCAAGATCTTTTTACCTGTTGAATAGTGTAAAGGAGAGAATCTCATCTGGTTATATAACAGCATTCATTTTGTCTGAAAGGACCACTGACTCCGAATTCAAGTTTAAGAATTTATTATCGCCAAAAATAACTGAACATGCAAGCACCTCAACACGAGGTTAAAGAAATAGATGGGCACTAATACAAATAATAACCTACGCAGGAGTCTCATCCGACTCAGAATAAAGAGAATAGATAGTTCTAGAAGGATCAACCAAGCTATGATTGCTCCAATTTCTACGTTGCTCTTCATTTATCTAAGCAAGCTTTAAATCAATTGCTGTCCCTACACTAACACTTAGTGACATCCCTACATAACGATTTTCCCAGGCAAGAGTGAATAAAAGGTGTCAGCTGTGAAGACTTCCTCAGAAGTGCAATCACATAATACCTAAGCTCAGCTCCTTCCTCAGGACACTCTTTGTCCTTCTCTCTGGTCTCCCCTACCTCTTCTCTGGCCTCCTCCCTTAGGGCACTATCCCTAATACAAAACCCTAATACAATTGTACACGCCTTGGTCAAGCCTCCTTGGCCAGGTCTTCTTTCTTGTACTTTTCCATCGAAACGGTTACTTCATCCTGGACGGTTGCGATGACCTTGGGTCCCAGGCACCTTCTCCGCTGAAAGTATCATCCCTAAATTCCATTGCACTCCCCGTACCATGCCTCCCATCTCTCTAACTTTTGAAAACAAAGAGTTAGTCTTTACCAACGAGACATGTGTCCTTGCACCTGCAACAAAAGATACGTTCAACAGAAACCTTCTACTGTGCTAATTAAATCTACCGTTTGTGCCCAGAGAGCCTTACCAAGAGAAACTTTTCTCTGCCTACAAAATAAGCTAACATAAGAATAAACCAGGCCTTCCCTAAGCATATATGTAGTCAGACCTTTACATATAACTTTTAAACACACACCTTACTTTCCCTATAAGCATTTTCATTACAATACATATGCAAAAATGAATTACATGTGCAACTTTAATATGGTGCACGTTTAAACTACTGCAATTGAATTACACACGAACTGATTTGTCTATGCATTATTTTTCACACAATTCGATAAACATTACATTACATAATTGTCATAACACAATTATACTACTAGTTCACTTTATCTCAGTGAACTATTCATTCTTTACTAAACATGCATGGATATACAACTGAATATATACGAATATATGTCTGAGTACATGCGGGTGCGGACTACCAGTGATTATGATGCACCCCTACAATTCACAAGAACATTTCGCTCTATCAGTTCCCCCTTTGATGACTCCTGTCATCGCATTTCATTCAACTCCCTTGGAGAAAGAACCGACCTAAACAGAACTCGTTGCCATTTTCCCTGATCTTAGTTTCTCCATGCTCTTGAGCCTCTGATATTGACTGTCCTGCAGTCTTGCCAAACTCATCTCATTTTCCCTCAAAGCTCTCTTGACTCGGCCTGCTCGATACCACTTGTAGGCCTTGATCGAAATCCACAGACAGACCACACAAACCACCACGATAAGGAGGGGTCTCAGAACATACCCAAGGAATCCTTTTCCCAGATTTGCAACCCAACTTCCCACTTGACCAAAACCCTTGCCAACCTTTTCCCAAGCCCCCTCTTCGGTCAAATCCGCTATTTTTGTGTGGATTGTAGTGATGTTACTTATATATTTCTCCAGATCTTTGCTACGGTCTGGTATATAAGTGCAGCACTCTTGAACCTTCAACAATTTACAGACTCCGCCCTCTTTTGCCAACAAGACATCCAAAGCAAGGCGATTCTGCAAAACCATTGCCCTTATCGACAACATCTCTCCTTCCACCAGCACCAATGACTTTGCTGTATTCATTGAAAATTCATCTACCACAGTCGCTAATCTCCGGATTTTCACATCATTCAAGACTACTCCCAGACTGGGTATCATAGCTCCAAAGATATCCCCCACAACGATTCCTGCACTTGCAGCTCTTCTCGCTCTTGAATGCTTCCCACTTTCTAGAAGTTCCAAATCCTCTGTATGGTAAATCTTTGGAAATATTATTGCCAAATAACATGTTCCATACCAATTTGCAGGCAACCTCACATAAGCATTCTTCCCACACACAAAATACACCGTTGGTATCACTTGTACAGGACCTTGGAGAAAATCTTTTGCCACATCTGCCATGGTGAACACGTGATCACAAGTGCTTTGTCCCACTGCAACCTTTTCGTAGTAAGTCTGATAACGCCTTATACACAGCTTACCCCTCTGCTCTTTGTCTAACGCTATAGGACCATAGCTTCCCTTTGTCTTATGCAACTTTTCTTCATCTGTCCAATCAAGTCTGTGATGCCCCATGTCTCGTGACTGGGTCAGCTTTCTATACCTGTCCTCTACCTGATCTACAAACTTTTTCTCTACATCTGACAACGAGCAGGTCAGATTGTGTCTGTGAGCGAATGCTGTATCCAATTCCAAACTCGGTATGAAGAACTTCCTGAGTCTATCCTCGGTCTTATAATAGTCCTACTTATTCAAATGCTTGTAAGCTGGGACTTCAGGAAGCACTGCGTCGAAATTGGAAAAGAAATACTCAAACTGATCTCTCTCATAAAATAAACTAAGCAAAAGACTACATGAAATTCCATAAGTCAGTGGAAGATGGTGATACCTAATACCCTCGTCCACTGAAGCGGGCAACTGCATGCACACATAACAATCTTTCGCATCCATCACATCAACATACTCATATAGCAGCTTAGCATATGCATTAAGCTTAAAATCACTCCTAGACAAATCTATATGTAGCCTACGACTTTCTTCTAATAGCAAAGCTCTGTCAGCTCCCATGTTTACCCCCTTTTGGCTAGGTGTAGTAGGTGTAGGTGTCCCTGGCACCCCCTTTACTTCTAGCTCATGCGAACCAGTATATGAGACTATGATTACTATGATTATAGAAACTATTACACTACTTATAAGTACGCCTACAATCCACTTAGATCTACGATTGGGATCTCCCGGCTCCATGGTTTCGAAAGTTCTCAAAAGTTCTTGGTTATAGCAATGAACCCTGAAAAAGTCTCTGTGTCCTTTACTCGTGACTTGCTTAACCAGCTCGAGCAACCATGAAATCTCCGGATTTTCCCTTTTCGATCACAATCTTATTTACACAGTTCAGAAAAAGACTTCCCTAGTTTTCGTTCCTCTTCTGTGGAAAGTCCCTCAGTTTATTCTTCTTCCACTCGGACCTAGGTTATCTTCTTCTTTTAGACTTTTATTTACAGTTTATAGTTGATCCACAATAAGATCCTCATTGAGCAGTTCCAGAACGTGATACAAAAGTTCAAGACGCAAGATTACCATTTCATGTGAAGACGGCTCAAACCCAAAAGACGGAAATTCGAGTCGATGCAGAACCAAGTTTCGAACTTCACTCAGAAGCGGGGGATTCGGAACTGTGAGGGTCAGTGTTCCTTCTATTTCGAGCCCTGGCAACTGCAGCACCACCTTCACCACCACATTCGGGCTCCGACGGACCACCAGCACTGACCTCAGCCTTCCCGTACTCACTACCCCCTGCATCAAACACTGTGTAAGTCCACTCAGGGGTAGAGTATCTGCGACAAGGTACTCTGGTTCTTTTCGACCTTCGCCGACTATCTTGAGCCTGGTCTTCGTCACTTGCCTCTGTTTCAGATGCTTCAGACACTGGGGCAAGGTCTCTTTCAGGTACTAACTTCAGGTTCCGTCGCCTCTGTCTTTCAGGCCAACTTTCTTCACTTCTGTTCGTTCGTCTGCCTTCCCCTGCTATACCCAGTGCACTACTTCCTCTTTCTGCTGAATCTGACTCTTCTCCGCCCACTGCACCGTTTCTTTCTTCGGTGTCTGAGTCAGGGTTCGAACCGTGGAAACCCCCTTCAGCTTGCTCTAGTGCACCACCAGCTGTGTCAGTGACCCTTACAGCTTGACTTGTCCTCTCATGTGGCCCTGCCACATCAGCTGGATTTACATTCACGAGAGGAGCTGTTTCTTCCAAGGGTGCTGAAACTCTGCGGGTATGGGAGGCATGCACCCAGTTCGGCAATCCTCCACACTTTACTGCTGTGTTCGTGATGAGTATCACCTGGTACGGGCCACGCCAGCGGGCATCCAAGCAACTCTTCCTCACGTGCTTCCGGACAAGCACCCAATCTCCGGGGCACAGGTCGTGGCACAGATCACTCGAGGCTGGGACCACTGCTGCTTGCACCTGCTGGGATACAGAACGGACCACATCAGATAGTCCTTTACAATAATCGAGAATCAAGTCATCAGTGATGCTTATCAAAGCTGTAGCTGGTACTGCCGGCAACCTCATTGCCCTTCCCATTAGTATCTCGTGGGGGACAACCCGGTTTTCCTGTCTGGGACACTTCACATGCTCATTAACACAAGCGGCAAAGCGTCGGGCCATTTCAGGGATGTCGAAGAACACATTTTTGCCATCCGGGCCTTCAAAGTTCCATTAACTTGTTCCACCATCCCAGAAGCCTCTGGTCTGTAACTACAGTGGAGTCTCTGGTCAATATTCAATGCAGCACAAAGTAACTTCATGATTTCACTGTGGAAGTGCCTTCCTCTATCAGATTCCAAAGAGGTTGGGATCCCGAACCTAGGGATGAGCTCCCTCAACAATAACTTAGCCACTGTGAGAGTGTCACACCTGCGTGTTGGGTAAGCCTCCACCCACCGTGAGAATACACATACCAGCACTAAAATGTACCTCAACCCATTACACTTAGGCATTTCCACGAAGTCTAGCTGTATCCTGTTGAAAGGCCCACCTGACCTCCCAATGTGACTCAATGTAACTACAGTTTTCTTTCCAGCGTTCATCTGCTGACACGTAACACACCTTTGACACACTGTTTCAGCCATTGCCCGAAATCGTGGGTTGTACCACGTCTGTCTAAACACCCTCATCATTGCATCTCTACCAAGGTGTGCCTGTCCATGTATCAGCCTTGCCATCGGACTCAACAATTCTTCTGGTAATACGGCTCTCCCATCGCTGGAGACCCACACATCCACATCTCCTTTCTCACAACCAGCTTTGATCCATCCCTCTCTCTCCTGGTCTGAGACTTCGTCCTGCAATCGCTTAAGCTCTTCCCAAGTGTCTGCCATGGCCAACATTATGTTGAGCTCGGTTCTTTCTTGGCTCTCCCCTGCGTATCTATCTGTGAATATGCATCCTTGTTCTGCACAGAACCGGGCAACCTCATCCGCGTAATTATTGCCCAATGACACAAAGTCCTCCCCTTTCCCATGGGCTGAACACTTTACAACAGCAATTTCCTTCGGATGCTGTAATGCATCCAACAGTTGTCTTACATATTCTCCATTCCAAATGGGTGAGCCAGATGATGTCAAAAATCCCCTCTGAGACCATAACTGCCCGAAGTCGTGCACCACACCAAACCCATATTGGCTGTCAGTGTAAATCGTGATTCGAATTTGGTCAGCGGCCAAACAGGCGCGGGTCAAGGCAATGATCTCAGCTACCTGCGCGGAGCGTACTCCTTCTAGGCAAGCAGCCTCAACCACTCCCGAAATGGTACACACATCAAACGCTGCTCTCAATTGCCCAACACTGTCCCTTAAGCATGAACCATCGACAAAGAAAATTTCATCTGGGTCAGCCAACGGTTCATCGACAATGTCAGGTCTCGGTTTGGTGCAAAGTTCGGTCACATCGAGACAATCATGGTCCACACAATCTTCATCATCCGTGTTCGGTGTAGGCATCAATGTCGCAGGGTTCAAGACAGAGCACCTTTTCAGAGTCACATTCTCTGCGGCAAGTATGACTTGCTCGTACCTCGTTAACCTATTGTTCGTTAGGTGCTGAGTCTTGGTCCTGGTCATCAATAACTCAACCGAGTGTGGCACATGTACAGTCAGTGGATGTCCCATTACAATGCTTTCACATCTTTCAATGCTGACACCTGTTGCAGCAACGGATCTTAGACATCCGGGCAACGCAGAAGCTACTGGATCTAGAGTAGCTGAGAAATAGGCAACTGGTCTACGGACACCTCCATGGTTCTGAGCTAAGACTGCTAATGCACATCCTTCCCTCTCATAACAGAACAATGAAAAGGCCTTGTTGTAATCAGGCATCCCCAGTGCCGGAGCACTGCACAATTCCTCTCTCAGTTTCAGGAATGACATCAAGCACTCCTCGTCCCATGGTACCGGATCACTCACATCCTTGTGTGTAAGCCTCTGCAAAGGCTTTGCTCTCAAGGAGAAACTAGGAATCCACTGTCGACAGTAGCCGACCATTCCCAGGAACATCCTAACTTCTCTCTGTGTGGTGGGTACTGCCATACTCATTATTGCCTCAATTCGGTCTGGTGACACCTTCCTCTTGCCTTTTTCTAATCTATGTCCCAAGTACTGTACCTCATTCAAACAGTACTGCAGTTTGTTCGGGGATACCTTATGTCCATTCTCTGCTAAGTGGTTCAACAGGGCTACAGTGTCGATTCTGCAAGCATCTTCTGTTTCTGAGGCAATGAGTAAATCGTCTATGTATTGCACGAGGACTGAGTTCTGCGGCAACACAAGGCTCTCAAGATTCTTTTTCAGGATCTGGTTAAAGATCGATGGACTTTCTGTATACCCTTGAGGGATACGACACCATGTTAACACGCGATTTTCCAGCCTGAATGCAAAAAGAAATTGTCTTTCCTCATGGAGCGGTATCGAAAAGAAGGCTTGACACAAGTCGATGACCGTAAACCACTCGGCTTCGCATGGGATCTGGAACAGTATTACTGAAGGATTCGGTACCACTGGACAACAAGGGACAACTATCGTGTTGACCTTTCGCAGGTCTTGCACGATCCTGTATTTCCCGCTCGGTTTCTGTAGTCCCATAATAGGTGAATTACAGGGGCTACCTCTAATCTCTTTTAGAATGCCTTTCTCAATGAAAGTCTCGATCACAGGTTTTATCCCTGCAATCGTTTCAGGCGACAAGTTGTATTGAGGTGTCCTGGGGAAATCAACATTTTGCTTCACCTCAATCCGCACTGGTTCAACCCCTCTGATTAGACCTATTTCATCGCCTGCGAAATCCCACACCACAGATGACACTGCGTCTCTCAAATCAGGTGGAAGTTCTTCCACAGTCACCATTGGGTACAGATCTATACATAGATGCTGATTTGTAACCTTAAAGTCAGCATCGTCATCCCTCGTCTGGACCTCCACTCCCTGAGGCGTACAATAAATCGTGCAGTTCAACTTGCACAACAGATCTCTTCCCAAAAGGCAAACTGGACTCGTATCACACACTACAAACTGATGTCTAGTTTGGAAGGAACCTATCTTTACTAAGATCGGTTCTGTCAATGGGCTGCTTATTCTTTTGTTCGCTACTCCAACAACCTGGATTGATTGTCCCGAGAGGGGTAGGTTAGGGACCACTGCTGATCTTACAGTAGACCGGGTAGCACCAGTATCAACCAAAAGTGTGGCAGGATGACCCTCAATATCTGCCTCCACAAAAGGTCCTCTCTGGTCTACCTCCAAGACCGCTCGTGTAGTCTTCCTCCCCCCTCAGGCACCGTCAGGATAAAGGGTCTGAGCTACTCTCGTCATAGTCTTCGAACAGGGGCATCTGTTGGTACGTTCGTATTCCTTGTGAAATCCTTGGAGCTTGGGGAACCTGGGCGTGAGAGCTGTATATCCCCACTTTCATCGTCCTAGGCCTCGTCACTGTGTTAACTACCTCTTGCGCGGGTGCCTGAGCCCCCTCTTCCTCTTCCTGCAACTGATTAACTGGGTTCAAAGGACACTCGCATTTCCAATGTCCGACCTGGCGACAAAGATGACACGCAGTGGTCTTCTTCAGTGTGGCCACGTCCACTCCCGTCTTGGGGCCTATTGGTTTTCCCTTTCCCTGTCCTTGCCCATTCTGGTTCCCCTGGAAATTTCCTTGTTTTCTTCCTAAGGTCCCTCCATTAGACTGACCCTGTGCTGTCTGCATCTGGACAAGCATCAATTTGTCTTTTAGCTTCCGATGTTTCGATTCCACCTCATCACTACAGTATCTCGCATATCTCAAAATTTCATCTACCGGCTTGTTCTGCCAGCAGATCAAATGGTGCTGTATCATGAGACTGACTTCTGTTCTCAGACCCAGTACAAACTTTGAGACAAACTGTCCCATATCCTTGGGGTCTAACGTATCTAATCCACTATACTGTTTAAAAGCTTGCAGAAGTCTTTCGTAATATTCATGCACCGTTTCTTTGGGTTCTTGTACAGTCCGATCTATCTTAACCCAATCTATATCTTGAGGTGAAATCTTCAGTTTTAGCCATGTAATCACCTGCTCATACTTTTTCATTACTAGGGGTGATGGACCATTTGTAACCGCCTCCCTTTCAGGTTCCGAAGTCGGCCACTCGACAGCGACTTTACAAGCTGTCCACAAATCTCCCGGTACCACTATGTCAAACAAGGTGTTCAAATCAATCCACAATACTTTTGAAATTTTTACAAACCGCTCAACCTGCTTGTACCACTCTACTGGTTTCTCCCTCAGCCGAGGAAAATCATTTGTAAATGCAGCCAAATCACCTCTATTCCATGGCACATGCACATACCCTCCATTCTGTACTTCCCGTAAAGGAAAATTTCCGACACCCGTCGCCCCCTCCTGGAGGCGGCGTTTCCCCTCAGCTTTCTTTGCTAGTTTCTTCTTGGACCACCTTTCTTCCCATTTGTCCAACAAAATCCATATTCTCATTCCTACAATCAGATCTCTGGTGTGTGTCCTTAATCCTGTGATTCTTTTCTCCTCCAGCTCCTGGTCACTGTATTGTAATCTATGCGGTCCTTGCAACGTTTTAGTTTTGTTCAGGTCTACCTCATATCTTTTGGCCAACGCCATTAAGTTTTCATGTGCTATTCTAGCTTTTCGAGTCACATCTTTTGCTACGAACAGCAACTCATCTGATCTATAAATTTCTATCCTTTCCAAAGGCAGACCCCCGCTAATCATCTCGTCTACCTCTGCTTTCAACCTTACTACGTCTAGCAACCTTGCCTGTACTGCACTCCTCAGTACTTCTCGACAAGTTGAACCGTCCCGCTCATCACAGTCACTATTCTGTCCTTGTGACCTATTCCCTTCCATCATATTCCTGGAACTTGGTCTGTCTTCCGAGATGTTTTGTGCCCTATCTCCTGGCATCCTATCACTTTGGTTTGTTACTGTTGGTGTCCACATCCTCAAAGCGGACTTGGATTCGTGCACAGACCTCGGTCTGACTGGTCTCTCATCCTCCTGTCTAAAGGAAGAGTCTGCAGTAGTCGGTAACGGCGTACTTGTCTCCAATGGTCTTGGGAAATGAACCACTCGTACTCCGAACCCATTCCCACTCTCACTGGTTATTTCTTCCCTCCCCATCTGTACGGAGCTCCCTTCTCTCACTCGGTCTGGGTCATATACCGGTACTATAGGGCCAATGGTAACCGGTACTGTCAAGGAGTCCGGTAACCTTGTGTTCCCAACAGGAGGCTGTGTTATCATAGACGTCGTTGCCCCTTCCGTTCCTGTGGAAATCCTTCCCACTACTCTCATGCTAGTCTGATTCTGGCTCTCATCAATTGTTACTGCTGGAGTCGGCTTTCCCTCTTCTGAGTCTGGATTAAATGGTGGTGGCCTCTCTGCCAACAACCTATCTAACAGGCTGTCGTCTGTATCACTGTCGTCCTCATCGATTCTTGTAATCTTTCCATTTTGTATTAGCAGTGGGTATAACTTATCTCCCTCAATCGTTTCCACTCTCCACCTTTTCTCCAGTGCATCCCACCTTGCATCTTGAAATGCCCTGACCGATTTCTTCACCCTTTCCTGGCTCTTGTCTTTCCTCCTATCGTACGCTGCTCTAATCCACGCATGTAGCGCTTCAAACTGTGTTGGTCTAGGTAGTGGTCGTAAAGAAGCCATTATACTTTTTAGCTGGTACAACACCTCTAACCTGAAAGTACCATAGCGTGGGAAAGTCAATTCTCCTTCTCCTTCTGTCATTTTATGCCAATTTTCAAGCCAAATTATAGTATGCAATCCTACATTCTTTGCCATATAATGTGCTGGCGTATCCTCGGGAGGGGCTTCCTCTCCTTCCCGAGTAACCACATGTCTGTCACCTCTGCAAAGTTCCCGTAAAACTTTAAAATATTTCATGATGAAGAAACTTTTTATTTGCACTCAAAATGTCAGCTTTTACTTCCTGATTTCAATCCACCAATGCCAGCGCGGCTCACACCAACCGGCCTATCGCAGCGCGGCACTTGTCTGACGTCACTTTTCCTCCGCTCGCAGCGGTTCCCCTCCTTCCTAATTCACTCGTTCTCGCTCGCACCTGTCCCAATCATACTCTGAAGTAATGTCCGTCCTACCGAACAATTACCTCTCTGACTGTCAGTCTTACCAATGACCGATCAGCCTCTTGAGCTTGTTGACCTCAATCTGGCAACCGTCTGTCCGCGAAACGACCGGACAATCGCCTCTAACACGCTCGATAGGATTCAATCACTCGATGTTCTGCACACAATAACCTACGACCTGCGTTGGTTATTCACACACTCACACATGTGTTCCCTATCTTCAGTGGGTCTGTCAATGACGTCTCGTGACCCCCACAACCTCTGGTCAACGCTCTCAACTCTGGGTGTGTTCTACACCACAATAAATCATCCGGTCCCGCGCGCGCTCACGGTCCGGTCCTCAATCACACAACTCTCGTTCCAACTCCACAAGACATCACACAACAATAAAACACCGCAATCTACCAAACACCACTCTTTTCATACTCACTCTACCACGAACTGCTACTTCCGCCGCACCGTCACTCTCCGTCAGTTTTCAACGACCTCCGACATCCTTCTCCTACGGTCCATTGGATATGCGTCACTCGGGCTCTATGGGGCAACTTAATCTCCTATCTTGCTCTAGATCTCCCCTTACCATCAAAGGTAACCATCCTACTCTGCTACCAACTGATAACGCCGATTCTTATCTAATTATCTATAAGAACCTTCTGGTCGCCAAGATCTTTTTACCTGTTGAATAGTGTAAAGGAGAGAATCTCATCTGGTTATATAACAGCATTCATTTTGTCTGAAAGGACCACTGACTCCGAATTCAAGTTTAAGAATTTATTATCGCCAAAAATAACTGAACATGCAAGCACCTCAACACGAGGTTAAAGAAATAGATGGGCACTAATACAAATAATAACCTACGCAGGAGTCTCATCCGACTCAGAATAAAGAGAATAGATAGTTCTAGAAGGATCAACCAAGCTATGATTGCTCCAATTTCTACGTTGCTCTTCATTTATCTAAGCAAGCTTTAAATCAATTGCTGTCCCTACACTAACACTTAGTGACATCCCTACATAACGATTTTCCCAGGCAAGAGTGAATAAAAGGTGTCAGCTGTGAAGACTTCCTCAGAAGTGCAATCACATAATACCTAAGCTCAGCTTCTTCCTCAGGACACTCTTTGTCCTTCTCTCTGGTCTCCCCTACCTCTTCTCTGGCCTCCTCCCTCAGGGCACTATCCCTAATACAAAACCCTAATACAATTGTACATGCCTTGGTCACGCCTCCTTGGCCAGGTCTTCTTTCTTGTACTTTTCCATCGAAACGGTTACTTCATCCTGGACGGTTGCGATGACCTTGAGTCCCAGGCACCTTCTCCGCTGAAAGTATCATCCCTAAATTCCATTGCACTCCCCGTACCATGCCTCCCATCTCTCTAACTTTTGAAAACAAAGAGTTAGTCTTTACTAACGAGACATGTGTCCTTGCACCTGCAACAAAAGATACGTTCAACAGAAACCTTCTACTGTGCTAATTAAATCTACCGTTTGTGCCCAGAGAGCCTTACCAAGAGAAACTTTTCTCTGCCTACAAAATAAGCTAACATAAGAATAAACCAGGCCTTCCCTAAGCATATATGTAGTCAGGCCTTTACATATAACTTTTAAACACACACCTTACTTTCCCTATAAGCATTTTCATTACAATACATATGCAAAAATGAATTACATGTGCAACTTTAATATGGTGCACGTTTAAACTACTGCAATTGAATTACACACGAACTGATTTGTCTATGCATTATTTTTCACACAATTCGATAAACATTACATTACATAATTGTCATAACACAATTATGCTACTAGTTCACTTTATCTCAGTGAACTATTCATTCTTTACTAAACATGCATGGATATACAACTGAATATATACGAATATATGTCTGAGTACATGCGGGTGCGGACTACCAGTGATTATGATGCACCCCTACAATTCACAAGAACATTTCGCTCTATCACAGAAGTCCCAAAAAACTCAAAGTGATCGAAAACGAGTTTTGGAGTCAAATCCTTCACTTAGGTCCCAGCATACCAATGGAGGCCCTAAGAGGTGAAGTAGGCCTTATTGGGATAGTAACCTGTATTTCTCTTAAACCAACTATGTACAGGGTATGGTCAAACAAGCATTTATCAAGCTACTGCAAAGCTCGTTTGGACAGCCTTGAAAAGGTCACATAAAACTGTGTTGGCTGGATTGCATAGCTGCTTCATAAAAAAATAACCTGTGCTGATACCTGGGATCATCCTGAATCAATATCTGCGGACAGCAAGAAGTTCATAAAGAAGTGCTACTTAGCTCACTTAAGGGCTGAGCGGGCCCTGAATGGAGGCTGTTTAACAAAAAATTACTTTGTCATCAAAACTTCCTTCACTCTTTCCCCGTATTTGTCCTGTTTATATCCTGAGTAAAAACATTGGGGGCCTTATTTACAAGAAAGTAATGCAGCGTGGTGCTGCAAGCCATTTGCTGCGCTGTGCCACTTTCAAAGCACAGGGATGCGTCATATTTACAACAATATGACGTATCCTGGAGCTCTCCCCTGCACTGACGCACAATTGGCTGCCAAGCACCAACGCAGGCACCCTTGCACCATGGTGCAAAGGTGCCTGCATTGTAGGGGTGATTGTTTTTGTGCAGGAAGTTGTCTTCCTGCACAAAAACAATCATGTGAGGTGTTTTCCTCTTTCCATGCCTGCTGCAGAATACAGCAGGCATGGAAAGAGGAAAAAACAAGGAGAAATAAAAGTATTTCTCCTCGTTGCACCTCCTAAAGCCTCCCTGGGGAGGCGTAGGATTCTGACGCATTCCCAGGATTACAAAAGGTTGTAAATCTGGGAATGCAGCAGAATCTATGGGTGTTGCGTGGGAACACCCACAGCAACACCCATGGTACAATACCTTGCATGCAAAGTGCTGCATGAAAAGGGGGCGTATTTACAAGGCCATGAAAAGCCATGCAGGGTGGTGTTACGTAGCCTTGTAAATATGGAGCACCACACTGCCCCGCCGGTGCGTCAAAAAAAGTGACACACCGACGGCGCAAAGGGCTTGTAAATAAGCCCCTCTATTTATATCAAGCTCTGACTTGGGACTTTACCTATGCTGGCCTAACAGTTTTCATGGCCAAAAAACGTAGCAAATTCAAATGGCTGTGCATGCAAGTTTGGAGGCAGACAGACAGTGCGTCATTTTATGCTTCTTTGTTGTCATACCATCCAGATAAGGAGGGAAATACTTTGCCTCTTATTGTTATAGTTCAGTACAAGAACATGTTCCAAGGCTATGCCATTCTGCCTAAGAACGGACACTGAACGTTTATTTCAAAAGGTATATCTGTATATCTATTGAACCTGGAAAAAGACCAGATCTGGGCTTAGAGGATATACTGAGATTTGAACTATGCCAGCAGTCAGCTTAGATGTCTAAATTGTTTTTGGGCATTGATGGAGCAGGGTTTCTTGTAAAATGAAACCTGCTCGGATTGCAACCCCTAGTAACATTTTCAAATTTTTCTAACAGTGTGCAGTGAAAAACATGTGGTTTTGAAAACTAACATGAGGGAAAATAATACTGCGCAAGCGCGTACTAAAGCACTGAACTAGGCCGCAACTGCTTGACTAATGAAAATAAAGAGACTAATGCTGCTTTTGTGCACCTTATTAAAGTTTGCTAGGAAAAATAATAATATGGGTTGCGCATGGTTAGATGCAGCATTGGGAGGGTGCGTGAAGAAAACATTTCAAAGTGAGTAATAATGCTTGTTTTATTCTCCGTAGAAGCATGGGTTAAGGAGAAATGATTTTTACAAAATAAGCTGAAAAAGCAAAGAGAACGTGGAGGGAAGGCAAAGGCGAGCAACCTTCGAATGTACGTGTGCCTGCCAAAAGTTAAAACGTGGAGATGAAAAACAATCAGCAAGTGAGGAACCTTTCCTCTGGAAGCGCATAAGTGGCACAAGAAGTAACAGAAATGGAAACATTAGCGGAGAGAAAGAAGCTGAAGCCTGATATTAGTATACTTGTATTTCCTGGGATGATGTAGTCATGAAGTTGAAAAAACAAAACAATAGAACATTGAGTGAGATGGACATGTCAAGTGTGGTGTGACAGTACACCCCCTTCCTTAACCAATCAAATGTAGAATAGCCCCTTATTTTGAAACAAGTGTGGGTTGGACATTTGGGTTTTAGGGTATAATTGAGGTGCCTAGTGGGAGGGGCGTGGCGGATGCGGTTGGAGGCGTTAGGCTGACTTTGGGTGATCATCGCTGTCGTCGGTTTGCTGTAGAGGCCTACCTGTTTTCTTCCTGTTCCTGATTCCTGACATAGTCTTTGCCCTTTCAAATCTTCTTGAGGGACCTTGCTGCTCTCGTGGCCAGCGAGTAGATTTCCTGTTCCTTCTGGGTTTGTATAGATAGAAACCTGAATTTGCATAATCATTTGCAAATGTATTTTGTTTTTGAACCTTTTCTCTCTTCGCCTGTCCACTCCTTCAATGCGCTGCCAATATGATGTGAATTTTGTCATTTTCTTTGCTAATAATTTACTCAGTGCTATTTCATGATTTTTACTGTGTATTGGTACTTGATGAGCATTTATTTTACATTATTTAGATAAACATTATAAATATACACATTGTGTCCGTATTTATTTAGAGTGAGTTTATAGATTATTGCCTATACCTAACCAACTATAAAAAGATGTTATTGCCACATTATTTTTTATGAGACATGCAGGTTCTGTTGGAGATTGGTAAGTTAGGTACGAACTTTGCATTACACTGAACCAAGCGTGAAGGGACTTTGTTGGGTAACGTAATTGGGCCTTGTTTATTTCAAATGTATTGATCCCTGATCGCTGGATCAGTTTTGGTAGCAGAGGATGGTTTCTATTGATTAGTTTGGCAATAATTATTGATTATTGATTTTTGGTTATTAATATGAAAAGTTTGTTTGTTTTGTTTTATGTAGTCTGGTAATACGGGTACGGAGTTGCCTAAGATCCCGGGATGATAATGACGTTATTTTAGCCTCAAGGGCAGAGGAATAGTGTGGAAAAGTATCACACTGCAGAAGTACTTTGTCTGTTGTTATAATATCAAACAGTGAGATGCTGTTGATGTTATTTAGGGATTTATTCTGTTGAGAAAAGATTGTGTAAAATAGTGAAAGTCCGCTTCCAAAATTTTGGCTTTACATCCCCAAAGGAGTAGCAAGACTTTTTCACTCGAAAATTCTCTTCCGAAACTTTGGCTAGTATCCCCAAAAGAGTACCAAGACCTCTTTTCACTTGATTGGGAGTAGAGTAGCGCTGGTCGTTATTTTACGAGAAGTAAAAGAATCTCTTTGAATGTTTGAACTATCTCTTTAATTAGTGGAGCAGACAAAGTAGCATTGAGTTGTGTTGTTTCTAACAAGAATTTAGTTAAGAAAACCTTGTAGTACATTGCCGTATTATTTTGTAAAGGGAGGGTCAGTAGCAGGAGTTATACTGACGTCACAAAAAGCCACGCTGGCATTGGTCGAGATAGTGGGCACGTAGTGAGCCGTGATTGCTTGGTTGGTGTGAGTCGCGCTGGCATTGGTTGAGATAGTGGGTACGTAGTGAGCCGTGATTGGTTAGTTGGTGTGAGTTGCGCTGGTATTGGCTGAGACTCAGCGAATAGAGAGAGAGGAATTACGGAAGATTTCTTTGTTTGTTTCTGGTTTATTTAGCGAGAACAAGAGAGTTTAAAATGAAGATGGTAAAAAGAATACAAGATTTCTTTAAAAAGGACAAGCCGATAGTTACTAGAGAGGGACTTCCTGTACCTCCTCCAAGATCACCTGCTTCTTTCATGATGTTAGAGCGTGGATATCATACGTGTACATGGTTAGAGAATTGGATGGGTTACACAGAAGATGATGGAGTTTTAGCTTTTCCAAAGCATGGTACTTTTAAAGTGAGGGGGGATTCCAGCCGTAACCTGTGGGGACTGCGGAGACCAGCAACGCTCCCAGCAGGAGGGCCACCTACATCCAGGTTTTCACGCCTGGAGGTGCACGAAAGGGCCGCAGCACTCCCGCGGTGCGGGATTCCAGCCGTAACCTGTGGGGACTGCGGAGAGCAGCACCGTTTGCAGCAGCAGGAGGGCCGCCTACGTCCCGGTTTTTGCGCCTGGAGGCGCACTAAAGGGCCGCAGCACTCCCGCCAAGGGAGGGCCCGTCTGCGCCCGTCCGCGGCCGATCGAGGCCGGGCTGGGCCCCCCCTCTTGGCCTGTAGTCCTGAGATTCCTGCACACCAAAGTCTACGATGATCACGGTGATCTAAGCCGCTGGAGGAGCTTGCTACTTGTCTTTTTGAGTGACATTGCCACCGACTAAGGAGGTAGGAGTGTGCAGTGTGGTGGACTGGGCTTGTTTCATGACTGTTCTTTATAGATAATACACAAATAACTTTGCTTGCGGGATCTTCCCGGTCCAGAGGCTGAGTGGGCTTATTCAGTTACTTGCCTATATCTTTCTGTGTATTTAGCCATGGCTAGGCGTAAGGCCACGTCAGCTACCGCTGCGGGGAAGGGAAAGCCAGGCGCCATTTCAACGGTTACCACTATGGATTCCTTTTTGCAGAGGGCAGCAGCAGTAATAGATAAGGAGATTGAGATGGTGAACAAGCGCCTCTCGAGGTCTCCAGTAAGCATCCCTCAACTCCCTCTTTCAGTTACTCTTGCTTCTCAGTCAGTGGGTGAAGATGAACTTTTGAGCCTGACCAGTAGCCCTGGGATTTCTGCAAACTCACAATTTGGCGCTGGGACAACTAGTGTGTCAATTGCCCATTCTAAACAAGCGCCAACGCCAATGCCCCTCTCGCCTGTCACTATAATATGCAATCGGGGGTAATGACCCTATTTCTGCACAGGGGAATGTCATCTACACGAGTAGTAACCCGTTGGATCCAACCCCAGTTCGCAGAAGTGAAGTTGTAAACACGGCAGCTAAAGGGAACCTGCGGGCGGGCGTTGGCTCTAAAAGGAAAATCCAATCCACTGGGGGGAAAGCGAAGAAACCGAAACTCACCATGGTCTCTAAACCCTCAACACCCGCAGTATCCGCCACAGTACTCCCTACCGCTATCCCTGCCTTGGATCTTCCGGAGGCAATGGAAGCTTTTCAGTCAGTGTTGACCAGTCTGCTGGACTTAAAACTGGGTCCTATCCTGGAGAGGCTGATTCAGATTGAAAAATCTATAACATCCCGGAACACTAATTTTGTGCCGTCCCTAATAGGAGAGCCAAGTGGCGACCTGGGCCAGAGAAGTGTACGGGACCCTGACACGCGGATAAATCTGACGAACTCCACCCTGGACCTGCCACAAAATCAATTGCAGATACAGTCTGCAGTACAGGGGGGGCTCGGTGTAAAAAATACAGTCGTTGGGGAGAGAAGGGATATATCTGGACAAATTGGAGCCACAAATGAAAGTCATTGTTTAAGGGCCGGGAGGTTGGATAGTAGAGAGGTCCAGCTATTGAGTCTACCGGTAATTGATCTACCTCCGGAATCCACCCTTTACGTAGTAGTCCTGGGGAATGTTCCATCTCTCCCCGGGGAATTAACGAGGACTATGGGCAGTTAAAAAATAAAGTACTTCACTGGCTATCAAATAACACCACCTTGGGCGCACGGGTGGCCAAAAATATCATCATGGTCCGCAGAGTTAGCTGGATTGGCAGTTCTTGTAAATCGGGCACAGGGGATTGTGTTATTATTAACTTTGATAGGCCTCATCTTGCTGGTAGGATATTGTCTAGGGACACACTCCCCACTTTTTTCAATTCTGGATCTGTTGTTAGGGCCTTACCCCTGGGCTTTTTTTTATAAACCAGACCCCCCAAGGGATATTTATAGGAATGTTTCCATAGAAGCTTCGCGTGTTGTGCGGTCATATAGATTTCCGCCTGTTTTTACACAATTGCCTACTCCTCCGGTTCATGCAACATCCTTGGCAAGCTGTCAGTATATTGCCCCTCCTACGCTGAATTTAATTAATAGATTTTCCCCATTAGCAGGGATGGAGGAGTGTGATTGACTCGGGAGCCCTTCACTTTTTGGCATTGAACCTGACCTAAGTATACAGCATTCACCAGTGCCAGACGAGGGGGACTCTTGTATGTCTGCTAACAATATTTTAACATGGAACGTTGCGGGGCTGGCTAATAAGTTCCATGATCCAACCTGGTTGCAATTTGTGAACCAATTCCCTGTGATTTGCTTTCAGGAAACGTGGTCGGTGGATTGTGATTTATTTTTGGAAGGTTACAAGGCTTTTTTTGCGCCAGCCTCCCCCTCGGCGGGTGGTAGACCAAAGGGTGGTCTTGTTACGTATATATCCTTGGCAGTTGACTGCCAGATCCAGGTTGTGCCGTCTCCTAGCCCAGGAATACTAGCATTGATATTAAAAAGGGGGGCTACTGGACTGGGTCTTATTAATTTTTATAATTCCGTGGCCTGCCCTCCAGCTGTCTGTAACATTACAGCCCTGGGTTCGTTTATAAGGCAGTCCTATGGGTCTATTCTACATAACCTTTTGGTCCTTGGTGATTTTAACATTCACCCTTGCGGAGACCCAAGGTCAACTTGCATTTTTGAGTTAGGCTGCCCACGGATGAGGGGATTCATTTTGAACATCTTGCTCAGGGGAACTACTAAATAATCTATTAAATGAATTCGATATGGTGTCCTTGATGTCTTTATCCGACCCGCACCGTACATTTCCCGTCCCCACCTTTAAAGGGAGAGGTAGGGGGTCTATTATAGATTATATTTTAATTTCTTCTTCTTTACAAACTTTATTCTGTGGTTTCAATATCGTGGAGAGTGTCTACAGTGACCATAATCCGCTCTGTGTCCAAATGCGTGGTCCGCTTTTAGCGCGAATTAGCAGCATGGCAACTAAGGGTATGATTAGACCTACTGATGGCACACGTCGGCTTAAATGGTCCCAGATTTCTCCAGATGATTTTTACCATGCAGTAAGAGAATCCTGTGCTTCTGAGTTAGCTTTGTGTACCTCTGTAGGCACATCCCCTAGCGAAGTTATCAGCTCCTATGAAGCTATCTCTACTAAAGTTGGTGATCTCTTAAGTGTCCCGGCCCATAGAGTAGCGACCTCAACTCCCAGATGGTTTGATTCCTCATGCTCCCAGGCTGCGAAAAGGTTGAGGGTAGCCCTGTCAGCTAACCCGAGAAATCATTCTCAGGTTCGCGGGTGCCGTAAAGAATATAAATTAACATTGGCCAAACGGAAGGGCGCTCTGAAAGAACAGGGATTCCACTGAACATGTGTGAAAAAACCCTCTTTCCAGAAAGAAAAATTCTTTTCTAGAGTCCCCTCACCCACCAGGGTTACCCCTAGGTGGCATGCTTCATCATTGGGGTCCTCTCAATCAACTGCGGATTGAGGCGTGCTGCGACTTGCGAACTATGTAGGAGCACTTAGTTTTTGGAAAATATGTGTGGTGCAGTGATGAGGAGTGGGAAAAATAGATAAAAAATGTGTGTTCACCTGATACTTAATACATACGGTTGTACACTGACACACTGTATTTTTGTTTTGGTGGAAATATGGCTCATGGAGATGCAGTCTCCAGGGGTGCCATCAGGTCATTTTCCGAGAGGAGTGCTTTGACGAAGGTGTGACTACAAGCCCCTCTACCCCTGCAGATCATGAGGCATATTTCTGCCTAAACAAAAATACAGCGTGTCAGTGTACAACCGTATGTATTAAGTATCAGGTGAACACACATTAGGTGTGCACCCCATTGTTTCCTACTCACAGGATTCTTTAGGAGTGGTACGCACGGGGCTGGCCCTTGTGTGGTCCTGAAGATGAGCTTTAGGGGAAAGCTCGAAACATGTCGACCCAGTACTAGGGACTCCATACTCATTACAGTTAGGTCTTTCCCTAGTACTAACCCCTGATTTTAAAACATACCGACTAGGAGCAGGAATAAAATATTAGCTCACTAGCTAGGTATTTTTAATCTATTTTTCCCACTCCACATCACTACACCACACATATTTTCCAAAAACGAAGTGCTCCTACGTAGTTCGCAAGTCGCAGCACGCCTCAGTCCACAGCGGATTGAGAGGACCCCAATGATGAAGCATGCCACCTAGGGGTAACCCTGGTGGGTGAGGGGACTCTAGAAAAGAATTTTTCTTTCTGGAAAGAGGGTTTTTTCACACATGTTCAGTGGAATCCCTGTTCTTCCTATGGTTAGGGTTCTAATTCCGGTATTCCGGACTCAGAAAATTAGTCAGATGAGTTTAAATGCAGAAGCATTGTCAGTACCAGTAACAATTGGTCCTATAGTTCCATTGTATAGTGAGGGTCAAAATATTTCGAGAGTGCATACATTGACAATACCTATGTTAGGAATGTTAGTGGATCAGAACAAGTTGAGAGGAGTACCTCATTAATTGATATTCCAGTAAATGAAAAAGTGACTGAAACACTAAAAAGAAGTGTACAGATAGATCCTAGGAAATTAGTGCAGAATGTGAGAGAAATGACTCCAGTATCAGGGGGTTCAGTGGGACCTTCGCCAGAGGAGTTAGATGATTGGATAAGAGGAATAGAAACTAATAAGTCAAAATTGACTATAGATATAGGTAGATTGAGAGTAGATCTGGAAGAGATGATTAATGGCACACTAAGTCCAGAGAGATTGAGTAAATATCAGGATGAAGAGTTGCTATTTTGTGTAAAAATATTACATGGAAAGTGAAGAATTTACATGAGAAATTGGTAGAGGTTGCACAGGAATATGGAGTGGATATTGGGAAATCTAAAGCTTTGCAGAAAACATATAGATTAGATTTTCCTGAAAAGGATTTAGAGAGTTTGAATACATCTGGTAAACGATTGCAAATAAAATAATTGATTAATGCCTTGAAGAGATGGTGTGATGTGGAACGATGGAAAGGTAGATGGGTGAAAAAGAAGGAAGAAATGATTGCTAGTAAAAATGTGAATGCATCTTCTTTACTTCCGTTAAGAGAAACAGAGCAAGTTGAAATGATATATCCGATGAGAGAAGTTTCAGGTGGTGGATATGTCCACATTCCTTGGTCAAGACAGGATATATATTGTCTTTTACTAATGATTTCCCCAGATTGAGAGAAAAGCCTGTCGAGTGGTACAAACAGGTGGAGAGGTTTGTAAAAGTTGCAAAGGTCTTGTTGAAAGACTTGGATGGTTTATTTGACATTGTAGTTCCAGCTGATTTATGGAGTGGGTGTAAAATTACAGTTGATTGGCTAAAAGAGGAATATCCTAGGGATGTTAAAACAGGAGCACCTTCAGAAGAAGTGATGAAAAAATATAATCAGGTAATTACTTACTTGAAGGGTAAGATTTCTCCAAAAGAAACAGATTGGGTTAAAATTGATAGGACTACACAGGAGTCAAAAGAATCAGTACATGCATATTATGAAAGGCTTTTACAGGTGTTTAAACAGTATAGTGGCTTTGAAAGTATAACTGACAAAGATATGGGACATTTTGTGTAAAGGTTTGTATTTGGATTGAGGCCTGAGATTATTAATATGATTCAGCAACATTTGATTTGTTGGCAGAGTAAGACAGTGGATGAGATTTTGAGATATGCTAAGTATTGTAGTGATGATATTGAGTCAAGGCATAAGAAATTAAAAGAGAAGATGATGTGGGCACAGGTGAAAGTGGCGCAACAGAAAGATGGGAATCAAACAGATTTTCAAATGAAAGGACAGAATCAGAATTTTCAGAATGGTCAAGTACCTAAAATGAATGGTGTATTAAATAGAGGAAGAGGTAAAGGTAAGAATAATAGAGAAGAAATGAAAAAGAAATTTTGAAGAAATGAAAAGAAATTTCCTTGTCATGCGTGCGGAAAGTTAGGACATTGGAAAAACGAGTGTAAGTCCTTGTTAGGAAATAATGGAATGATTCAAAATTTCAATCCGCAGATGCAGAATGAAGTGGTTGTGAATCAACAACAGCTGCAACAGCAACAGGTAGTTACACCACAGGTTCAACAATTACAAGTACCTCAAGCTCCTATGCCAAATAATGTGAATGCTCAGGTACAGAGATACAGTGCGAATACTGGATTTCACACGAGTGAACAAGTTGGTAAGAATCAAAATGTACAACAATATTGGTTGCAGTGTCCTGAGAGTGATTCAGATTCATCTCAATGACGGTGCCTGAGGGGGGAGGAAGAGTGCGTGCTTGGCACATCTCTAGTGGTAGATCAATCAGGTCCTTTTGTTGACGGGAAAGTGGAAGGTAATGATATTACTTTCCTTGTGGACACTGGTGCTACCCGTTCTACTGTAAGAGCAGCAGAAATTCCAAACCTACCCCTCTCGATAGAAACTATCCAAGTTGTGGGAGTCTCAAATAAATATATTAAGACTCCAATAACAAAACCAATGGAAGTTCATATAGGAAAATTTAGAGATATGCATCGTTTTGTGGTATGTGACAAGAGTCCAGTGAATCTTTTAGGTAGGGACTTACTTTGCAAAATGAATTGCACCATCTATTGTACACCGGATGGTATTGCTTTTCAGACACCAGATGAAGATGTTGCTTTTAAAATGATGTTAGCAAAGCATGGGACAGAAGTGAATGATCTATATTCATTGCTCACACTAGAGGATTTGCCTGGTGAGCTGAGAGACACAGTAAGAACTGATGTGTGGGATTTTACAGGAAAAGACATTGGATTGATGAAGGGTGTTGATCCTATTCAAATTATGGTCAAACAAGGTGCAGAGTTTCCAAAAACGCCACTGTATAAGATGAGTCCTGAGACCATAGCAGGAGTTATTCCTGTAATTGAACAAATTATTGAACAAGGGATTCTAATATAAATATTAGGAAGTCCTTGCAATTCACCTATTATGGGAATTAAGAAACCAAGTGGAAAGTACAGAATAGTGCAAGAATTGCGAAAAATTTTATAAAATTGTGGTACCTTGCTGTCCAATAGTGCCAAACCCAGCAGTGATTATTTACCAAATTCCTTGTTATGCGGAATGGTATACAGTGATTGATTTGTGTCAAGCATTTTTCTCGATACCTTTACATCCGGATAGCCAATATTTATTTGCTTTCCGGTTTGGAGACCATGTTTTCGCATGGCGCCGAGTTCCTCAAGGGTATACAGAGAGTCCTTCAATTTTTAATCCGATTTTGAAAAAATGTCTAGAGTCATTGGTTATGCCAGAGAATTCAGTGTTAGTGCAGTACATTGATGACCTACTGGTGGCATCAAAAACACGAGAAGCATGTGTGACAGATACAATTGCTCTACTGAACCATTTGGCAGAAGGTGGGCATAAAGTGTCACCAGAAAAATTACAATTTTGCCGAAAAGAAGTTCAATATTTGGGACACAAAATTGAGAAAGGAGTTAGGAGAGTATTACAGGATCGAATCAATGTAATCTTGCAAATGGAACCTCCCAAAACACAGAAAGAAGTTCAAATGTTTCTGGGCATGGTAGGATATTGCAGGCAATGGATCAGTGGATTTTCACTGATTGCCAAGCCTCTACAGAGGTCGACTCACAAAGATGTGACTGATCCGATTGAATTGGATGAAGAGAGCATGAAAGCTTTTATTGAGCAGCGAGATAGTCTTTGTCGAGCACCTGCATTGGGAATGCCAGACTATACAAAAGATTTCGCATTGTTCTGTTGTGAGAGAGATGGGTGTGCGCTTTCAGTTCGGACACAAACACACGGAATGGCACGTCGACCAGTGGCATATTTTTCTGCTACTTTGGTCTCAGTGGCTGCAGCATTACCAGGTTGTTTGAAATCAGTGGCTGCTACTTGTGTGAGTCTTAAACAGAGTGAATCAATTGTTATGGGACATCCAGTGAAAGGATATGTGCCACATTCTGTTGAGATCTTATTAACTCATACCAGGACTCAGCATATGCCATATAGTCATTTGACTAAATACGAAAGAGTGATTCTGGGTGCTGAAAATGTGACAGTAATAAGATGTACAACATTGAATCCAGCAACTTTGTTGCTGAGTTCAAGTTGTGAAGAAGTGAAAGACGAGGCAGATCATGATTGTTTGGTTGTGTACGAAATCAAGACCTGACATAAAAGATACACCACTGGAGGAATCAGATTGTGTGATGTTTGTAGATGGATCTTGTCTGAGAGACGAGAAAGGTGTATTGAGTGCTTCGTATGCTGTGTGTACAGTGGCCATGGTTCTTCAAGCATCTTGTCTAAGAGGGATAAATTCAGCACAAATTTCTGAATTGGTCGCATTGACTAGGGCGTTTATAATTGGCAAAAATTTGAGAGTAACCATATTCACTGACAGTTAATATGGTTTCGGGTGGTTCATGACTTTGGCCAATTGTGGATGCAACGTGGATTTCTGACTTCTTCAGGATCCCCAATCCGAAACAGTAAAAATGTGAAGGATTTAATGAATGCACTACAATTGCCCAAAAAGATTGCAGTGGTTAAATGTTCAGCACATAAGTCAGGAAATGACTATGTGACCAGTGGAAACAGATACACAGACCAAGTGGCTCGTTTCTGTGCACAAAATTCAATTTCAATAAACAGAGGAAAAGAGAGAAATAATACAAATTGTCACTTGATGTTCTCTGCATTAGAAACATGGGGTGAAATTAAACAGTTGCAGGAAGAAGCTAGTGATGAGGAAAACGAAATTTGGATAAAATCAGGCTGTAAAAAGAGATCTGATGATGAAGTATGGGTGTATGTAGATGAGAGACCTGTAATGCCAGACTGTTTACTTTCACAGATGGCAAGGATGTACCATGGAATAGCACATGTTGGGAGAGATGCTATGATTAGACTTTTCAAATAGTCATGGTACAATCCAAAGTTCAGGATCATTGCAAAGAGTCTATGCCAATTTGTACAGTGTGCCAGCAGCAAAATCCAGGGAGAAAGACAGTTGTTAGTTGGGGCTGAATTGGGAAAGCTGCAGGATCTTTTACTAGGTTGCAGGCCGATTTCATAGAACTTCCTCCTTGTAATGGACTAAAATATGTGTTGGTTATTGTTTGTCTGTTTTCTCGTTGGGTGGAATCATATCCAACAAGAAGAAATGATAGTCTAACAGTTGCTAAATTGCTTTTGAGAGAGATAATTCCTAGATTTGGATTTCCATTCTCTTTAGAAACGGATAGAGGAACTCATTTTAATAATGAAATAATTTGGATGATTTGCGCAGCATTACAAATTGAACAAAAGCTGCATTGCGCCTATCGACCAGAAGCATCAGCAGTGGTTGAGCAAATTAATGGCACTATCAAATCCAGACTATCAAAGGTTTGTGCATCCACAGCACTGAAATGGCCAGATGCTTTACCCTTGGTATTGATGAGTCTGAGAAGTATTCCTGATAAAAAGACTGGATTATCCCCACACGAAATTATTATGGAAAGAGCAATGAGACAGCCGATTGTACAAGCAAATCAACTGATGAATATTACTGATAATCTGGTGCTTGATTATTGCAAAGGATTGGCTGATGTAGTGCGTTCGGTGTCTCATCAGGTTGGAAAAATTGCAACTACAACTCAGCAAGAACAAGCACATAAAATCGTGTTTGGAGCCTAGATGGCACAGCCCTTATCAAGTGATACTGGTGACAACGACAGCAGTAAAGTGTGGTGGCTTGCCAAATTGGATACATGCAAGTCATACAAGAAGAGTCCCAGGGCCACTTGAAAGACAAGAAGAAGCAGAAAGTGGAGAAAGTGAAGTTATAGAGTCTGAAGTTACAGATTCTGAAGTCGAACAAGGAACAAGTCGAATAGAGTGGGCACCAGCTACTGGGTCTCAAAAGACTGCTGTTGAGAAAGAAAAAGGAAAATGAATATTGAGAATCAAGAGCAAGTACAACAGAGAAAAGGACTGAATAAAAGAACTTGTGAATTTGACAACGAAGCAAAGGAAGCTGTGCAAGCTAAGAAAGCAAAGAAAGGTGATGTGTGGCCAGAAGGAGTGAAAAGACTGAAATACACTCTGAAACAAAGATCACCTGACACGATAATTGAAGTTTCAGATCAGATTGAGCACAGTGAGTCTGAGGAAGAATCAGTTCGTAAAACAAAAAGAGTGAGGGTTCCAGATAAGAAATACATAGCGCCAGAATGGACATATGTGGTGTGGTGAAATTGAAAACACAGATCAGATCAAAGAAAACACTGGTTCAGAGCAAAGTGAAGGAGACAGTTTTGAACCACCTTAAAAGAACTGTGAAAATTAAGGTGCAACAATTTTTGAGAAAATTACTCTGAATCATTCAAAAGATTTGAAGAAGAAGAAAAAGAAGATATATAAAAAAAGAGGGGGTAAAGAAGAAAGCCATTAAGTGTGAGGATACACTACTTTGGATAGATATTTTTGGGATAGATATTTTTGTGAGGATACACTACTTTGGATAGATATTTTTGGGATAGATATTTTTATTTTATAGATTAGATTTTTAGATATTTTTGATTCTAAGTTAGATTTTTGAGTTTTTTCTTAGTTTTTTTAGTTTTTTAGAATTGGTACCAATTTAACTAGAAATGGCAAATACAGCAGAGACTGGACATCAAAATCGTAGTTCTAAACGTAAATGTATTAATGCTTGCCTATTTAGTATTTTTCTATTAATGATAGTATGGTTAACACTAATTGTCATTATGCCTGTCTTAAAGGTAATTAATCACAAGAATAACACTAATACTAATGGTGTGATGAGTGAAAAAGTAGATACTAAAGGTTTAGAGGAAAACTCACATACTAAAATAGAAAAGATGAAAGATGACAGTATCTATCATCATGATAAATCAATTAATGATTTTTCGTTAAATGTCTTTACCAAGTTATTGTATGAGTATGTTGATGTAATGGATGCGAGAGATTGTTATGTGCGCATGCAATTACCGTCGTCTGTCTCAGAGGGGATGACATACCATCACCTACCTTTAACATATGGTGTGTCTTTAGTGTCTTAACTAGTCTGTTCTACGAGAAGGGTAGTCTCCAGTATTTCTACTCTAACATAGATTTAGTGTTTTCAGAAATACCTATTAGAAAGAATATGAATAGAATAAATAGTGCTAAAAATGCAGAATGCATGGGAGAATTTTTTCACTCTACACAAACAATGGATACTGTATATGCACATAGACATAATTTAACCTGTAGATTACCATTTGAAGAAATAGAATTCATTAACATGGTTGAAGATAGAAGACAAGAGTTTCAGAGAAAAGCTGCTGAGCAAAAGTCTCATGTACCTCCATGGGCTTTCAGAGAAGGAGATTACAAGAAGGGCGAGACTTACGCTGCCATGACCCTAGACTGGTATCATAGAGGGAAGCTTTGTTTGCTTAGACAAAAGACTGACTATAATAATTATTTCATTGGTTCTAGTGAATGTGATCATACCTTCCTAGTTACGGGAGGATGGGGATTAAAAGGAGGAACTGATCCTGTCTTTAAGGGAATTTATTATGTGTGTGGTAAGAATGCCTACTATAGGTTGCCTGCACATTGGTATGGGTGTTGTTATTTAGCAATAGCATTTCCTAAAATGTATCATATGGATAAGAATCATAGAATCAATGAAGTAAAGAATGGACTAATACGTAATAAGAGAGCAAGCTTTTCAGAAATAATAGGGGATGTTTTTGGAGCATTGATACCTTCAATTGGAGTTATTCTGAATTCGCACAAAATTAGAAAATTGTCCACAGTGGTTGATCGTTTATCAACAGACACTGCTGGTGGGTTTTTAATGGTTGATACTGAGATGGTTGCAATTAGATCTATGGTTTTGCACAATCGACTTGCCCTTGATGTATTATTGGCTAAAGAGGGTGGAATCTGCAATATGTTGAAAATACAACAATGTTGTACTTATATCCCTGATAAGGGTAAGAATCTTGAGGGGTATATTAAGAATATTACAAATCTTCATCAAGATTTATCTGAATTGAAGGTTGATGGTGCTTGGGAGAAACTTGGTAAGAGTTTTTCCTCTGTGGGAAATTGGTTTTCTACATTTGGGAATAGTTTATTAGGGAAAATATTAACACCTATCATTGCAGTGGTTACAGTGATACTAATGATTTTTTTGATTTATAAGTGTTGCAAATGCAAGAAAGAGACATCTGATAACAAACGGAGAGCAAGAAAGAGAAAGAGAGAAGAGATAGAACTAGAAGATAGAAGAGGAAATTATTATGAAATGAGGGATTTAGATGGAAAAATGATAAAAAGAGAGAGAACAACAGCTATCTAAGTGACAAATTGTATTGGTGGGTATTTGGTGATGGCTCGAAGACGCCATCAAAGGGGGGATTGATGGAGCAGGGTTTCTTGTAAAATGAAACCTGCTCGGATTGAAACCCCTAGTAACATTTTCTAATTTTCCTAACAGTGTGCAGTGAAAAACACTTGGTTTTGAAAACTAACATGAGGGAAAATAATACTGCGCAAGCACGTACTAAAGCACTGAACTAGGCCGCAAATGCTTGACTAATGAAAATAAAGAGACTAATGCTGCTTTTGTGCATGTTATTAACGTTTGCTAGGAAAAATAATAATATGGGTTGCGCATGGTTAGATGCACCATTGGGAGGATGCGTAAAGAAAACATTTCAAAATGAGTAATAATGCTTCCTTTATTCTCCGTAGAAGCATGGGTTAAGGAGAAATGATTTTTACAAAATAAGCTGAAAAAGCAAAGAGAATGTGGAGGGAAGGCAAAGGGGAGCTACCTTTGTATTTACCTGTGCCTGCCAAAAATTAAAACATGGAGATGAAAAACAATCAGCAAGTGAGGAACGTTTCCGCTGGAAGCGCACGAGTGGCACAAGAAGTAACAGAAATGGAAACATTAGCGGAGAGAAGGAAGCTGAAGCCTGATATTAGTATACTTGTATTTCCTGGGATGGTGTAGTCATGAAGTTGAAAAAACAAAACAATAGAACATTGAGTGAGATGGACATGTCGAGTGTGGTGTGACAGTACACCCCCTTCCTTAACCAATCAAATGTAGAATAGCCCCTTATTTTGAAACAAGTGTGGGTTGAACATTTGGGTTTTAGGGTATAATTGAGGTGCCCGGTGGGAGGGGCGCGGCGGATGTGGCTGGAGGTGATTGGCTGACTTTGGGTAATCGTCGCTGTCGTCGGTTTGCTGTAGAGGCCTACCTGTTTTCTTCCTGTTCCTGATTCCTGACATAGTCTTTGCTCTTTCAAATCTTCTTGAGGGCCCTTGCTGCTCTCGTGGCCAGGGAGTAGATTTCCTGTTCCTTCTGGGTTAGTATAGATAGAAACCTGAATTTGCATAATCATTTGCAAATTTATTTTGTTTTTGAACCTTTTCTCTCTTCGCCTTTACACTTTTTCAATGCACTGTCAATATGATGTGAATTTTGTCATTTTCTTATAATTTACTCAGTGATATTTCATGATTTGTACTGTGTATTGGTACTTGATGGGCATTTATTTCACATTATTTAGATAAACATTATAAATATACACATTGTGTCCGTATTTATTTAGAGTGAGTTTATAGATTATTGCCTATAACTAACCAACTATAAAAAGATGTCATCGCCACATTATTTTTTTTGAGAAATGCAGGTTCTGTTGGAGATTGGTAAGTTAGGTACAAACTTTGCATTACACTGAACCCAGCGTGAAGGGACTTTGTTGGGTAACGTAATTGGGCCTTGTTTATTGCAAATTTATTGATCCTTGATCGCTGGATCAGCATTCTTGTTTCTCTTACTGTAAACATTGTGTTTTTATTCTCAATTTTAATGCACTTTATAATATGTAATTTTGTATGGCCCTCGGTCTGAGACAAATAAAAGAAACTATTACTTTCAGGGGAGAGAAGTGTTCTAAGTGGAAACACATCAAATATCTGAGCACATGTGTTTCGCCCCAGTGTCCATTATCAACCTATTACAATCACACAATGGCTTACCTCTATTCCCCCATTTTGTTGCAACTCTAACCTTTGCGGCTCTCAGTTAATTGATACCTCAATCATTGCCACCTTCCCCCATAAGGGTGGGAGAAAGAGGTCCCCTCGAATCACTCTCTGGCCCCCACCAGCAGAGTAGATCTCCCGGCTACACTGGCCTTCAATGGATAGTGGGAGGACCCTCTCCACATATGCTCGTGCCTGCTGATTCATTCCTTAACACACTCGGATTGTGGGTTTTTTGGTCCAATTTACTAAGTCCTGGTCATCATCTTAGGTGTGACGCAGTTTATTGTATGGAGCACCTCAGTCTTTCCAGCATGGACAATTCGCAGTCAGTGGCTTGCCTATCATGCTGCTCCCTGATAGCTTCAGCCTTCTGTTCCCAGAGTCAGGGATTTGGATAATGGCAGGAATGACTGATTATGGGATGGCTGGATAGAGTTCACTCAAGTCACTTCCATTCGCCTTGGTTGCCAATGACACCAATGTCGTAATTAAGTTGGAAAGACCCCTTCAAAGAAACTGCCGCCATTATGGGAAACAACGAAAGCTGCAAGTCTCAAATTGGTAAAAGTGAAAATAAAACACAAGAATAAACATGCATGGCTCATTTTTCACACATAGATGGATAAATATCAAGCTGAGCAGAAAAAAGAGAGGTTTGTGGATGGCCAAAAAGAGGTCAGAAACAAAAGGATCAGAATTTGCATATCGGAGACGCTCAATAAGGAGCCCCTTATTTGGGAGCCACCTTGCAAAGCCACATACGGGTGATTAGGTGGGCTCTCTTCTAGATTTATCAGTTTGCCAGAAATCTGAGGCTTTAACATTATCAGCTACCTTGAAATCAAGTCCTTCTGAGTCATGTCTAATAACATATCCATGAGGAAGTTTCCACTCATAGATAGGTTGCTCCACCATGGTTAATGGGCAAGACTTAACTTGCCCACTTCTGTCAGAAAGCATAAAACTTATGTAATCTGGAATCATCACTCCAATGTGACATATCTGCTATTTTGCGATATTGTGTAGCACATTGTTGTGGTGGAATCTGCTCTGGTTCCAGTGCCAAGTATTGATCGGACTTCACCATTGAATTGGATTTTTAATAACGATAAAAAATAGTTGTTTAATTATTTTTCAAGCTAGTCCAATTCCCAGGATACAGTATTCGTATTCTAATTCTGCTCTCTGGCTTTCTACATAGGACAGCTGGGCCTGCCACGGTGAAAAAAAGCTTTTGGGTGCTAATCACTGTATGGAAATGCTACCATTACATTTCTACGTGTCCTATTTTTAAGTACCATGGACCCTCCTTGTGGGCTACAAGGTCTACATACAAGTAACTTGTTAATATTTAAGAGAGGTTTTGATCTGTCAACAGGCTTTATTTTGACAGGTGGAATTGCTGTTTTTACATTGCTATAGTCATCTACACAGGGTAGGCCTGCAGTCATGTTTGCACTACCACTGTAGTGGATGGCACACATGCTGCCACTGGTGGCATTTTACTTCCAGGCCCTTGGTACACCTTGTACCATATCCAAAGGACCTCTAAATAAGTTAAATATAACAATTAGGAATATGGAAATTCAATCATGCGTGAAGGGTGTGTACGGACACTTTATTACTGGTTTACAGGGGTAAAGTGCACAGAGTTCTAAACACAGCAAAAATATAGGGTCCAGCAAAAGTAGAAAATTTGTGATGACCACGCAGAAAATGTGGATTTCCTACACAAGCATTCCAGACTCATGTGCATTTCATGTCCATTGGATGCAATGGGCTGCAAGTCAGACCAGTACTGACATTCAGTTTGAGTATGATCCTACACTGAAGACACAAGAGTCCCAATAATATCAACGCTTAATAACTGAAGCCCCGTCTGCAAGACACTTGCATGAGTATCATGATGTTTTTTATATTGAAGGGTCAGCACATTCTGCAACAGGTACAACACAGTGGTAGTCTTTAACTTGTGCAGCAGTGCAAGGGAGTATTTGAGCATTCAGAATTTAAATTTGAAAACATGCATATGAAGCCCTTGGGTGACTCCACCGCATAAATTGCAGAATTAAATGAACTTCTGTTAGCTTTGCACAAATCTGACAAATCAATTACTACAATAATTGTCTCTTTAAGAAATTAGGCTATTAGTTAAGAGTAGTAAAAGCCCCACTCAAATAATAGACACCATCCTTGTCAGGGTGAACCACAAAGGTCACTAAATAAACCCGCTTAACCCTGTTTGTAGCTTGGCACAAACGCAGTCAGGCTTAACTTTGAGGCAATGTGTAGGGTATTTATGCAGTGCTCAAACAGTCATAAAGTGAAAACACAACACAAGAAAGCTCCCAAACCAATTTAGAAACATCGAGTAAATTTTAGCAAATAAAATGACACCAAAATTACACTAATCCAATAGGTAGAACTGGAGATATGAGTTTAAAATGTTAGGTCAAAATAACTCTAAAAAAGCACAAAGCAGTGAAAGAACCACTCATTGTGATCTGGTTGCACTGGACTGGGAAAAACTCACAAGTTCATACTGATAGCGATAGAGCGTGGGTCGTATACAGGCACTAGAGTGTTCCAGTTGAAGAGTTTTTTTTTTTTTTGGGATCTTCATATAGCGTGAACTAGACCCGAAGGTATCAGAGCGCTTTACATTAGCACCAGTTGCATTACAGATGGACATATTCATTTTTTTTGTTAGGCACGTGGAGATTAAGTGATTTGCCCAGAATCACAGGATGTTGAGCGTCACTGCCGAGACTCGAACCTGGTTCCCCAGCTTCGAGGCTGACTGCTCCAGCCGTTAGGCCAGAGTTACCTTCCTGAGTCCATGGGAGGAGCTGGAGCTTCACATTGGCGTTCGACACAGGCAATCGCTGATGGTACGAAGTGCAGGTTCTGCTTGAGCTTTGCGTTGGTCGTCATCGTGGGGGGTCATTTCTCGGCACAAAGAGCCTGCATCGCTGTCTCAAGGAGCCAAAAGTTCAGTATCCTCACCTTGAGTTAGGAGGAGTACACTCTGCTGCCAGCCAATGGTCCAAGACCAGGGATGCACCTCTTGGGGCTCACTCCAGCAGGGGACAGAAGCAGGGGTCAGGCAGGTCCAGTTGGTGCTGGTCATTGGGTATTTGCAAGGCGGCCTCTGGAAACTTGTTGTGTCCCTCTAGCTCAAACAGAAGGTCAGGCAACTGACCCATGGAAATTCTTCTGGGGAGCCTGGTTCAAGGCAAGCAGGTCCAACCTTTCTTTTTCAGACAGCAGTGCAGTCCTCCTTCTGAATCTTCCACAGGTTCATGAGTTTTCTGATGAGAGGTTCTGAAGATGCCACTTTTATGCACAATGCAAGCCTCTGTGTAGGGGATGCACCCTTCTCTAATCTTCCCCCTTTCCTGGGTTTGGCTCCAAACAGTCCAGGGTAAGAAAGGGCAGGCAGGCCTGCAGGTGAGCTGCTTTTGTCAGCGGCAGGGTTGGCAGCCCATAGAAGTCAGGAAATGGAAGGGCAAGCCCTGAGGCTACCCTTTGAAGCTCAGGAAGGCCTGAATACAACCCCCCCAGACATCCTGCTCAGGAAAGCAACACCTTGCCCCACAACCAAAACCCTTTTGTCCCCATGTCTTGAAGGAATACACGAAACACCACAGGAGAGCCAGTCACAGTTCTGTGACCATGGCAGAAAGGCACATTTGATTTAGGCAGAAAAATGCCAAGGTTCTAAAAGTGGCATTTTTAGAATAATAACTTAAAATTTTAAAAAAATTATTTTAAATTGTGATTAATTTGAGTGGAATTAGCATTTCTGTATTTGTTCCCAAACTAAACCTATCACTTTTTAAGTGTAATAAGGTAACCAACTGTTAGTCTTTAGGAGAGACAGCCTTACAACAGTGAAAAACAATTGTAGGGGTTTTTCACTGTCAGGACATGTAAAACTTAAATACACATGTCCTTCTTTTTAAATATCATGTACCCTTCCATATGAGTGATTAGGAACTATTTAAGGGGTGACTTTTAAGTATTAAAAAGGAAGGTTTAGGCCAGGGAAAAGGTTTATTTTGCCAAGTAGAAATGACAGTTTAGAACTCTGCTATCGACTGAGCCATGTTTTAGAGGGCTACATTAGTGAGTAACACAATGTGTGCTGCAACCCACTAGTAGCTTTTAATTTACATGTACTGGGTACATGTAGTACCATTTAATAGGGATGCATAACCAAATTAAATGTACCTTTCTGGTTTAGGCCACTTTTACTATGTTTAGAAGGGAGAGCACATTCACTTTACCAGTGGTTAGCAGAGAAAACGTGTGTAGAGTCCTAAAAGTCAACAAAAACAGGTTCAGCAAAGAAGGAAACCACATTGGGTGGCCCTGCAGAAAGGGCCAGGTCCAACAGTATCCTAGTCATCTTTTTGTGAGTAGGGATATAATGTTGATTTGAAACATTGCAAGTCCAATGATTACAAAGAGCCATGGAGAAAAGGGATAAAAGCTAAACCCCTTTGAGCTCAGATAGCAGCCACCTAGCGACAACTTTTTTGTGTGGAAGTCGAGCACATGCTGGCAAACCAAATTGAGGGAGTTCACTGTAACAGCAATTCTGTAGCTGATCAGTTTGCAAAATCTGCTGGACATGTGTAGGTTTATAAAGCAGCTGCAATGACCTGGTCGAAATTCAGCAGTTCAGTCATCACAAAATAAAAAACTCCGCCTCCAGGCTTTCTGGAGAAGTACAATTACCTCTTTGGACGAGATGGGTTCCCTACTATAAACATCCCTAAAATAGGAGAACACTGTATACCAAATGAGTCTAACCAATTAAACGTAATAAAAGCCGCTTAACTATCGGCTGGGCCATGTTTTAGAGGATTACATTAGTGAGTAACACAATGAGTGCTGCAACCCACTAGTAGCATTTAATGTAAATGCCATGGGTACATGTAGTACCATTTAATAGGGATGCATAAGCAAATTAATTGTACCAATCTGGTGTAGGCCAATTTCCCATACTTAGATGGGAGAGCACATTCAGCCAGATTCCACTCCTACAATTGAACAGCAATCAGTCGAGAGAGCAGATCAAAAAGCGATTAAGCACTGAAATACCACTTGATAATGTGACATTTCCAACTGCACCTCCTCTACAATTAGAAAATAAGTGAGATGAAAATGTTGAGTGCTCCAGTAACTGTTGCTCTCATCATTTGAGTATTTTTATAACCAGAGTGTAACAAACCTCGCATGTGTGTTTATTTCTAGGCACAAACTGATCTTATTCATTTGAAGTGTTGGATGAACATAGTGAGAAAGATTATTCAACTTGGACTGTATCCATTCCAGTAAAATCGGCATGGGGAACAGAGAATTGGCAGATACAAGGGTCAAATACTTTGGTTCCAGCACTTTATTTTCCACGATATTTAGTATGTTTTAGTGATACAATTCAACTGAAAAATTGTGCAGGTTTCACTAACGTTAATAAATTGCTAACATGTTTAAAACCTAAAGAAAATTAGTCTCACTTTTTGAATTGAAAATTGGAAAGAGTATTGAATGAAGAGGAAATGCAAGCATTAATGTTTGATCGTACTTTAAAAAATGCTTATCCTGAATCTGGGAGAACTTGTGTTTGGAGTTCCCAAGCAAATGAATGTTATAGCAAATTTGCTTAAGGAGTAACAGGACCATTGGCTAAAAAAATCGCCTCTATGTGTATAGAGTGCATATTAGCACCTTTAGTAGAGGCAAGCTATGCCAAGACTGGGTGGTGAATGAGTCATAAAATAACACATAGACACATTGCATGAAATTTGAATATTTATGTTTTTCTTGAAGATCCATAACAACAGAAGGAATGAACCATGATGGACTTGCATTAACTGCTCTGGCTACAACATATAAATCTGCCCCAGAAGCTGTTAAAAAAATAATAGATAGATGCAGAAGGTATTCAATATACATGTAATATAATAATGTTTTCAAAACCATAATGAAGAATATATGATTTCAGAAATTATGTCAATTGCTTTCAATGCTGCAAAAACACACTACAAAATTATAGATATGAACAGGAACGGTTTAAAACTCTATTTGCATCGCAGACATCTTTACAACAGCTGAATTTGCCTAGAATTGAATTGAACCTAGTTAATGAAGTTGAAATAATGTATCTATTTATTTTGAGTGATCATTAAAAGATATTAAGCAAGCCTGACTCTACATATAATATGACTTCAGTACAGGAATTTGAAGTATTACTTTATTACATGGTTGATACATGGTAATATTATGATACCTATTAACGTGTTACAATTTGAATTATGTTTTATAAAGAAAGAGCTGGGTGGTACAATCAGCTAGAGAATTAATTTGTAATGTACACATGGACAATTCTACTATATACATCGTTTAGTTAAAGGACAATCTGAATTTTTAAATGCAAAAGACTGTTCAAGCCGGTCGGGAACTTCACACGTGTATAAAAACATGTTTTATGTTGATTGCAACACAACTACATCTAAAATGTTTGCAAACTAGAGATCTTGCCAAAACCAGAGATTTCTGAGATTCTAGAAGCAATAAAAATGTGTTCCTATGTAGTGAAATTCAAAGAAAATTGTTGGTCACTTAAGGATGAGCGGGGGCTTCGCTTGTGATTGAGAACAATGCAGTGCTACGGCTGCCTGTTGAATCTTGTTTATCAACCTTCGCTGCCAGCGTATGCTGAAACTCTTCGTGGTGCCGCTGTACCTACCACCCTATAAAGGTCGGCTCACCTTCTGCACATATTGACATTCAGCCCCCCCACCCCCAGTGCTTTGGGAATGGCCTGGAGGCCCTCACATGCCCCTAAAAAGAAGTCTGCTCGCAGTGGCATCCTGGCCTATCTTGGCAAGCCCCAACCTCACTCAACAGGTGATGGCGATTCGGAGAGAGCCCAACCTCATCGGGGCCAGACCACCTTGACTTTGACAAATTCGAATCTCCTGGAGAGTTTATGTGCTTTTAAGTATGAGCTTTGTGACAAACTCCACCAAGACTTTGACAAGGGCTTGGCATATCTGCGCTCTCACCTGAAGGGTAAAATGCAAGAGGTGAGCTCAGAGGTCGACTCAATAGGCCATAGGATACTCAACACTGAATCTCGACTGGATGGCCTGGAGACCGATCATTCAGCCATGAGGAGTCAGAGTATTACATTGGAGGGGCAACTGATGGGGGCCCTTGATAAATTGGAGGTCCTTTAAATCGCTTTAGGAGAGAGAACCTATGAAGCATTGGACTAAATGAGGAGGTGTTAGACTTTGACTATTGTGCCTTTGTCACAGGAATGTTCTCTTCCATCCTCGGCGATGATCAGCTGGAGGTCCGCGTAGACAGTACATCTCAACACTGAATCTCGACCGCAGGGCCTGGGGACGGATCATTCAGCCATGAAGCATCAGAGTAGTACTGAACCCCAACTGTAGATAGAAAAAGGTTAAAATTGTTCTCTGTTGGATGTGATTGTGAATTCTTCACTAGCCTCTTTCTGTGAATAATTCACCAACACAACGTCTTGTCCATGACTGCCCTCCTTGTGATCTATTAGTGCCAAGATCCGTGCACATAAATGAGAAAATAATGTAACTAAAACAGGAGCGATAACCAATGAAGTTAACCATTTTGTATTAACCAAATAGCTCAATATTCACCAAGCTGAGAGTAAGCTGACAACCATTGTGGAATGTTTGTGTCACCAATTAAACAAGCATTGGCATAGCCAATAGGTCTCGCTTTTGGGACCTTATAAGTGATTAGCCATGCAACACTTGATGTTGTTTAATGAAGGATATTGTGCTGGATAACTAAACACTTATAATATCCCAAAGGCAAGACCTATTGGCTATGCTTTGGGGGGCCTTATAAGTATTTAGGTAGAGCTATTGACTTTGCTAATGTTTTTAAGCTGTTCTGTAGAGAAGTGTGGCTGCTGTGCAGCATGCTGAGAAGTTGTAATTAAAAAGTGTAAGAAGCACTGAGTGATGCTGTGGTGTCGTTGAGTGATGCTGTGCTGACCCTGAGGTATTCAGCGGTGGCGTTGTGTGATGCTGTGCTGGCCCTGAGTGATGCTGTGGTGGCCCTGAGTGATGCTGTGGTGGTGCTGACTGATGCTCTGGTGATGCTGATTGATGCTGTGGTGCTGCAGAGTGGTGCTGTTGTAACATAACATAACATAACAGGTGTATTTGTAAAGCGCACGATTACCCGTAGGTGTCCTGGCGCTGAATAACAGATGTTTATTGTTACCCAACTCAATGGTACTCATTTTATCGACCTCAGATGGATGAAAGGCTGAGGGGACCCGCCGGGATTTGAACCTGTGACCATGAGGTCGAACACATGCCCCTGCAGTGGCTGCTTTAGTCCACTGAGCCACCAGACCCTGAGTGATGCTGTGGTGGTGCGGAGTGATGCTGAGTGATGCTGTGGTAGCGCATACTGATGCTGTGGTGGTACTGAGTGATGCTATTGTGCTACTGAGTGATGCTGTGGTAGCGCTGAGTGATGCTGTGGTGGTGCTGAGTGATGCTGTGGAGTTCCTGAGTGATGTTGTAGTGGTGCTGAGTGATGCTGTGGTGAAGGAGAGTGATGCTGTGGTGGCCCTGAGTGATGCTGTGGTAGCGCATAGTGATGCTGTGGTGGTACTGAGTGATGCTGTGGTGTTCCTGAGTGATGCTGTGGTGGTGCTGAGTGATGCTGTGGTGAAGGTGATTGATCCTGTGGTGGCCCTGAGTGATGCTGTGGTGGTGCTGAGTGATGATGTGGTGGTGCTGACTGATGCTGTGGTGGTGCTAAGTGATGCTGTGGTGGTTCTGAGTGATGCTGTGGTGGTGCTGAGTAACGCTGTGGTGATGCTGACTGATGCTGTGGTGGCGTTGAGTGATCCTGTGCTGGCCCTGAGTGATGCTGTGTTGGCCCTGAGTGATGGTGTGGTGGCCCTGAGTGATGCTGAGGTGCTGCTGACTGATGCTGTGGTGATGCTGGTTGATGCTGTGACGCTGCTGAGTGATGCTGGGTGGTACTGAGTGATGCTGTGGTGTTCCTGAGTGATGATGTGGTGGTGCTGAGTGATGATGTGGTGAAGGTGAAGGTGAGTGATGCTGTGGTGGCGCTGAGTGATGATGTGGTGGTGCTGAGTGATGATGTGGTGGTGCTGACTGATGCTGTGGTGGTGCTGAGCGATGCTGTGCTGACCCTGAGCGATGCTGTGGTGGTGCTGAGTGACGCTGTGGTGGTGCTGACTGATGCTGTGGTGACACGGAGTGATATTGTTGTGTCCCTGAGTGATGCTGTGGTGGTGATGAGTGATGCTGTGGTGGTGATGAGTGATGCTGTGGTGGTGCTGAGTGATGCATTGTTGGCCCTGAGTGATGATGTGGTGTCGCTGAGTCATGCTGTGGTGGTGCTGAGAGTTGCTGTGGTAGTGCTGAGTGTTGCTGTGGTTGCGTAGAGCGATGCTGTGGTGGTGCTGAGTGATGCTGTTGTGGCCCTGAGTGATATTGTTGTGTGCTTGAGTGACGCTGTTGTGGTGCTGAGTGTTGCTGTAGTTGCACTGAGTGATGTTGTGGTGGCGGTGAGTGATGTTGTGGTGCCCCTGAGTGATGTTGTGATGGTGCTGAGTGATGCTGTGGTGGTGCTGAGTGATGCTGTGGTCGTGTTGAGTGATGCTGTGGTGGCGCTGAGTGATGTTGTGGTGGCGCTGAGTGATGTTGTGGTGGTGCTGAGTGATGCTGTGGTGGTGCTGAGTGATGCTGTGGTGGTGCTGAGTGATGCTGTGGTAGCGCATACTGATGCTGTGGTGGTACTGAGTGATGCTGTGGTGCTACTGAGTGATGCTGTGGTGGCGCTGAGTGATGCTGTGGTGGTGCTGAGTGATGCTGTGGAGTTCCTGAGTGATGTTGTAGTGGTGCTGAGTGATGCTGTGGTGAAGGAGAGTGATGCTGTGGTGGCCCTGAGTGATGCTGTGGTAGTGCTGAGTGATGATGTGAGGGTGCTGACTGATGCTGTGATGGCGCTGAGTGATATTGTTGTGTCCCTGAGTGATGCTGTGGTGGTGCTGAGTGATGATGTGGTGGTGATGAGTGATCCTGTGTTGTTGTTGATTGATGCAGTGTTGGCCCTGAGTGATGCTGTGGTGGTGCTGAGTGATGCTGTGGTGGTGCTGAGTGACGCTGTGGTGGTGCTGATTGATGCTGTGGTGGTGCGGAGTGATATTGTTGTGTCCCTGAGTGATGCTATGGTGGTGCTGAGTGATGCTGTGGTGCATCGGAGTGATCCTGTGGTGGTCCTGAGTGATGCTGTGCTGGTGCTGAGTGACGCTGTGGTGGTGCTGAGTGATGCTGGGGTGGCGTTGAGTGATCCTGTGCTGGCCCCGAGTGATGCTGTGGTGGCCCTGAGTGATGCTGTGGTGATGCCGACTGATGCTGTGGTGATGCTGATTGCTGCTGTGGCACTACAGAGTGATGCTGTGGTGGTACTAAGTGATGCTGTTGTGTTCCTGAGTGATGCAGTGGTGGTGCTGAGTGATGCTGTGGTGGTGCTGAGTGTTGCTGGGGTTGCGTAGAGCGATGCTGTTGTGGCGCTGAGTGATGCTGTTGTGGCCCTGAGCGATATTGTTGTGTGCGTGAGTGACGCTGTGGTGGTGCTGAGTGTTGCTGTAGTTGCGCTGAGTGATGTTGTGGTGGCGCTGAGTGATGTTGTGGTGCCCCTGAGTGATGTTGTGGTGGTGCTGAGTGATGCTGTGGTGGTGCTGAGTGATGCTGTGGTGGTGCTGAGTGATGTTGTGGTGTCGCTGAGTGATGCTGTGGTAGCGCATAGTGATGCTGTGGTGGCGCTCAGTGATGCTGTGGTGGCGCTCAGTGATGCTGTGGTAGCGCTCAGTGATGCTGTGGTAGCGCATAGTGATGCTGTGGTGGTACTGAGTGATGCTGTGGTGCTACTGAGTGATGCTGTGGTGTTGCTGAGTGATGCTGTAGTGGCGCTGAGTGATAATGTGGAGTTCCTGAGTGATGTTGTGATGGTGCTGAGTGATGCTGTGGTGAAGGAGAGTGATGCTGTGGTGGCCCTGAGTGATGCTGTGGTGGTGCTGAGTGATGATGTGGTGGTGCTGACTGATGCTGTGGTGCTGCTGAGTGATGCTGTGGTGGACCTGAGCGATGCTGTGGTGGTGCTGAGTGAGGCTGTGGTGGTGCTCATTGATGCTGTGATGGCGCTGAGTGATATTGTTGTGTCCCTGAGTGATGCTGTTGTGGTGCTGAGTGATGCTGTGGTGGTGATGAGTGATCCTGTGTTGTTGTTGAGTGATGCAGTGTTGGCCTTGAGTGATGATGTGGTGTCGCTGAGTGCAGCTGTGGTGGTGCTGAGTGTTGCTGTGGTTGCGTAGAGCGATGCTGTGGTGGCGCTGAGTGATGCTGTTGTGGCCCTGAGCGATATTGTTGTGTGCGTGAGTGACGCTGTGGTGGTGCTGAGTGTTGCTGTAGTTGCGCTGAGTGATGTTGTGGTGGCGCTGAGTGATGTTGTGGTGCCCCTGAGTGATGTTGTGGTGGTGCTGAGTGATGCTGTGGTAGTGCTGAGTGATGTTGTGGTGTCGCTGAGTGATGCTGTGGTGTCGCTGAGTGATGCTGTGGTAGCGCATAGTGATGCTGTTGTGGTGCTGAGTGATGCTGTGGTGGCGCTCAGTGATGCTGTGGTAGCGCATAGTGATGCTGTGGTGGTACTGAGTGATGCTGTGGTGGTACTGAGTGATGCTGTGGTGTTGCTGAGTGATGCCGTGGTGACGCTGAGTGATGCTGTGGAGTTCCTGAGTGATGTTGTGATGGTGCTGAGTGATGCTGTGGTGAAGGAGAGTGATGCTGTGGTGACCCTGAGTGATGCTGTGGTTACCCTGAGTGATGCTGTGGTGGTGCTGAGTGATGATGTGGTGGTGCTGACTGATGCTGTGGTGGTGCTGAGTGATACTGTGGTGGACCTGAGCGATGCTGTGGTGGTGCTGAGTGACGCTGTGGTGGTGCTGATTGATGCTGTGATGGCGCTGAGTGATATTGTTGTGTCCCTGAGTGATGCTGTTGTGGTGCTGAGTGATGCTGTGGTGGTGATGAGTGATCCTGTGTTGTTGTTGAGTGATGCAGTGTTGGCCCTGAGTGATGATGTGGTGTCGCTGAGTGCAGCTGTGGTGGTGCTGAGTGATGCTGTGGTGGTGTTGAGTGATGCTGTGGTGGCGCTGAGTGATGCTGTGGTAGCGCATAGTGATGCTGTGGTGGACCCGAGTGATGCTGTGGTGGCCCTGAGTGATGCTGTGGTGATGCTGACTGATGCTGTGGTGATGCTGATTGATGTTGTGGCGCTGCAGAGTGATGCTGTGGTAGTACTGAGTGATGCTGTGGTGTTCCTGAGTGATGCTGTGATGGTGCTGAGTGTTGCTGTGGTTGCGTAGAGCGATGCAGTGGTGGTCCTGTGTGATGCTGTGGTGGTCCTGTGTGATGCTGTGGTGGTGCTGAGTGATGCTGTGGTGGTGCTGAGTGATGCTGTGGTGGTGCTGACTGATGCTGTGGTGGCGTTGAGTGATCCTGTGCTGGCCCCGAGTTATGCTGTGGTGGCCCTGAGTGATGTTGTGGTGATGCTGACTGATGCTGTGGTGATGCTGATTGATGCTTTGGCGCTGCAGAGTGATGCTGTGGTGGTACTGAGTGATGCTGTGGTGTTCCTGAGTGATGCTGTGGTGGTGCTGAGTGATGCTGTGGTGGTGCAGAGTGTTGCTGTGGTTGCGTAGAGCGATGCAGTGGTGGCGCTGAGTGATGCTGTTGTGGCCCTGAGCGATATTGTTGTGTGGTTGAGTGACACTATGGTGGTGCTGAGTGTTGCTGTGGTGATGCTGACTGATGCTGTGGTGATGCTGATTGATGTTGTGGCGCTGCAGAGTGATGCTGTGGTAGTACTGAGTGATGCTGTGGTAGTACTGAGTGATGCTGTGGTGTTCCTGAGTGATGCTGTGGTGGTGCTGAGTGTTGCTGTGGTTGCGTAGAGCGATGCAGTGGTGGTCCTGAGTGATGCTGTGGTGGTGCTGAGTGATGCTGTGGTGGTGCTGAGTGACGCTGTGGTGGTGCTGACTGATGCTGTGGTGGCGTTGAGTGATCCTGTGCTGGCCCCGAGTTATGCTGTGGTGGCCCTGAGTGATGTTGTGGTGATGCTGACTGATGCTGTGGTGATGCTGATTGATGCTTTGGCGCTGCAGAGTGATGCTGTGGTGGTACTGAGTGATGCTGTGGTGGTACTGAGTGATGCTGTGGTGGTGCTGAGTGATGCTGTGGTGGTGCTGAGTGTTGCTGTGGTTGCGTAGAGCGATGCAGTGGTGGCACTGAGTGATGCTGTTGTGGCCCTGAGCGATATTGTTGTGTGGTTGAGTGACACTGTGGTGGTGCTGAGTGTTGCTGTAGTTGCGCTGAGTGATGTTGTGGTGGCGCCGAGTGATGTTGTGGTGCCCCTGAGTGATGCTGTGGTGGTGCTGAGTTATGTTGTGGTGGTGCTGAGTGATGTTGTGGTGGTGCTGAGTGATGCTGTGGTGGTGCTGAGTGATGCTGTGGTTGTGCTGAGTGATGTTGTGGTGGTGCTGAGTGATGCTGTGGTGGTGCTGAGTGATGCTGTGGTGGTGCTGAGTGATGCTGTGGTAGCGCACAGTGATGCTGTGGTGGACCCGAGTGATGCTGTGGTGATGCTGAGTGACGCTGTGGTAGTGCTGATTGATGCTGTGGTGGTGCGGAGTGATATTGTTGTGTCCCTGAGTGATGCTGTGGTGGTGCTGAGTGATGCTGTGGTGGTGCTGAGTGATCCTGTGGTGGTCCTGAGTGATGCTGTGGTGGTGCTGAGTGATGCTGTGGTGGTGCTGACTGATGCTGTGGTGGCGTTGAGTGATCCTGTGCTGGCCCTGAGTGATGCTGTGGTTGCCCTGAGTGATGCTGTGGTAATGCTGAATGATGCTGTGGCGATGCTGATTGATGCTGTGGCGCTACAGAGTGATGCTGTGGTGGTACTAAGTGATGCTGTGGTGTTCCTGAGTGATGCTGTGGTGCTGCTGAGTGTTGCTGTGGTTGCGTAGAGCGATGCTGTGGTGGTGCTGAGTGATGCTGTTGTGGCCCTGAGCGATATTGTTGTGTGCTTGAGTGACGCTGTGGTGGTGCTGAGTGTTGCTGTAGTTGCGCTGAGTGATGTTGTGGTGGCGCTGAGTGATGTTGTGGTGCCCCTGAGTGATGTTGTGGTGGTGCTGAGTGATGCTGTGGTGGTGCTGAGTGATGTTGTGGTGTCGCTGAGTGATGCTGTGGTAGCGCATAATGATGCTGCGGTGGTGCTGAGTGATGCTGTGGTGGACCTGAGTGATGCTGTGGTGGTGCTGAGTGACGCTGTGGTGGTGCTGATTGATGCTGTGGTGGTGCTGAGTGATGCTGTGGTGGTGCTGAGTGATGCAGTATGTAGTATAGTGTGGAACAAAAGCTAAGCAAAGGGAGTAAGTTAGACCAAAGATTCAGATTTCATCATCACTAAGAAAGCGGCGACAAGTCATGTAAAATTGCAGAAATCATCATGTGAAAGTAGCTGAACTGTGGTCGTTCAACTATTTTGTTTAAACATCATGCACACAAGTCAGAACTATTTTTACAAATGCACAAAGGAAAGGAGTTTTGACAAATATCACTCATGGCAGGCTGAAAAGGTACCAGAAAAATAATTCTTACTAGACACAATTTGGGAGAGAAAGCGAGAGGAAAGCCAGATGGCGCCATGTAGTATAGTGTGGAACAAAAGCTAAGCAAAGGGAGTAAGTTAGACCAAAGATTCAGATTTCATCATCACTAAGAAAGCGGCGACGAGTCATGTAAAATTGCAGAAATCATCATGTGAAAGTAGCTGAACTGTGGTCGTTCAAGTATTTTGTTTAAACATCATGCACACAAGTCAGAACTATTTTTTACAAATGCACAAAGGAAATGAGTTTTGTCAAATATCACTCATGGCAGGCTGAAAAGGTACCAGAAAAATAATTCTTACTAGTCACAATTTGGGAGAGAAAGCGAGAGGAAAGCCAGATGGCGCCATGTAGTATAGTGTGGAACAAAAGCTAAGCAAAGGGAGTAAGTTAGACCAAAGATTCAGATTTCATCATCACTAAGAAAGCGGCGACGAGTCATGTAAAATTGCAGAAATCATCATGTGAAAGTAGCTGAACTGTGGTCGTTCAAGTATTTTGTTTAAACATCATGCACACAAGTCAGAACTATTTTTACAAATGCACAAAGGAAAGGAGTTTTGTCAAATATCACTCATGGCAGGCTGAAAAGGTACCAGAAAAATAATTCTTACTAGACACAATTTGGGATAGAAAGCGAGAGGAAAGCCAGATGGCGCCTAATCTTTGGGAGAGCAAGCGAAAGGAAAGCCAGATGGCGCCTGATCGAGCGATGCGAGGAATGCGCGTTACTCTGCGCGTAACCGCACGCTCTAGGCCACCCAAAAAGCTGTGGTCGGCTTTTTAAAGCCCACTCACTAAATGTCTCGCCAGACCAGCGCATGCGCTGGCTCAGGCGAGACCTAAAAAGGGGGCTAACTCTGTGGGGTTAGTACGGGCCCTACCCCCCTGATTAAGCCTCACAGTCAAATAAATCTCAATTTGTTGGCATCTCTTTTTTTTTATTTAAATCATTCAAAGGAGCGAGACAATAGCAAGTTGTTCAAAAGAAATGTTTGTGGCTCGTCAATCCTCTTCTGATGGCAGGGGACAGCTTTCCCTCTCATGTTGTCGGCTGAGTTGTCGGCTTTCTTTGAATGCTGCATTCGATTTCTGAATTCACCATTCCCCTCATATGCCATCCGGAGTGGCATGTGCTGCTTCTTGCTTTGTAGATGTCCTAGTTGACAAGCCCAATGCCTCCCGTGCCTCTCATACCTCCTTTATTGCTTGACATTTGCCATTGATGGTAAAATGGAGATGGGAGGGATAACTCCAGCTGCATGGACTTTTCTCTCTTTGCAGGTGGGAGGTAATGTCTTTGCATTCTCTTGGTTTTGCCAGTATGTATGACGAGACACCTTGGAAGATGTCTTATGATCGTGTTGTCTCTAAAACGCATTGGTTCCTGTTTGCTGGCCTCGAAAAGGATCTTCTGTTTTTCTTGGAAATAGTGGAGACATCAATCGATCTGGTACTAAATTCTTCTTTTAGTTAAACCCCGATCACAACCTGTTTGTTAGACCTAAATGGGTGTCCTTGTCTTCAGTTAATTGGAGCAATTGAGAGGAGGGCTTGCACATAGGCGACTTCTTTGCAGATACCCCGAAGGCATATATTATTATGCCTCGAGTGGTTTTCAATGCCGCCGAGTTTCTCCATCATTGCTTGGTGTTTTTGTTTCAGGCTGTTCATCCTAAAAGTCAGTGCATCCTTTTCATGTGCTTGTTCTGTCCCGGTGTTCTCCACCTGATCCACTCAGTTTATGGAGTGAGTGTTCCAATTCTGAAAATATATTGTTGAAATCCTTTCGTAGAGAATTTATAGCTTTCTTAAGTTATGATAGGAGCACCTGTATGTCTATGATCAGTAGTGTCCAATGGTTTTGGCATCTGGGAGAATTCCGCACCACCCTGTGATTGAGTGTGGCTACTTTTTGGATGAGGAGCATTTCTTTGATAGACGCTGGTGTTTGTGTCCTGTTTGGCTCCTATTGCGGTCTGCTACACTCCTGGGGCTTCTTTGACATCTTTCTTGCTCGTACTGGCCGACTTCCGGCAGCATTGAGGGCTTTCGCAGGGGCCCTGCTAAGTGGAGATGCTTCTTCACGGGTCCCTGTCTCAGCCAAGCCCCACCACTTCTTTTCTAAAGGGCTAGGGAACCAAAAACTTTTTTTGTTGCCTTTGGGGTCTCAACGTGATGCCAAACTGTTTATATCTTAGAAATAAGGACAATAGGGATTTTTTATCTTGAGTAGAGCTTCGCCCCTTCCCTGCCTGACAAGTAGGTGGGGGGGTACATGGTGACGACGTTGACGTCACCCATATGCGGCCGTCTACGGCACTTCATGGCTGAGTCTTGGAGGCATGGTCTCTGGTTGTAAGAGACCTAGGACACGTTTGGACAAATGAACCTATGGAACAGTGATATTTAGCCCTGATGAAGATCAAGCAACCAATTTGAACGAAACACGTTGGTTTATGATGCTCTTTTTTGTATTCAAATAAAACTGGTGCCAAATTTGGAGATTTTTCCGGACTCATTCATTGACGGTAGTGAATTGACTACTGTCACAGGTGCACCATTCCATGATTCTGTTATTAGGGTTGTTCTCAGGCTGTAATCAGAATATAGCATACTGTAAATTTGAAACGCCAAAGGTCATCTATTTTCCAATATACAGTATGCTGTGCAGATAGATGTAGCTTTCTGGCTTTTATTCTTTTCTTTTCTTTTCTGTTTGCTACTTTGTTTTGGGTGCCCTTTGTTAAGCACTTCTGTTTCTTGGAAACATGAAGCATTCTGCAACAAATCGTTCACCAATTAATTTTGGGGGGAAATAGTTGGAATATCTGTTGCAAATGGGGCAATACCCATAAAGATATGGCCTTGAACAGTAGGGGAAACTTGGTTGGTAGGATAGACTTACGTATCCCCATGTATGCAGATGATTGGAACTCCCAGTTCCTCCGCAGGATGTTTACACAACTCAGGACCAGTAACTGTCTGCAGACATCTACTATCCACAACACTTGTGGTAGGCACACCTTCTATACTCACTTTACCCACACAAGTGCATTTTGTGTCTATATTCTAGAACTGATTCAGCATGGAGGGCAATCTCTTTTTCGGGTGTCAGAAACCTAGCGCTGGGACACTTCGCAAGAAGTAGCTATGTGGTTTATAAGTCTTATTATTCCCTGTAATAAAGCCTGACAACTCTTATCTTCATGAGGTCACGTTTTGGTCTCTGAGGGCCAGTGCTTAATTTGTTAAAAAAATAAAATAAGTGCTGATGCCCTTGTCAAGAGGTCACTGCAGCTTGCACCACCCATTTCCTCTGCCAGCGCTACCAATTACAGTACTAACACAACTTCTGCCATCACACACCTACAAGGGTGACAACTAAGACTATTTCAGGCACCCAAGGCTGTAAGAATAGCTTAGGTGGCAGGTAACAGTCATTTTAATGCATATTGAATTTATAAACAACTGTTGTTGTGCAGATCTCTAAATTAGACAAATAGCGCCACCATGTGGCATACTGTCATAAGTGCGGGTGCTGGCAATTAAGTGCCGGTGCCGAGCACCGGAAACTACCTGCTCAAATTTAGCACTGTTGAGTGCAGTTCATTGCTCCAGTCATCACATTCGAAATATCGAGTTCTGACTTGGGGAATTATTCCTCCTCCTAAGGACAGTTCCACTGGAACTCTTTCAGTTGTGCCACTTCATTTTGCTGAAAGATGTCGGGGTCTGGTGCTTCCTAGAGCAGAGACAGGAACTTCTTCATGTCATGCTTAGATGTCAGGCAGTCTTCTGTCAGACTTTGCTGTACCACACCTTGCTTGCATCTACAAGGATTATAATTATTTTACCTATTTTACCCCAAGCATATCTTGTCAGCACTGCAGTAGAGTGATATTCGTCACAGTGTACTTTACAGTTAGGGAAAGGGGTACAATCTGAACCGTACCGTGGAGTGGCTTTAAGTAATTTTTTGTGAGCCCTTATATTTGGTGGAGAGTGATCTTAGATGATGCCTCTTCGATGTAGTATGACAGACAGAGAAGATGCTACATTAGTCTGCCGGGAAACTGAGTACTTTACCAAGGGGTGGAAGAGGGTGAAAAGGGGGAGCATATTAGATGGGATCATTCTAGGCGATTACAGTAATAACGTTTACTCATCGCAACTGTGTTATTCAAGAACATGGCAGCCAAGAAGTGTCAGTATGACTGGATTTTCCTAAAATAGTTGGAAATGCACAGTAGTGGTCGATACCAACCTATCTGAATGAGTGTGAATCGAGGTTTCAGGAGGAAATTAATTGGGGGCAGAGGTGGCAGAATTAAAGTGCCAGGGATGTAGTTAATTTTGTTTTTGGATGAAATGAGCATTCGTGGGCAATCCATAAAACATTCCTTAAAACATCAGTTGTTAGGCATCTTAAAATAGATAAACCCCTTTTCTGGCAGCGAAGAGCTCACTGGGCAGATGTGTGCTTGCCATCAGAATCACCGTGGTAGTCGTGCCACTGAATTTTGGTGAGTCTACTGTATATCTAGTGGCAAAGTTGATTAAAAAAGAAAAAATAATGGATATTTAACACATAAATCAGTGGTTTTATTTTTTTTTAATTCAAGTGGGTAATTTTGGGGGGTGAAATAAGGACATCCTGGAACTGTGGGTGTCTAAAATCTAACAAGATTATTTCATATAGAAAGCATAAGGGCCAGCTAATCCATTAAAACGAAAATTCAGTCAGAAGTCACAATCCCATTCGAACCTGATCAAATGGTTGTGTAAAAGTTGGTAAACCAATAATCATGGCTACTCTACTGGGACGCCAAGGGGCATATTTATCATGGGTTTGCGTCGCCATTGCGCCACAGAAGGGGGCGCAAGGGCAACGCAAATCCTAGAACGACATTTACCAAGCCATGCAAGGCCACCTTGTGTGGTCCAGTGTGGCTTGGTAAATGTGGAGTAACGCAAGGAAGCGCCTTGCGTTATTCTGCCCCAGGGAGGCATTCCATGGGTGGAGTGTGGGCATTCCCATGCATCCACCCATGGATTTTGACGCAGTCCCCTTTTTATCATTAGTGGTAGACCTGGGAATGTGTCATAATGCAATGCCTCCCAGGGGAGGAGTAACGAGGAGAAATATGCTTATTTCTCCTGATGTGTTCCTCTTCTCATGTGTGCCGCAGCACAAAACGAAAGAGGAAAAGCCTCAGAGGACTGTTTATGTGCAGAAAGTGTAAAAACAAACCTGCTTAAAATGCAGGCACTTTTGCACCATGGTGCACGGGCGCCTGCATTGGCGCTTGGCCGCAGTTCGTGCGCCAGTGCAGGCAGAGAGCAGGAATGCGCCGTATGTTAAATATGTCCCATTCCTGCCCTTTCCCTTTAACGCAGTGCAGTGCAGCAGGATGGCGTTGCATTTTGTGAATATTTGATAAATATGCCCCCGAATATCAGTAAAATGGTTCTAGAAAGCAGCATGCCAATGGAATAGGCTTGATTCTCCCCTACGAATTTAATTTAAAATCATCCCTCATTGGTAGCAGATGATCCATGGTGTCACCCAGACAGGCAACATGGACAAGGAAGTCATCCGCTATCGCAGAACATCACTTATGGTTAACGAAGCAGGCAATGCGGAGTGATTCACTAATCAGGCAAAACATCACAATGATCTTGTTAAACGGCTGATTCTAAAAACTGAGAATGAGAAGCAAATTAGCGAAGGAGCACGTGTGCCAAAAGCAAATGTTGACTTGCATGGATAAAGTTAAAATGTTCAGGCTTTACTCCACTAATATTAATTGTATTTGCTTGCAGCGCTCACAGAAGCTAAGCTAAACTCAGTAATATTTCATATTCCATTATTTGAAATGATTTGAAAAGATGTGCTGTCTAAAGCAGATTGTAACTGTCTGGATTACCCGATATCGTAAAAGTCTCAGTCATCCTTGTCGTCCATTTTCTGGTCCAGTTTTCTCTGGACTCCTGCGAGTCTCAGCTCTAGCTGGGCCTTATCAGCAGACACAAGTAAATCCATATCTTGTGGACCAAACACTGCCAAGAAGAGCGAGATTTGCAGAGGGACTGTGGCAGACCTGCAATATATAATATAACAGTGCAGGTGCTCACAGGCAGTTGTTTCATGCAAAGTGTGACTTATTTTCTGTGTTTTACTTTGCTCTGGAATTTGTAAAACCCACATCTGGTCAAGTCCTTCCGTGCAGGTAGGAGTATATGTAAGTAACACGTTTCTTACCCTCTGTACATTATTCTTCCATTTAGTGGTTGGTCCGGAAAAACAAGATTGCTCTTATTCTCGGTATCGATCAAAGGATTCCGCAGGACCTCTGTGAAAATAGGTTCATGTATCTACCATATATGTTTTGCTAAAACTAAGTAACATGTTTATTTCGCAGTATGAACCTATTTTACATTCAAATGCTTTTCAAACAATATAGCGGAATTCCCCCTTTTGGGGAGAAAAGTGTGAGTAGTAACAAATATATGCCTTAACAGTGTTTCACCCACTGCTGCCTCCTATGCCACCTGGATATCTACAGTACAGGGTTTACTTATGGGGTGCCTAGATGACAAGTTTGTCGCTGTGCATACATCTCATGTTACATCCCCCACAATAGCTAACAAAACATTCTTCTTCCTCGTGGTAGGTGCTTTTTGTTCAGAAAGTAATGTCTTACCAGATATAGTGCAGCATAATTAAATTGTCTCCAGAATCCACCTTATTTTCTGCTTATTTTATGACATTTTTAAGTCTACTTTTAAAATTACAGTGTTTTTATCGTAAATGCGTTTTAGCTGCCTATGCTGAATCTATCGTTTTACTGCCTATGCTGAATCTGACTTATGATATAGAAATTGACTCTGTTATTGGACGCTTAATTCATTGTTTTAATCTTGCGTTTTGCACATTGGGAAAGCGTGTTTCCTTACCTTCATTGCTTCATTCTTCGGAGCCACGCACAGGTTACGGGGACCACAATTACTGTTGCACTTCCTACCAGCAGGAAGAGAAGGGGCGGGACATAGAACAGACGGGAATTCCGGTTGGGGGATAAAGGCATGGACGCTGAGCGACCGCGTAGCCTGCACATGCTTTAACTGTGAGCTGGGGGACACGAGTGAATGAGCTGCTTATTTTTAAGTCTACTTTTAAAATTACAGTGTTTTTATCGTAAATGCGTTTTAGCTGCCTATGCTGAATCTATCGTTTTACTGCCTATGCTGAATCTGACTTATGATATAGAAATTGACTCTGTTATTGGACGCTTAATTCATTGTTTTAATCTTGCGTTTTGCACATTGGGAAAGCGTGTTTCCTTACCTTCATTCTTCGGAGCCACGCACAGGTTACGGGGACCACAATTACTGTTGCACTTCCTACCAGCAGGAAGAGAAGGGGCGGGACATAGAACAGACGGGAATTCCGGTTGGGGGATAAAGGCATGGACGCTGAGCGACCGCGTAGCCTGCACATGCTTTAACTGTGAGCTGGGGGACACGAGTGAATGAGCTGCTTATTTTTAAGTCTACTTTTAAAATTACAGTGTTTTTATCGTAAATGCGTTTTAGCTGCCTATGCTGAATCTATCGTTTTACTGCCTATGCTGAATCTGACTTATGATATAGAAATTGACTCTGTTATTGGACGCTTAATTCATTGTTTTAATCTTGCGTTTTGCACATTGGGAAAGCGTGTTTCCTTACCTTCATTGCTTCATTCTTCGGGAGCCACGCACAGGTTACGGGGACCACAATTACTGTTGCACTTCCTACCAGCAGGAAGAGAAGGGGCGGGACATAGAACAGACGGGAATTCCGGTTGGGGGATAAAGGCATGGACGCTGAGCGACCGCGCAGCGGGCGCGCCGCTGGCGCGCCGAAGGCGCGCCAAAGGCAAGCCCGTCTGCGCCCGTCCGCGCTCGCTCGGCGCCAGGGGCCAGGAATCCTGTTGGATCTGTTAATAAGAGTCTCTCCTACACATCAGAACAACTAAAGGGTTGGATGGGCGCACCGCAAAGTAAGTGCCTACACCATATGTTGCCCGATAGTGAGACCAGCATCTGCCCACACTGTCTGTTCAGATTTTGTCCATGGAATAGGCCTCCCACAGTTACCAATCATAATTTGGGGCTCAAAATGTTCTTATTGAATTGTCGATCTATGTCAAAACATGCACTAGAAATTCATCTACTACTTGAGGAAGAGAGCCCAGAGGTGCTGTTTTTAACTGAAACATGGCTCAATGGTGAGGCTAATTGCTCTATTGTTCAAGCACTCCCGGCTGGTTACGCTATCCAAAGGCTGGATAGGGGTATAGGAAGGGGCGGTGGTCTTGCGATTATTCACAAAATGGAATTTGACTGTCGCACCACCGCAAGTCCGCTAACCGATTGCGAAAGCCTTGCCTTTGCAATTCGGATCTCTCATGTCTGCACATTCTCGGGGATCTTGATCTATAGACCTCCAGGACCCCTCAATCGATTTAATAATGAGCTCCTTGAGACAGCAGCTAAACTGGCCAACAGTAGTGCTAACCTCACGCTGTTAGGGGACCTTAATCTCCATTTCGAGAATAGCCTTCATTCAGATGTGCACGACTTAACTGAGGGGCTAGCTGTCTTCCAACTTTCACAAAAAGTAGCAGGTCCCACCCATATAAAAGGCCACTTATTGGACCCCATTTTTTCCAATTTGGAGAATCTTTTAGCTGGAGATCCTGTTAGGCTCCCATGGTCTGACCATTTTTTAATCCCTTTTACTTGGACTCCGCAAGTGACCTCCACAGCGACCATGGGGCATAAAAAATGCTCACGCACATGGTCCAAACTTCCAATTGACTCATGGGTAACAACGTTGGAATTGTCCAGGCCCACCTCCGATCCCGACCCTGTAACGGCCAATTATAAATTCAACTATTGGGTAGAATCGTCATTGAATTCTGTCCTTCCAAATAAAATAATATTTAATAAGGCAGAAACCAAGCGTAATCCGTGGTACTCCCCAAACTTCGAGTACTTAAGAAAACTTGTAAGAGAGCTGAAAGGAAATGGAGGAAGGATTTTTCTGCCAACTGCAAACAAATTTATAGAGAGGCCATTAAAACTTATAAAATTGAAATTCAACGTGCCCAAACTCTATATTACGAAGAGAGAATTTTGGCAGCGGCTAATTCTCCTCGCGAAATTTTTCGCATCACTAAGGGTTTGATCACCATCCCTACCCCCCTCATTGTATCTGAAGATACCTTAGCACGATGTAATGCTATGGCAGAGTTCTTCTCGAACAAAATCCAAGCTATTTACTCCTCCTTCCCTCAAAGAATACCTCAACAACTTATCGGAGATCAGGAAAATTTGGTCAATGGGAGAGGTAGTCTAATTGAGGAAATCCCCCACTTACCTCGTCCACGCTGCTTGATTTTTTGAGTAAATTAAAATCCGGTTCCCCCACAGATCCCGCCCCCAATATCTTAAACCAGGCTTCTGAAATCCTGGCCCCAGTAATCCTTAATCTGATAAATGCCTCTCTCTCCTCCGGCATAGTCCCTACACTGTGGAAACAGGCTATGGTTAAAGCCTTATTGAAAAAGCCTACCCTGGACTCTGAAGTCTGGAGTAACTATCGCCCCATCTCCCTGCTGCCGTCCATCAGCAAGATCACAGAGAAATATGTGAACTCTGTTCTATCTACCTTCCTGGAGAGTAATAACTGTCTCCATTCCTCCCAGATGGGTTTTAGACCTCAACATGGTACCGAGACGGCTCTTCTGGTGGTTGTGGAAGAGGCGAGAAAAATTCTAGACGCAGGAGGCTGCGCGGCTATCATTCTTCTAGACCTAAGCGCAGCCTTCGATACGGTCAACCACCAGCTGCTGATAGAAAGATTAGGTGAGGTAGGAATTGCGGGGACTATGCTCAATTGGTTCCAATCATTTTTAGAAAACCGATCTTTTAAAGTTTTTGAAGACGATATTTCTTCTAAACCTTTTCCGCTGGTTTGTGGGGTGCCTCAGGGCTCCTCCCTCAGCCCCACACTCTTTAACGTGTATCTGAGGCCCTTGGCTGAGATTGTGTTACCATTTGGGATTCAGATAATCACGTATGCTGACGACACCCAGTTGGTTGTGTCTGTCAACCAGCGGGATCCCTCCAGCCCAGGTCTTGCCCTTTGTCTGGAAAAAGTATCAAGGTGGATGGAAGAGTCATTCTTGAAACTTAATGGAACCAAAACAGAATTAATGCTCTTAGGGAACAAACAAAATCTAAACTTTGAGCTACTCTGGCCCAGCTCCTTTGGTCCTGCCCCCACTCCCAAATATCAAATCAAGAGTCTGGGTGTTTGGCTCGACCAGAACCTTGATTTTAAAGAACAAGGGCAAAAGGTAGCTGCAAGCTGCTACGGGATCCTCCGTATGATCCGTAAAGTGCTTCCACTACTTCCTTTCCCTGCAAGAAGAGTCCTAGTTCAGGCTCTCATTTTGTCACAACTTGACTATGCTAATGCTCTTTATCTTGGAGCCCCTGGATCATCGATACGGAAGCTACAGATTGTTCAAAACTGCGCTGCGCGCATGCTTATGAACATCCCAAAGCGGTCTTCCGCTAAACCTGCTTTGGCATCCTTACATTGGCTTCCTATCCGTGAGCGCATAGAGTTTAAGGCTCTATGTATAGCCCACAGGTCACTCTCAGGTAAGGGATCTCCGGTCATCCAGTCCCTTCTCCACCGATACCGTCCCAATAGAGCCCTCAGGTCAGAAACTAAATCTCTACTGTCAATCCCAAGAATAAAGAGAGCACGAAGTGGCGGCCGCCTCTTTCGTATAATGTGGCCAAGATCTGGAATGGCCTGCCTCCGCAGATCCGTGACCAACCCAATTACCTCATCTTCCGGAAGCAGATTAAAACTTTACTCTTCCCTAAATGAATGGCTTTCAGTGTAAGTGTGTTAGCAGGCAATAGCGCGGGGATGCCCTTGGGTAACCAGGCGCTTTATAAATCTTGTTTTCATTTCATTTCATTTCTTTGTTGCTCCTTTCCCCACGAAGGAGGGGCATAAGCCAGAAATTATTGAGATTGTCTTGTTAAACGAGCCTTGTTCAAGTAATACATGTCTTCTCTTCTTACATCTAATGCAGTAGTACATGCAGCTTTACCCCGCACGGCTGCAGGTCGTTGCTAATGGAAAGAATCATTTCTTCGAGCAACCTGAGGAGGTCTGGAACTGGATTGAAATGTGGGGACAAGGGGGGGATATTTACAAGGAAATGGCGCGGCGCAGCGCAGTGCTGCAGAGAATTTAGCAGCGCCACGCTGCGTCATTAAAAAAATGCAGGGATGTGCCCCGTTTACAGGAATACGGCACACCCCTGTGTTTTCCCTTGCGCTAAAAAAAGTTGCCTATTGCCAACACAGACACCCTTGCGCCATAGTACAAGGGTGCCTGCGTCTGCAGGGATGATTCCCTACAATGCAGGCACCCTTGTACCATGATGCAAGGGTGTCTGTGTTGCAGGGATGATTGTTTATGTGCAGGAAGGGACACCTTCCTGCACAAAAACAATCGTTAAAGGCAATTTGCTCTTTCTATGTGTGGTGCAGAATGCAGCACACATAGAAAGAGCAAAAACGAGGAGAAATAAAAGTATTTCTCCTCTTTGCGCCAATCTAACGCCTGCTATTCAGTGGCGGTCGTTTTTGACGCTGCTCAGATTTACAGATCCTTGTAAATCTGGGGCAGCGTCAAAAAGCAATGGAAGTTGCGGTGGACCGCCCACAGCAATACCTATGAATGCCCCTTTCACACTGATATCTGCGTGAAAGGGGACGATATTTACAAAGCGGCGTTAAGCCATGCAAAGTGGCTTAACGCTGCTTTGTAAATATGGAGCAGGGCACTGCGCCACCGATACATAAGAAAAAGTTACTTTCCGGTGGCGCAATCCCCTTGTAAATATGCCCCAAGGTGCCTCCAAAAATATCCGTGGCATGGAAGAGTCACTGCGGCAGGGGTGGCTCTGGGAGAATGGGTAGGAGGAAGTGTGAGAGAGCTGGAACCTCTACAACCGCTATCAAATACACTCCATGTATATTAATTCAGGAGGATGGCATTCTGAGGAAAGAGAAGGAGGGATTGTCTTCAGTGGGCAGCCACACACCGGAGACATCCTCCACGCCATCTAGGGACATGACGGAAAAACTCACTAGTGACATGCAATAGACTGTTGATCCAAAAGGATGTTTCTCTGAGTGGGGCATTATTGCATAGGGGGCGAGTCTGGCTTTTCTTAATCACTGCCTTAGAATGTATACATGAAAAACGCTAGCAAATGAGCTATGGCTAACTGCAATAGTGCGTGTGTGGATGGGCAGGGAACTGGCAGGGGCATCAGTCGCTTAAATAGCGATTATATGATTTTGGTTATTTGAATATTAATGATAAGGAAGCTCCTTGCCCCTGTCAAGAATTAGGGTAGTTGGAGTGAGACCCCCTGTTTTTCAGTCTAGGGGCTATTGGTTTCGGGTGAAGCAGAAGGGAATTGATCTCCAGCATATGCTTAATCATCATAGCATAACATGTGCATTTGTAAAGCCCACGTTTAGCGTAGGAATCTTGGCGCTGAATAACAGATGTTTATTGCTACCCAACTCAATGGTACTCATTTTATCAACTTCAGATAGATGAACGGCTGAGTGGAACCGCGCGATTTGAACCTGTGACTATGAAGTTGAACACAGGCCCCTACAGTGGACGCATTAGTCCACTGAGCCACCAACCACCAGAGTATATAGCATAGCATGACAAATAGAGGGTTGTGTGTTTCTTGTTCCGGTATTGTTGGATTACTGAGCTGGATGACTTGATTCAGCCAGAATTGATAGGCAGACATGTTCTCATATAGTTGCAATATGTTTACTCAGGGTGGGATTTGGGGGGAAGGGTTTAATTTTAGTTCTATATGGGGTGTTTTCTACAGACTGGTGGTTGTCACACTGCTCACTCACATTAATATTCACCTTTCACACCAGGTGATCCGATTGCCACATTATTGTCAGGAGGCACCGGCAATTCCTTTTTGCTACTTGCTGTCTGAAACATGGGATAACAATATAGAATTATTACATGAAATGTGCGGGCCTTGGAGGGTTCACTAAACGACACAAGGAACTATCCTTTTTGAGACTCAGTAAAGCAGACATTGTCGGTCTACAAGAGACGCACCTCACAGGTGCAGAAGCTACTAAGTCTGCTGAAAATTGGAGGGGTCAAATGTATTCCACCACATTCTCATATTCCAGGGGAGTATCGATATGGTTGCCCCAGGGATTCTCTTCTGCCTTACCTCTCTTCCATTCCCACCTTGGAATAAGTATGTCCTCCTACAGGGTACAATTGATGGGAAGGAATTATATATTATTAACGCACATGACCCAAACACTGATGATACAATCTTTTTCTATAAAATGCAAGATTTGATGCTGGGGGTGCACCAACATCCCCACGTTCAGGGCTGGGGCTAACTGTGTGCGAGGTGGTGTGCTAGATAGATTCCCTTTGAGGTGTCACACAAAGCCAGGTATGACCACTGCATTGGAGGTGATGTTGACATGAGTTTTTTTGACTTCTGGATGGTTTTACATCCGGAGACTCAACAATATTCCTGTCATTCACTTGCACACAATAGTTACAGTCATCTGGACCACCTATTGATAGCAAGGATGGCCACCACTGGGCTATTCTCTGCTAATTACCTGAGAGGTACTTATCAGACAATTCTCCTTTATTACTAGAATGTAAAGGGATAAATATGTTGAGGTAGAGCTTCACTTGGAGAATGTCCCTGGACGTGTTCTCAAAAGCAGTGTGTCTGGGTGCTTATACCACTGTACTTACTCCATGTGTTGGGGACAACTGGGAATCCATGGGCACCTGATCAAATGAATGGGAGACCATGAAGGCCATGATAATGGGTGAGTGTCTGAGTAAGGTTTATGGAGTTAAAAAACAATTACAGAGGATATCGGAGCACAAGAGGCCAAACTAGGTGAATTATAGCAGCAGGAAATAGAGTCTGGGACAGGTTGGACAAACTAACACTGAAGGAATATCAGCAGAGATTACACAAGGAAGGGGACAAAGCCGGAAGACTTCTGGCCTGGACACTTATACCAGAAATAGGTATCGCTCCAATGCTTCTTCATCTTACTCGTCCAGATGGCACGATTACGAGAACACAAAGAGAAATAAACAACACACTTAAAATGCATCTGCAGGCTATATACAGGAGGGTAGATACGAACTCTAATGAATCCATACACACATTACTTGCTGAGGTAAGCATACCACAAGTCCCTGAGCACCTGAGGACAGAACTGGAGGCTGATATTACTCTTGAGGAGTTGAAGGAGGTGCTGCAATCTCTTCCTAAGTGTAACAGGCTGGGGGGGATAACTTTGCTCCCCACTTCACTGAGAAATTGTTGGATGTCTTTAGGGAAGCCCAACAGTTGGGAACTCTACCTCCCACTATGAGAGAGGGCAGAATTTGTAAATGCTCAAATCTGGAAGCAACCCAGTGGAGCCGTCACCATAATGGCCATTGACTATGATCGATTCAGATACAAAGGTTCTCTTTAAGATTCTGGCAAACAGACTGCGACAGGTAGTGGGCCACCTGGTGCACGACAATCAATGTAGATTTATCCCAGGTTGTAGTACGCATCAGCAACTAGTACTTGTCTTGCATTCAGTAGCAGATTGGGTGGAGGAGCTTTTGCTGGTGGCTGTAGTCACAGAGAAGACCTTTGGCACCTTGATTTGGGCCTAATTGATGGAGATGTTAAGAGTGATGGGCTTCAGCCCACATTTGTGTGGCTGGGTCCGGTTGTTATATATAGGCTAGAGTCAGGGTGGGTAGAATTCAATGGGAGGTTGATAAGTTCAGGCATCTGGGGGTTATGGTTGCCCTGACAAAAGAGAAGCAATATGTTTATTACATGGGGTGGGTACTTGATGGACTACATTTGTCTATACGCTTCTGGAATACGCTTCCCCTTCCATTATGGTAAGAGTGGCCATTGTGAAGATGGTCCTCCTTCCATGATGCCTATATGGCATACAAAATACTGTGTGCTGCCTAAGGCCAGCCTCTTTAAAAAAAAATTGAATAGCTGGTTAATCTCTCTGGTATTGACCAATAAACATAGTACATTGGCACTAGACTCTTACCAATTAGATGAAAAGGAGGGGGCTGTTTAAGCCTTCCTGACCTGGAACTATATTGTGACACTACCTATATACAACACCTGCCAAATGGATTGTGGGAAAAAACTATTGGGAAAAATGCCTAATTAATAGAGATGATACACTAGCAACACTGTTTATGAGGGGCAGCGGGCTAGGGGGAGAGAAAGCCTACTGTGGATTTCGAGAAAACAATGACCAGGGTTCTAAAAAGACTGCCATTTTCAAGAGGGCTCAATATATGGCACCTGAGCCCATTCTGTTGCATCACTTCAATTATGTCAATGACCCGGTGGAGGGAGAAGGAACTGGCGGGCGGCCTGTACCCAGGGAAGGCTTTCATTACATTTCAGGAGGCTCAGGACTCATTTGGGATAGAAGCGAGTCAGTTTCTCCAGTATGCCAAGTTGGCCGGCACAGCTAGAGAGATCTGGATGAGTTTCACGGATGTACATCATCAAAAAAGAATGACAGAGTGCACTCCTATTTATCCCAAAATTCATCCCTAGTTCATCATTCATCTGTTTGCATGCAAACCCGGAATCGTGCACTGCCCATTTAGCACGTACTTGTGAAACACTAGAAACAATGGGGCGAAGTGACGCCCCAATCCGGATGCATAGCATTAATTCACGCGTAGCATTGATGCTAAAGTTAATCCATTTAATCAAAAGTTTTATTCCAGGGGGCGTGGCTAGCAGCCAAGCAAGATGGCCGCAGCCTGAGAGAGCTCCGTGTCCAAGGGAACCTTCCCTGAAAATCCGCACATAAATCCGGCAGCTCAACGGCAAAATCTAGGCGGCGCAGAAACCGGAGCTCAAGCGCGGCAGATTGGGACACTCCAGAGCTCCGTGGGACCGGCAGCACCTGAGCTGCGAGACACAGCGTGCAGAGGCCTGCGCACAGGGCTGGAGCCGGGGCCTCGCGTACGTCTTCCGACAGCGGCGGTGTGCTAAGCTGGTGGAGCCTAAGGTGCCGCGGAAAAAAAGAGCCGCTGACGTCGCATCGGAGCTTGTGGTGAGGGGCGGAGCGCTACAACAGCTGGGGGTTGCTGATCCTGGGCAGCGAACGGCTGATGCTTACGAGGGGGCCCGAACCACGACAGGGAGGAGGCTGTGCGGTCCCGGTGGGGGCCTACCGGAGCGCAGGTCAAAGCGCGCACCCAGGCACTTCCCCGAACTGAAAGCGGGACGATCGGAGATCACACGGTGAACCCACAAAACCAACGGGGAGAGTCAGGGGCACCCCAATTGAAACACCGGTCAGCACAATATAGAAAATTCAGAGACAATTGGCAGACAAGAAGGACCTGTCCCTGTACCCCCCCCCCTTCCCTGGCGTCTCTGCGCCGGATCAAGACCGGGATCCGTGAATTGGACATTGTAAACGCGCGCCGGGCACATTCACCGGCACCGCGGTAACGCACACACAGCAAGCGGTGGCGGACACCGATTACTCCCAGTGGTGGGAGTGGAAGTAGGCAACATAGCAGGTCCGCCTCGGCCACGCATTACGAGGAGGGTGAGAAACACGAAAGGCCGCACGTAACATTTTCGCACGTGGCAGGCAGCGGCGAGTACCACCCTCCCCCAGTGAGCCTGGTGTGGCGCTCCGGACCGGGTGCCGCGGGATGGGGGCCGAGGCCCAAGGAGCACAACGGCTGGCAGAATGGACAAATTCGTGTACAGCAAGGATCAGGGTGAAAAAGACGACAATGGACGCGGCACGAGCTGAGGCCCCGGCGGTCAAAGATAAGGAAGCCGTCACGCTGTTAGACATAATGGCAACCTTACAACAAGTCCAATGCTCTATCGGCACAATCTCCACAGACATATCGCTACTAAGGGCAGACTTTTCCAAATTATCACACCGATTAACGGAGGTTGAGTCCACGACAACGACGCTCACCACAGATACAACCCGCCTACAGCAACAAGTGCGCACCCTGGAAGCAGACAACAAACTCATTATGGCCAAACTCGACGACCAAGAAGGCCGTTCCAGACGCAATAACGTCCGCATAATTGGTGTGCCCGAAAAAACAGGGGGGTCCGCTTTGGATCTCTTCGTGGAAGATCTAGTAAAGAACCATTTACAACCACGTGGACTATCCAATTTCTTTTCAGTGGAAAGGGCCCACCGCGTACCCGGGGGAAGGCCGCGGCCCGGCGCCCCCCCCAGACCAATAGTAGCACGCATCTTCAATTTCCGAGACCGAGATGCTGTTCTGCAAGCGGCGAGGGTGGCCCCACCACTCCGACTGGAGAGCAATACCATCACATTCTATCCAGATTATACAGCGTCAGTAACCAAGCAAAGACGATGCTTCCTGGAGGTCAAGAAAGAGCTGCGGACCAGAAATCTCAAATACTCTATGATCTTCCCAGCAAAACTCAGAGTAGAAGCAGAAGGGAAGACCTGGTTCTTTGCTACACCTGAGGAGACCCGGGACTGGCTGGAGGGATGGCGCCCGGCGACAAGATCAAACAAACCTAGAACACAACAGCACAATCAACTCCATGAGTCCCAAAGATCAAGATCGCCAGCAGCAAGCGACAAAGAGGACTGATCAACAATGGAATGATTCTTCAGAGTCGCAAGGGCATAGACCGGAGTGACAGTCGAATAATCTCTAGATATGAACCGGCTGAATTTGCAAGAACTCACGCGGACCGCAATTGTATGGACCATTGGAAAATAGGCGCAATTCTGTCGACTGCACCTTCAGAGATGAAGAGTACCGTTGAGAAAGACATACCTCCGGAAAGGGAGGGCACCCGAGGACTAAAAACGGACTCTCACCCCGTACGCAAGTACAAGTCATGGGCGGGAGAAAAGCACTCTGCTCAGTTGGGGTGGCGGGCAGTTGGGGAAACCGCCGGGCAGGGAGGCAGGGAGGCGGGAGGGGAGAGGGAGGGGGGCATAGGGATGTTTTAAGGGAATGTTATCAGTTTTTAGCTACAACGGTACGAAACACCAAGAAATCAAACACACAGCTGTACAGCGGTAGGGGCTCCAAGACTGCACACGCTAAACCCCACAGGCATGGCGGCACACCTCTCAGATACCACATCGATGGAAGACATTGATACAGGTGCCTCCCCACCCCGCACACCACATACCCCCTTCTCCGTACTGTCATGGAATGTAAATGGACTGGGGCACAAAATAAAAAGAGGCCTGGTCCTTCAATATATAAAACGTAAAAGTCCTGCTATAGCTTTAATACAGGAAACACATCTGGTGGGCTCCGCCTGTAAGGCCCTCAATAGATGGGGCTACAAGATGATAGCCCACTCCGACTTTTCCTCAGGGTCTCGAGGAGTGGGGTACTGTGTAATAAACGCATCCCAATAATAATAAAGGACTCTCGAACAGACGATCAAGGACGCTTTGCGGCGGTGACCTGCCAATGGGAAGGGCGCACCTACAATTTGGTATCCATATATATTCCCCCAGCATTGCATAGCACAGCATTGCCAGACCTGGGAAAGTTCCTGTTGTCACTGCCAGAGGGAGAACTCATTATAGGAGGGGACTTTAACGCCGCAATGGACGCATCGCTAGATAGACAACCCCCCAGAGGCGCCGACAGGTCTAGTATCACACTGACAGATTTCACTGAGGCGACAGGCCTGATAGATATATGGAGAATCAGACACCCGACAGCCAGGGAGTACACGTTCCTCTCGGGAGTACATGGAAGTCTTTCAAGAATTGACTACATGTTCACGATAGCATCCGGGATGGCATGGATGGGAGGGATCACGCATCTCCCGAGAGGCATCTCGGATCACTCACCTCTCATGCTCACGTTTGACTCACACTCCCAAGGTAGAAGGCGGGTCTTCCCCTACATCCGGGCTATCTAAAAACCCAAACATTGGGAAAGGCTTGCTCAAAGCCACTAAACACTTTTAAATGACAATGTACACACAGTGACTTCCCAGTGACCCTCTGGGAGGCCTACAAGACGGTGATAAGGGGTCAGGCCATATCATTGATAACTAATCACAAACAGATGAGGCGAAAAGAAATCGAGCGTTTGGAACGGGAGGTGGCTGAGGTGGAGGCCGAACATGAGAAAGATGATGGAGAACCTGCGACACATAGGTTAAAATTAGCTCAGCAAACATACAGAGCATACGCGTGGGAAGAAGCGAAAACAAAAAATGCAGAAACCCAAAACACCATATACGAGATGGGAGACAAGGCAGGAAAGCTGCTAGCATGGCTTGAGAAAAAGAAAAGGTAGATAGATGGGTGACAGAACTTAGGTCACAAAAGGGTGAACTCACAACTGATCCGCAAGAGATAGCTGAAACGCTGGCGGCGCATTTCAAGCGGGTGTACACACCCCTTGGAACGGGCACAATCGAGGACAACATAGCATTCCTGAAAGATTTAAAAATGCCAACACTCAAACCCGAGGACGCCCTAGAGTTAGAAGCAGAGCTTACCTCTGAGGAACTCCAGCGAGAAGTGGGGGCCCTCAAATCAGGGAAGGCACTGGGGCCCAATGGGCTGCCGGTGGAACTCTACAAAAGAGCGGCAACGCAACTCATGCCTCATATGCTCGGCATGTTTACACATAGTCTACAGAGCGGAACACTGCCCAGGGACCAACGCCTAGCTGCGATAGTGACCATACTCAAACCGGGAAACCCCCGGGAGACTGTGGTTCATATAGGCCGATTTCCCTCATAAACGCGGAGGCGAAAATATTAGCGAAGACACTAGCCTTGCGACTTCAGACATATCTCCCGGCATTAATTCATCCGGATCAGTCGGGATTCATGCCAAATCGCAATACAGCACTCAACCTGCGCAGACTGAATGCTGTGATAGCACGTCAAGATACAATAGAAGAAGATGCGGTGATTCTTTCATTAGACGCTTGTATGGCATTCGACATGGTGGAATGGCCCTTCCTTTTTGCGGTGCTTCGGCACTTGGGGTTCGGGCCCAAATTTTGTGCATGGATCGAACTCCTCTACGCAAAACCTCTAGCCCAGGTTGTGGTGAATGGTCGTATATCAGCAGACTTCCCGTTGGGAAGAGGAACGCGGCAGGGTTGTCCTCTGTCACCGTTGCTGTTCGCAATGGTGCTGGAACCCTTGGCGGCGTGGATCAGACAAGACCCGGTACTCAGGGGGCTAAGGTGGGCAGCGGGGTGGGAAGATCGTGTCTCACTATACGCGGACGACATCCTGCTTTACTTAGCCTCCCCAGCACGATCGATAAATCGACTATTGGATATCTGCGCGGCTTATGGACGAGCCTCAGGATACACAATAAATTGGACAAAATCCCTTCTTTACGTGCTGCACGGTCCCGTGCCGAAACTCCCGCGTAATTGCACTATACAGGTCGCGACCGAAGGCTTCAAGTACCTTGGTATTTATATCACTCCTATACGCCACCGTTTCATAAAAGAAAATCTAACAAAACCGCTTGTAAAACTCCAAAATGGCGTCAAACACTGGCGGTCGCTGCCGCTGACACTACTTGGGCGAGCGGCCCTTTTCAAAATGATGGCGCTCCCTCGTTTCTTATATGCCCTCCAAAATGTACCGTTCCCAGTTGAGCCTACGTACTTCACAGCGATTAACGCGGAAGTGACCAAACTTTTATGGGATGGGAAAATAAGTCGAATCTCCCTAAAAAACTGATGAGGGGTGGTACGATGGAGGTATAGCCCTTCCAAATATTAGACAATACTATTGGGCTGCTCAGCTTATGATTATAAACCAATGGCTTCTCATGCCACAGGAGGAGCCAGCCTTCCGTATGGACAAACATTTACTTGAACAAGAGGGAATCATGGGGACACTCTATAACAAGAAACAAAGACCCACACTTACAGGCCCTACGGCCCACACGATCAAGATCTGGTTTACGGCACAGCAAGCACTGGGCTGGGAGGGAGTACTTACACAGGCCACACCGCTATGGGACACACGACGGTTGGGCAAACTAAGTAATACGAAAGGCTTCCGTCAATGGGACCTAATTGGTATAACAAGGATAGGAGATCTTTGGAAAAAAGGGGAGATCATCTCATTTGACCGACTACAGGATACATATGGGCTAGCCCAGACGGAGAGGTTTAGATACCTGCAGATAAAACATGCCTTACAGAAGGCGCTCCCACGTGATATACCAGTACCGGAGGCCTCACCCTTGGAAGATAGACTGCTCACAGATCACCTACAAAAAAAGCTATATCCCTTGTATATCAAAAAATAGTCAATAATCAGCCGGATCCCACAACTGCCCTTAAGGCCCGATGGGAATCGGAGCTAGGACCCATGGATGAGGGCGACTGGCAGGAAGCACTGGCATCTCCACGAGAGGTGGCAATCCCCTCGAGACTTCGACTATTACAATTGAAAGTCATACATAGAACGTACCTCACACGTACACTACTTCATAAACTGGGACACGGAGACACGCCACTATGTCTGCGGGAATGTGGCCTCCTGGAACGTTCATACACACGATCTGGGAATGCCCAGTCATCCAGGCATATTGGACATCAATCCAGCACAACATGTCGCGGGTCACGGGGATGGAGATCACCCTGGGACCAAAATGCTGTTTACTTCATATTTGGGAGCCCACGGACCTTAGTCACTCGACTCAGGACTGGGTGACGCTGGGCCTAGCACTGGCGAAGAGAAATATAGCGCTTGGCTGGGGATCCAGACAGGCCCCCACCCTAGAAACGTGGTGCCAAGATATGGACAGGACCATGGTGACTGAAAGGGCAATATACATGCATAGGGGTAACCCCAAGAAATGGACCCGTATCTGGGGAAGCTGGAACACCTATCGTGGCAATATATGCGAGCCCCCTCAAGTAGACACTCTATCAGACGTTAGTGAATAAGAACAGGTTCCAATGGGACGAAGTGTGTTAAGCAGGATTCCCTGTCACAACAACGCCTTAAATTTGTAAATTTGTAAATTTGTAAAATTTGTAAAATTGGAAAAATTAGTTCCTTGAGATAATGCGGGGGGGAAATAGCTCTGCGAGCTGTTGCAGCTGTATACCAATGTGTAACGTAATGCAGAAGATTTGTAAGCTTAAGAACTCGTACCGATTGTCTTTTATTCAAAATAAAAACAAATGTTAAAAAAAAAAGTTTTATTCCAATTTTATTCATTCTTTCTGCAGTTCAATCCTGTTATCCAGTCACATGTTAGACTCTTATGGATACATTATATCCTTAAATACAGTAGGCATGCACATTTCGCCTTATCCTAGAGCACGGAATGTAGCATAAGTGTTCCTCCAAGGGTAATCTTTTTTCACCCAATGCATTTCGGGCCCCTCCTGGCCCTTCGTCAGGGGTTTATCTACAATTTTAAAACATTACTGTCAGACTGAGTTTTCAATCATTATTACCAGTTAATAATTACGCACAGATGCAACAAATGTAAGAAATGCATACATTTGATTTTCATACGCCCCACACTCAACGTTTTGCCCGCTGAATTCACTGAATAAATGTCAGCTCCAACTTTTCCCAACCCTCTAATTTTGGTTCGTTTCACAGGTCAAATTCACGTTGTTAAGTTCACTTAGCTGTGTGTAAACCACCTCTTCTGGACCTCAAAACGAATCCGTACCTTAAACGTTCTGGTTACTGTTCACCATCCCGTTGAGAACCATTCTACATCCCCAACTGCTTCACCCAATTTTAAACACCTGTGTAGCAGTCCCACCCCTTTTGTGTACTTCCAATTCACGCCCACTAATACATTGAACTACAAGGCCCACAGTGCACTGCAAGAACTCTTCAGAATCTTTTCCTGATAGTGATTATCTGTTCGTGACCCTCGCAGTGACTCGCTATATTCCCTATCCCCTGTTCTTACGATGTGGTGTTTCCCCTCCATTGTTCTGAGCGTAAAACTTACGCTGTTCACATAACCTTCCCAAACATTTAAACTGTTTGAACACAGAATCCCCCGCCCACCCCGGTTCTTATTTTAAACGTTGATTGAGCAGCATGTCATTTAGTTGTTAACCATGATCACATTTTGTGCAAATCCATAATGCGCGTCTTAATGCTGCATGAAATTAACCATAAGTCCAACCAATGGTAATCCATTTCGCTTTAAAAATGTAGTCCATAAAATTCACTTTCGAGAAACGATGTCTCAGGGGTCTGTCATGTGACAATATGATTTTTGTGAGTTTATTTGTCGGTAATCCATGGGTGCTACTCGTCGGGTGGGCAGAATAGTGATACATCATCAAAAAAGAATGACAGAGTGCACTCCTATTTATCCAAAAATTCATCCGTAGTTCATCATTCATCTGTTTGTGTGCAAACCCGGAATCGTGCACTGCCCATTTAGCACGTACTTGTAAAACACTAGAAACAATGGGGCAAAGTGACGCCCCAATGCACAGCATTAATTCACGCGTAGCATTGATGCCAAAGTTAATCCATTTAATCAAAAGTTTTATTCCAATTTTATTCATTCTTTCTGCAGTTCAATCCTGTTATCCAGTCACATGTTAGACTCTTATGGATACATTATGTCCTTAAATGCTGTAGGCATGCACATTTCGCCTTATCCTAGAGCACGGAATGTAGCATAAGTGTTCCTCCAAAGGTAATCTTTTTTCACCCAATGCATTTCGGGCCCCTCCCGGCCCTTCGTCAGGGGTTTATCTACAATTTTAAAACATTACTGTCAGACTGAGTTTTCAATCATTATTACCAGTTAATAATTACGCACAGATGCAACAAATGTAAGAAATGCATATATTCGATTTTCATACGTCCCACACTCAACATTTTTCCCGCTGAATTCACTGAATAAATGTCTGCTCCACTTCGCCCCATTGTTTCTAGTGTTTCACGGATGTACCTCATACATTCTGTACATTGGAAGGTATCCTGTAGTTGGGAACAGATAGGCATTTGATTACTCTAATGTACAAAGCTTTAAAATCAAATAGAATCAAACCTATCCTAAAAGCTTGGCACTTTTGGGAGACTGATGTGGGTGGGCAATTCACTGAAAAGCATTATTGGATGGTGAAAAAGGATCTTGAGTAACGCTCTATTTAAGCTAATTGAATTTAATATCCTGCATTGCACTTACCTGACTTCAATCACTCTGAGCAAAATTTACCTTGCAAGATCAGCTGAATGCCCAAAATGCGGGGTGTATGGAGCTTCTTTTTAGGTCTCGACTAGGCAGCGCATGAGCTGTCTCTTTGAGACATGGCGTATCTACAATGTGGGCTTTGAGCACCTCCCATCTTTTTCATTGGTTCCAGTTACTACCCTTCGTAAATGCCTGCTTTTGTTTGGTGAATATGTTTATTAGTGCCTCCTTTTGATCTTTTGTAACCTCCCATGAGGACTGCCGCTGTTACATGTGCTCTTACTCTTATTTGAGATGCTCGGTCAGCACTCTTTTTTTTTTGGTGGCTTGCCGCTGCTCGACAACAACACGCTCCGCTTATTTTGTAACACGCTTCCACTTATCTTGTTTATTATTTATGGCTTCTTTTTTTGTGGGTTGTTTTTGTAGGCACAGGGAGAGCGACGCTGAAATGCAAGTTATGGTTTGCCACATCCTCTCTCTAAAGCAATCTGGTGTCTCCTGGAGCATATATGCTCGCTATGCACCACAGTAATTTTAAAAATAACATTTACATACGTTCAGCTTTTCTTTCCTTCCTGTACACATTCAGCATTTCTCATTTTCATTACGTTCATCATTGTTTTATTTACCTTGGTATGTCGCTGCCTTTTTTTTTTTTTTGTAGGCACTGGGAGATCCGACGTTGAGACTCAAGCCCGGCCCCCCAGTTCGAAAGTCGGCAGCTCTCTATGTTTTGCCACATCCTCTCTCAAAAGCAATCTAGTGTCTCACTATGCTCAAAGGTTTCTGCTTCTGAAAAGGTCCTAAAGGAATTTCAGCAATTGAAAAATTTGGTTAACGTGAAAAGCTGGCACCACCTTAGGCACAAACTGTGCATGGACTGCAGATGTGACTGTTTACCTGTAAGCGCTACTACTCACCAGTCTGACTTAAAGATGTAATTGCTGTTAGGAAAGCAGTCTTAATAGGGAAATGCTTTAAAAGTGCTGGGTGCCTTGTTTCAAAAGGTTCAAAGAAGTAGCATTAGCCTACATAGAACACTGTTTACATTTCATGATGGAGATGGTGTACAAGGAGGTGGAGAGTTGGTTTACCCCTTCTAGAAAAATATGGATCACCAGTATACTAATAGTTAATTATTGTGTGCAGCCATAGGTGTTGAAAGTGAGACACATGCTTGTAACTTGTGCATCGATTTAAAATGCTATCTACCAAATGTATTAAACACTTCCTTAACCTATGGTGGATTCTCTTGGTTATTATACTCACACCAGGTGACAAATATGTTCCAAGTGGCCAAGTAATGATTCTGTGTAGTGTTTATATGCTCCCTTTAAAATGTCCATACAGAGCTCAGGTAACAGCAGATTAATTCTAGGACTCCCGCATCCACTATGTCATGTCGAGACTCCACTGTTCTAGTTGTGAAATCTGACCCCCTTCCCCTAGTTAGTGACTGCAGAATGCGTTTCAGTTTCAAATGTTGTGCTGCAGATATGGCAACGAGTTGGTTGTGTCATCCTCAATGGTGTCTTGTGAGATCTCATACATTTGTCCATCACTTGTTCCAGAAATGTAACTGGAGGTGGTCTACACAGTGGTGCCTGACCAGCTCATTGGCAGTTCATGTGCCTTTGACTGGGGATGTGGAAACCTGAACGTGAAATCTCAGCAGTTTGCAGGGGCGGCTTCTCCGTAATGGCGGAAGAGCGCCCCCCCCCGCTAAAAGAGGAAAAATAAAATGATAATAAAAGCATTTTATTCTCATTTATTTTTTGCCTAAACAGCTGACGACGCGAGTCTTATCGGGGTGGGGCCAGGCAATCCTGTTGGACCGGCATGGCAGGGGGAGGAGTGGTGGGCACTTTTAAGTGCACATGTGTGTTTGGCCGCCGTCCTAGGACGGCCAAACACACATGCGCACTTACGTTTCTACAACCAGGCTGTGCTGCACAGCCAGGTTGGAAAAACACCCCAGGCTACAATGCACTGTCTGAGCGACAAACAACGCTGCTCAGACCAATCCCAATACTATTCCCAGCATGAGAGAAGCACTGGGATTTTGCATCTAGGAGCCTGCGCAGTCGGAGTCCAGAATCGGAGGAGCGAAGGAAGGAAGGCGGCCGTCGGAGAGGCAGGTAAGTGTTATTTTAATTATTTTTGATAGTGCGTTTAGCTGTTGGTTTTATTCCCTCTCCTCCTGCTCTACACCACTCAGCAATAATAGCAGCCGCCACTGGCAGTTTGCCTTTTCTTTTGTTACAAATACATGGATTGAAGGTTTTCTACACATCTGCTAATGGCTTATGCAGTTCCTGTTTGCACAATGGTCTGTTTTTTTCTGCTTTTGAGTGCCTTTCCAAAAACGTATCTTTGCCCCTACACATTTAAGTAAAACATTGAATAAGTATTACCGTCATCACTTTTCAGGCACCTGTGTCTTACACTCTTTCAAAGCTAGGTGTATGGTCTAGCGTATCTGAGGATGGTGGGTGGGGCGCTTCTCTGAGAGGCTCACATGTGCTTGATTATAGACCCTTAGAAATTGTGTACTAAACCACATAAATATTTACCAATGCCAGTAGGGAATAACAGATAATGCTTAACGTAGTTGTTATTGCATTTATATAGTACTTACCACCCCTGACGAGGTGTTGAAGCGTTTTTCGCCGAATAGCACGCTACTCCAGAACCCAAAGAGGATTAGTGGTGAATTAGTATAGGGAGATATGAAATTAAGTTGAGCGGTGGACATGTGAGTTTGTTATTTGGATTATAAAAGGATAGTGGAGGGATAGAAGAGGGAACCGTTTGTATTTGTATAGCGCTTGCTACCCCTGATGAGATGTTGAAGCACTTTTCGAAGGGTAGACGAAAAAGCTGTCTGAACATGGAGATGCATGCCTGCTTCTCTCCCCTGTGCATCCTGAGCCGAACCGCTGCTGCTGGAGATCTGGGAGACATAAGCATGACATTGTGCTGCATCACACTTTAACCGCCTCTGGCTGCTGGGATGCATATGGGCAGTTGGTGGCTTGACAGGGTTAGCCTGAGAGATGAGCCCGGTGCTGAAGGAGGAAGAGATCTGACCAGGGAGATAACATGGTGGTAGATCCCCATGCTCATGAGAGGTAATAGGGAGCTGTAATATCAGTGAATGTGCTCCCGCTTGAGGCCCGAAGGACAAGAAAAAGAAAGTAGAGTGGAAGAGATTTGTGCAGTAGATGCTCCGGTGGCTTGATAAAGCATGCTGGCATCACCGGCTGTGAAGACGCAGAATTCAGCAGCCGCCTGGCAGGTGTCCAAGGATGCAGGCAAAGACTATAGCCTTAGCACCGATGCTGAGGATTTTACTGAGTGGCCCATGTAGATTGAAAGATGAGTCCTGCAAATAAAGAGGTTCACTTCCTTGTGGCTTCCCTCTGAAGTGAAGAGGAAATATGTGAGTTTGAGAGATGATGGCAAAACGTGTGACACTCTCACACACAAACAAATGAAACATCAAATAAATTGATAGATAAAAAGCTGGGAACTACTGTGAAGGGGTCCTCCAGAGAGGTGAATGACTCATATCTGGGAAGGGCACCGTTCCTTTCGCCACATTGACCAGATTGGGTTTTGGTCCAAAGTTTTGCGAGTGGACCAGGTTGCTCTACCAACCCCCTATAGCTCGAGTGAAAGTCAATGGAGTAAAACCTAGAATCCTTCCATTGTGGAGGGTCACCCCGCAGGGATGCCTGCTATCGCCCCTGATATTCTCCTTGGCGCTGGAGCCACTGCGGGCCTGGATCTGTCGGGATCCACTGATATGGACCATTCCATCGGCGGGCGACTGGGAGGAATGTGTTTCCCTATATGCCAACGACATCCTACTATATATCTCCAGGCCATATTTTTCTATAGCAAGGATACTCCACATTTTTAAGATTTTCGGTAGCTACTCAGGCTATAGAATAAATTGGGCCAAGTCGGTGGTGTTTCCCTTGTCGTCCTCCCCCTCCCCCCAAAACTCCGATGGGCATCATTGTACAAAATGATGACCCTCCCATGACTTTTATATCCCCTCCAAAATACACCTTACCTAATTCTGCCTGCCTTTTTTAGACAGATTGACCATAAGCTCCGGGCACTCCTGCAGAGGGGATCCTATGACGGAGGTTTGGCAATCCCGGATATTAAAAAATATTATTGGGTCTCGCAGCTCCTGGTGATTAATGACTGGGTGTTTTCAGAAAGGGGGGAACCGGCCTATAAGGTCGACAGGGACGTCATGACTAATGGTAATTATGAACCAATCGCCTACGTCCACCGGCGGCAGAAAGGCCTACCATCACACATGTCTACGGTCACTAGATGCTGTAGCAAGGCAGAATACTACCTGGGCTGGCAGGCTAGGCTAACGGCCATGACCCCCCTATGGCACAGTGACCAACTAAGCGAGATGTCTGCCCTGAGGGGCTTCTCAAGATGGGCGACAATAGGGGTCGAGCACCTGGATGATGTGTGGAGGGATAACTCACTGATTACATTTGAGACACTCAGTTAGGAATACGAGTTGACAAATGCCAAAAACTCAGCTACTTCCAACTTGGGCATGCCCTGGGAGAGTCCATATTCGGGAGGGTACAAGTCTGCTCCTCCCCTTAGAAGACTGCTTGCTCAAGTAACCCATCACAGACAAAAAGGTGTTGGTGATCTATCGGAAGCTGATCAATAACTCCCCCGACCCCTTGAGACGCTCCTGGACAGACCTAGTTGACAATGATGAGGAAGACTGGACTGAGGCCTTACAAGGCCCCAGGGAAATAGCTATCCGAGCAAGATTCAGACTAGTACAGCTCAAAATTCTGCAAAGTATATATTATTCACGCACTCTTTTACATAAAATTGAAACAATGAACACACCACTATGTGTGAGAGGATGCGCACTGGAAGGCACTTTCTTTCATATTCTGTGGGACTGCCCCGTGATCCAAGAGTACTGGCAGGGGGTTGACTAATGTGATGTCTATGGTCATGTCGGTACAGTGCCCATGGACGCCACATGGTTGCTACTGGTGGTGCAGGGTGAGGACAACTGGTCCCCGTACACTAAGACCTGGCTTGCACTGGCAGTGGGAGTGGCAAAATGCAACAGCACAAGACGGTGGGGGCGGTTGTGGGGCCCCTGGCGGGAATACTGGGGCTCGATCCTGGAGGCATAACGTCACCACATACTCTGGGCCTGTAGTTCTCTGGCATGGTAGAAATGGAGTATTGCAGTCATTCTCGCGACCGTAAAATCACCAATTTGTTATTAATTGTATGCTCAGAAGATGTTGTTTGGCCATTCTGTGTCTTGTATTCTGCACCATACTGTACCCTAGTACTCGCCCTGTCCCTTCAGGCTCTGTATTGTATGATGAGCTTTGTTTAATAAAAAGAGCTTTAAAAAAATATCTGAGGAGCAGATAGCATAAATTTCAGTGCTGCCTCTGGGTTCAGGAGGAGATAAGGAGGAGAAGTCCTGGAGGAGGGAGAAAGGAACTTAGTTGCCCTGATCCTTTGGTGTGATGAGGCTCTGGTTGCAGGTGGAATCATACACCAAATCTGACCCCTTTCCTGTTTGGATGTAGAATTGCTTGAGTGGTAGGCCTATGAGAAGAGGGGGCACCACAAATTGGAACAAATAGGTTAAAGATAAAACAAATGGGGCTGCACAGAACAACACGATCATGCAGTACAAGGCCGCACAGACTGCCTTGCAGAAAAGTGCCCTTTTGCTGGGCCTTCAGCCCAGAATAGCCCTGGTCAGAAATGGGTAAAGTCCCATCAATGTCTTATATTTTATTAGCAAGACAAAGGACTCGAAGCAAAGGCCAACACAGTGCTACTGCAAGTTAACCTTCTGTAGGCCCATAGGAAGATAATAGTGGACCAAGTCTAAACTGACGGGCTGAAGTTAAAGTTCTTTGCGCTATGATGCAAATCCTTAAAGATACTGTGACAAAATTGGTCACCCAGGCCAAATAACCAGAGGGCAGAGTGGAAGACAGAGAGGGCCACTCCCACAGAAATAATTTGTGACTCTTAGGAATTCGGGAGCATGCAGAGGGACCCTCTGCAGAGTGGTTCCTCAAGGAATCTATCTTGCAGTTTCTAAAGCCTTTATTTGCAACAGTCAAAAACAAAAATTGCCAATCCTTTGTATCCAAGCAGTGCTATCCACAGTCAATAGAGACTGCACTGTCATTAATAGCTGGTAAGGGGTGTATGCATATGCTTCCCCCCGTACCTCTTATTCCACAGGTTATAGAGGAGTTCAGAACATACATGACTGATTCTAATAGCCCATGGTGACTTCATCAAGCATGGTTCTCCTGCCTAGTACAGAAAGCGCAGGGCTCATGGGTGAAGATAGCATTACATAAGGACACACTCACAATACAGGAGGGCAAACTGTCCACCCTGCCCCCAGAGAACAGCTAATGGCTTGGCTATTGACATAGGAGAATTCAGTCATCTACAGCTGCCTGAGAAAACACTCAATCACTAGGGAGGTGCACAGACCTCCCTAATAATTCTGGAAGGAAGTGCAGCGCTACGAAATGGAAATAAATATCTAGCGTGGTGCCACAAGAACAATTTCCATGTAAACATGTCAGACGAGACTTTAATGGTAAGTAATCCCACACACCAAATGGATTACAGTTTCTGTTATGCATCATCATAAGTACACTTATCAGCAATTGCAGCTTATACAAAAGAGTCCACACAAGGCAGTTAGTTAATCGCCATCAAAAGAGTTATGGAAGGGGCTAAGCGACTATACCCTTCGTGCACCCTTCATGCACCACAATGGTATCTGAATCTAGTACTTGGAGGGGGTAATCATGAAGGCACATTTTGAGCTTATACATAAAGCTTCCGCCACATTTCTAACATTGAAGACAGCCTTCTTAGTCGCAATGACATCTCGGCAGAGAATTGGCAGATTGCAAATGCTTATTGTATAAGTGCCATACCTAACTATATATAGAGACACGGTTGTCATAAGAACACCCCCCAGGTTCTTAGTTAGGGTAGCCTCCCCTTTCCACATCTAATGCTCCCCACCACCTACTGATACAGCAGAGAGGGATTTACACACCCCAATGTCAGAAGGGTGTTGTATTATATACATTGTTCTTTGATGGCCACTGGAAGCAGGATCCAAGGTTCTTTCTATCAGGAAGAAGGGGGCCACACTGGCATTCATGGGCAATTTATCGATACAGGACACATGCAGGGCAGCTATATAGTCCTCAGAACATACTTTCTTGAACACTGTAAGTTAAAACATAGACACACACAAGAAGGTAGCAGTGGGCCAGTCAGTATTAAAACACATGTATTCCTCCACTCCCTCTTCACTTCCTTCTTCTCAGGGAAGATAAGACGATGATGTAATCTATGCATAGCATGTGAATCTAGACACAACTTCCCACTACAAAAGATGGTGATGAATGGGGCACATACAGACTTTTATTAATACAAAACATATGACAAGAACAGCTAATATCTCTATTACCTTCATCCCCAAATCCTCAAATGTGTCTTTCAACCAGTACCAAATACATCATTAATTTTGAGAATTTCCTTAACACCATTACACAGTTGGTTGATCTGGTTATGTATGCTCAATGAGACGTTAGGTATGCAAGAACAGTACACAACCTACTGTGACACAAACTCTCTCCTTTGCAGCCAGGAAAAAATCAAGACGCATTCGGTTCTGTAGGAGGACAGTTCTTTGGGCTTGTAATTGATTGGAAATGAGGCCTAAAGTTATTGCAGAAAAACTGTCATATACCATAAACTAGCCATCACTATTGGCTTTCTCAGTGGTTGTTATCTATTTAAGATACATGAGTAACAACAATGATTTTGTTGAAAATAATTAATATTGAAAGTATTCAATTATGAAATTGTGATACTGTGAATTACACATTACCAAGGCCTGTGGAAGGGGTACTGGTCTTCAGAGTTTCTCAATCTCTCCCTTCTGTTCAATCCAAGTTAGCACCTTTTCTCTCTACATCTCTTCCATCTGTATATCTTACACCTCATCTCTTTCCTCTTCAGCACCCTCTATTCACTCTTTCCTGAATTCACTTCATCACAACTCCTTCACTTCACCACCCCCAGACACACTATGCATCCACTCACGTGTAAGCACTGCATTTTCTTTTACTTTCTCCTTTTCAATATTTTGACAACTGTAGCACCTCCTTCACACAGTTTTGCAAAGAATTGCAACTGAAATACAGAACCACTGCTCTATAGAGAGGCCAAGGACTGAACGACTATGTATTCTGAACAGCTTTTTGAGCCACTGACACAGTGAGAAGTTCGCACTGCATTCAGGCTCAGCTCAAAAGCTCTCAATTGTGGCCTGTTATGAATTTCTGAAGGCAACTCAGTTGAAAATATGCACTATTCAAGATTAATATGCTACACGCAAAAAAATACAGAAACATCCGGGAAATAGCTAACACACTTAGGGAATGAAAGATTAAGTAAAACATGTGAAATATAAACAGGAACTACATCTCTGACATGGATACCTTAACGTTTTTACATTTGTTATAAGAAACTGCTAATTTTTGTTCCTAGTAAAGTTAAGGACATTAAGTCTGTTTTGATTACTAGCGGGTTTCCACGTAAAGTTCTGTGTGCACAGACAGTTTTATTTGGATAACAATGGATTGTTTCAAAATCACAACACATTGCTTGATACATGTTTATTTCTGGACAAAGTTAGAACTACGAACCCACAAGTTTGCAAACAATAATCGCTTCTGACATATAGACAATTATTAGTCCACAACAATTTAGGAACAAAAGTATACTTACCTCAAGGTTGAGTTAATTCCTGAAAAAACTAGAAGAGATAATAAAAGAGTCATTAGTGAAAATAAAGCACAACACAAAAAACAGCAAGACCTGTGACGCAGTACTCGATGTTCAAGAACTTGAGAGTGTTTGAATAACTTTCAGGTAAAGCTTGAGAAGAAATATCTGTATTGAATAATTATTAAAAGGAAGCTTAGTGAAAGGTAATGCTTTTAATGTGTTTGTTTTCTTGTGAATAATTGTAGCACGAGTTGATGCACATAAGGAGAGTCACATACTAATCCTCCTCAAGAAAGGTATACTTGCATTAATGTAGATGCATGAGCAAAGTAATCCTTCGTCTGATTATCAAAGTAATATATATATATATATATATATATATATATATATATATATATATTTATCCACCAAATTTGTCCACATGAAGGGCGCACTGTCACACAGCTGGTGCGCGCTGCGAGGCCGGACTCGCCTCGAATTAATATTTTTCACCAACAAAAAAACGCTGCACTCTTCCAGGGGATTATTTTAACGGTTTATTGTGCCATGGAACTTCTCCTTCCCTCACCAACGCGTTTCGACCAGCAGGTCTTGATCACGGTGCAACAATTGGTCCCTCTACCATTTCTAATATTTATACCTCTTGCCCAGCTAGCATATTAGGTGCATTCTGGGTCAGGTAGTTTTTATTATTTTACAAAAGACACCCAAAATCGTGTGAAAGCAAAATCTGTTAAAGTGCGACTAAAATAAAACTATTATTAACACCATTTTGTCATTATAGGGGGTATTAATCATTTGGAGTGAGAGACAGTTGATATTGTATCCATTGGCATTTCAAAGTTTGTAACTCACACAATCACAGTCTCAGTGACATATTACATCTCACATTCCAAGTGAGTTGGGGAATTAAGTCCGATCTATATATATGAGTATCTGGATATATGTCTCATATTCCATTCGGCTAAGTGCCATTAACTCAATTCCTCCAGCATTTCTTTATAAGTATGGATCTCAGTGCCCAATTGATTACTTTATGCCGCTTAGTTGTCTAAATCTTGGTCACTCCATTTTCATCTCCTTCCCAATTGGACACTGTACTTGCTTGTCATTACTTTGTTACATTTTATATGTTTTTCTTTTTTCTTTTTAATTTCGCTGTTATGTTCATTTACTTTCATGTCAAATTCTTTTACAAATGTATATACATCTCCTCATCCCCATTAAGACCCGTTGGATGTTTTGTCTTGAATCTTATGATCAATCGTGACTCTAGTCGTCTCAGCTTTAGGGTTCTATTCCCTCCTCTTTCATGTACCGGTATGGTGGCAAGGCCTGAGTAAGTTATATCTTTCCACGATTTTCCTTTGTGGGTGAGCATATGTTTAGATATAGCATACGTCGTGTCTTTATTCTGGATCGCCCTTGTATGCTCTAGAATTCTTTTTCAAGGGACAGATGGTACTTCCAATATAACGTTTCCCACAGTAACATTCCAGAAGATATACTACGTACGTTGTGTTGCATGTTATCAGATCATTTATTTTGAAGATCTTGCCTTGTGGATCAACGATTGCTTTCATTGTCCTTCCAATCTTGCAGGCCTTGCAATGACTACATTTGCTGAATCCTTTCTTAAGTTCCTGTAGCCACGTATTGGGTCGTTTGATTTCAAAGTGACTTTTGACCAGTCTATCTGACAATGACGGGGATTTTCTGTATGATATCTGAGGGTAATTTCCAACTTTCTTACCAATGTCTGGGTCTTTCAATAAGATGTTCCAATATTTATTTATTACTTTTCTTACTTTAAAGCTTTCTTTGCTCTACGTCATTATCATTCTGATTGGTTCCTCTGACATGCCACTTTTTTCTTTACATTTGTTAATCAACATCTCAGATCTGTTGATAGCTCTTGCTTTCATTTCTCCACGTTTGATGTCATTGTAACGGTATCCTCTTTGTAGAAACCGGTTCTTTGTTTCCTTGAATTTGAGATTCATTTCTTTAGTATTTGAACAGTTCCTCTTCATTCTAATAAATTCACCATACGGTATACTTTTCTTAAGACTTTCTGGATGGAAGCTTAGCCCATGCAGCACACTGTTAGTTGCTGTGCGTTTCCTGTGTACTGTAGTCTCAATCTTTTCTGATTTTACATATACCTTGGTGTCAAGAAATACTATCTCTTTTTTGCTGATGTTAAATGTGAATTTCAAGCCAATATTATTCTCATTCAGTATATCCATGAATTTCCGCCATTCCAATTCTGTTCCATTCCAAAGGAGAAAAAGATCGTCTATAAAGCGCAGCCAAAGGACCACCTTAACCACGTATGGGTCATTTTCCTCTCTCCAAGCTATGGTCTTTTCCCACCACCCCATGAAGAGGTTGGCGTAACTTGGAGAGAAGGAAACTCCCATCGCAGTTCCGCACTTTTGAGAATACATTTCTTTATTAAATAGAAATACATTGTTCCGTAGGCATAATTCTATCATATCCAGTACCATCATGCAATGCTCTAATTGTTCAACTGGTTTTTGTTTCAAGAAATATGTCACTGCTTGTAAACCTATATCATGGTTAATTGAAGTATAAAGTGACACAACGTCGATGGTTACTAGCAGATAATCTTTCTGCCACTGTATATTCATCAAAGTCCTTAAAAAATCTCCAGTGTCTTATATGTATGACGTGAGTGTTGGTACTATCGGAGCCAGAAAAGAATCCACATAGATTGAAACATTCCGGTATAGGGAGTCACAGCTGGAGATGATGGGTCTCCCGGTGGCTTATTCAAAGTTTTGTGAACTTTCGGGAGAAAATATATGGTAGGTATAGTTGGTAAATCATTTCTTAGGTATTGTACCTCTTGTTCGGAGATGAGACCTTTTTCTTGCCATTGTTTTAATCTACCATTCAAATCATTAACTAAGTCGTTGATTGGGTTTTTGTTGAGTTTCTCATACTTGTCACTCTCACTCAATTGCCGCATGGCTTCTGCAACATAATCTTCTTTATCCAAGACAACAACGTTGCCCCCTTGTCAGCGTGTTTAATCTCTATTGACGGATTTTTCTCAGAGAGTCCATAGCCATCCGTTCCAGTTGACTTAGATTTTCCTTTTTGTCGATTTGTTTGATGTTACTCATTTTTTCAATATCTGCTGACACCAGGTCATAGAAGGTATCCAATCTATTTCCTGGGTATAGGACGGGGCAAAACTTGGATTTGTCCTTAAACATTGTTTTTACATGCGCATCTGTTCTCATACCCATTTCTCTTAGTATTTGTAAATCAGAGAGGCTCTCATTGTCCATATCATGTGCCAAACCATGCGCTGTTCTCAAGTGCTGAATTTCCGCTATGGTAAATGCCTGTGATGTTTCATCCTCTACAGTATTATTCCCTTCTTCAGAATTTTGGCTACTCTGTTCATTCTGTTTGCTGAAATATTTAGCTAATTTGAGTTTCCGGACATACTTATATAGATCTATTTTAGTCTCCACTGGATCAAAATGTCTTTCTGGACAAAATGTAAGTCCTTTGTTTAGGAGGCTTTCCTCCGCTCTGGTTAAAACATGTTTAGAAAGATTAATGATTAAATAAGGATCCTGTAGTTCTGACTTATCTATGTCTTGGTTGTCCGATTGCGCAGGTGATAACTTCTTGGTTTTGCGACAGCTTCTTCTGGTTTTTCGTTTCTTCCTCTTGTGGATACATTCCCCCTTCCTCTTCCTCGTCCTGCATTCCATCCTCTCCCTCTTCCCTTTGGAATTTGTTGGTCCAGGTATACCATTTTCATCTCGTCTAAAAAGAAGTAGGTTGCCCGGGAATGGGTTGTCCCTCACTCTCACTAAAGTCAGTGTCAGACTCACTTTGTGTCGTATTGGGGGATCCTTGCAACTGTACTCTATTAGTGCCCATTTGTATTCTTATAGACTCAAATCGTTTGGCAAAAGTTAAAATTGTGCCTGTTTGGTAATCATGCTCATCTCTGCGGAACTTTCTTTCCTTCCGCTCTTCTACTTGATTTTCATGTTTGTCAAGGCTTCGTTCCATTTCCTTTCTCAATTTCTTTGCCTCATCCTCTTGATTTATTGCAAGAATACTGGCTTCTAATTCAGCTATCTACTTATGTAGCCGTTCAACATCCATTTTCGCATACTTGACAATTATGAGCATCATATTGTGTGAGCACTGCATATTGTTTTTACCCCACTCTACCAACATTTCCGGAGGGGTGTCAGGATGGTTGGGGAGGGTGAAAATTCTCAAGCCCCTAGGCACCCTTTCACATTCAATGTACTTTTCTAGAGTGAGTATCTCCCAACTCTTGGTGATTTCTTTTTTCATTCTTCTTTCCAGTTGAATAAACAGTTGTTTTAAATTCATCTCTCCTTTATTAGCGAGTGCTTCTCTATCCTTTTTGCCTCTCAGCGATTGGTTACTTTTTTGAAACATATTTTCAGCTCGTTGCGAGCGTTTTATTGCTCTTTCTTCCATAATGCAAATGTACAGGTCCGTTTAATGACAGCTATTTTTAGCTCCGTGCACTGTTCACTTCAAATCACACTGGCAGACGAAGGAGCAAGATTTACCACATGGCAATGTATTTCAGTTCTATTCCGTTTCACCCCGGATAGTGACTTTTTACTTTATTTCAATCCTGCAACAAATGCTGTATATTTTGCTTGGTAATTAAGTCACTCGCTGCAACCCCCGTTACTCTAATCAGGAAATAATATCATAGACTCGCGCTCTCACCTCACTTGTATGGCGCTGTCTGTCATTAATATTTACGATCTCCTTAAATTCCTCCGTAGTCCTGTTCGGTAAAACGGGTGCTTCTCCCTTTATAACGCCACACAGTTGAGCTTCAATTAGACCAGTTCTTTTGGTGTTCATGGTAATTGCGTGTCAATTTCCCTCGCAGCCTCTCTGGACATGAGACGGACACGAACTCTCCTTTCGGCGTGTTTGGGAGAAGCCGTGGTTGGGCGCCCCTTCGTTATTTAATTATCCACCAAATTTGTCCACACGAAGGGCGCACTGTCACACAGCTGGTGCGCGCTGCGAGGCCGGACTCGCCTCGAATTAATATTTTTCACCAACAAAAAAACGCTGCACTCTTCCAGGGGATTATTTTAACGGTTTATTGTGCCATGGAACTTCTCCTTCCCTCACCAACGCGTTTCGACCAGCAGGTCTTGATCACGGTGCAACAATTGGTCCCTCTACCATTTCTAATATTTATACCTCTTGCCCAGCTAGCATATTAGGTGCATTCTGGGTCAGGTAGTTTTTATTATTTTACAAAAAACACCCAAAATCGTGTGAAAGCAAAATCTGTTAAAGTGCGAAAAAAAAAAATATATATATATATATATATATATATATATATATATATATATATATTAAAAATGTTTATCTTTTCAGATCTCCCTCCCAGCAGTTCCTTTTTCTGCCAGGTCCCTCCAACGCCCTGCCCCTTTGGGAATTATCAGGAAATTGGTGTTTCATGGAGGTGGGACCCTATTGAGTATCGTGCCAACCTTCAGGAGGTATCACGAACAAGGAGGTGTCATTACAGTCACTGTAGCCCATGTGGATGCTGTCATTATGATATCACAAACTTGTCCTCGGGTAATGCCAGGAAGATGAATAGCAAGGGGTGTGATGGTTTGGTTAGGAAAGTAGTAATCATCAACTATCAGGGAAATAGGCACAGTGGAGTTTTCACACAGGTCTGAGAATTACCCTTGCAGATAAAGTTCCAAACATAGGGCCTTATTTATGAGAAGTGTCGTATCGCTGCATGAAAACAGCGTTGCAACACTTTTCAGTGTGCCCTCCTTGTGACACCATGGATGCGCTGTATTTACTGCACGGCGCTCCATGTCGCAAGGATTTACAGATACGTCAGTATTCCTGACGTATCTGTAGGCGCATTGCTGGGGTGTGTCTGAAAACAGACGCACCTCCAGCAATGTATCCCTTCACATGGTGCAAGCCCCATGTGAAAGGGCCTGCGTCAGTCTTACGCCTGCTGTGAGGCAGGCGTAAGGATTTGACGCAGTGGCGTCCTAGAAGTTGCATAGTGAAATCTGATAGATTTCACTGCATCACTTCTACAAGTGGGTAGAGCGCAGTTAGTATCTTGGTTCCTGCTACCTCTAAACACTACCATCTGATGAGCCAAACAGCAAGGCATATGGCAGTGGGAATGCCAGAACCCAGAAGTTGGAGACCTGCCAACTACTGCAATCAGAGGTGGTATCCGCAGGAAGGAGGGGTTGCATCCTCAAGTTGGTGAGGTTAAGAAGAAGCAACATCTGAAACTCCTGCTCCAGCTGATGAAGCTTGGTGATCTGGTGAGGCAGAGGGATCGGCCTATAGAAGCCAGAGCCACAGGCACAGCAGGGGTAGCCGAACAGGGCTCTCTGGTTTGGTGGGTTGCTTGCTGTGGCTGCTGTGTATCCAGGTCGGTAGCGCGCAACACTTGGCAGTGGCCCCATAAAAAGAACTTGGAGAGGACCACGCTACAGTGACTGGTAGGCAAACTTTTAGTGATGGGCATGTATGTGGTCTCAATCTCTAGGCTTCATATTTTGTCAGAGAAATGGGAAGTGCAGGTCGAACCAGAGAATGGAAGCTGTAGAGGCAGTGAATGAGTTGTTTGCAGTATTAGAGAACTTAGTCATCATTTAAATGCAGATCAAGTAAGGCTGGATACAATAGAGGGTTAGATGGCAGCAAAGTGGGCCAATCCATGAAAGTCTAATAGGCACTGAGTTTAGTTATTTGAGTAAGGTTTGCTTAAATTGACAAGAGTGCCAAGGGTAATATATTCGGCCACCTAATATGAGTTTCAGAACAGATTTTCACTAGCTTATTTTTCAATGTACCATTAGAGCACTCAATCTTCCCTAATGACTCAGGTCTGGTATGCACATTTGAAGTGTTGTTGGATCCAAAAGTCTTGCACAAGTCCTCAACTACTGAGGACATGAAATGAGAGCCCTTGTCACTGGATAACTGAAATGGAAACCCAACCTAGATATGAAAACTTGTTTTACCCTATTTACTGCTGTAATAGCGTCTGTACAATAGTGTACACCAGTATGTCTCAATCCAGCCAGAAAACATACAAACAAGTACTAAGACTTAGCAAGAATTACAATATTTAGGCATTTGGATGAAATCTAACTGCAAATGGATGAAAAGCCCCCAAGGAGGTGGGTGGGCAGCAGGTGGGGTTTTATTCCCATTCCCAAAATTGTGGGCATGGCAGGTGGCACAGGAGTTGACAATATGATTGAGCAACAGAAGGGAAGAATGGAACACATCAATGGGTTCTTGAGACCAGAGTTTAATGTGAGCTGATGGCTGCAGGTGGGGCCCACTGACACTTATTTTGGGAACCAACACTTATTTTTCCTCATCCTACTTTGACCCATTGCAAAAAAGAGAAAAAAAACACAAAAGGGGGAAAGGAGGAGGAAGGGAAAGGTGGGAAACAGTGGCAAAGGGAGAAAGCAGAGATAAAAAAGGATGTGCAAGAGTGAAATGAAGAGGCAGAGAGTGTCTGGTGGTGGATCAAAGTGGCTTGAGGTGGAATCAATATTAGGGAGCTTTGGTATTTGGCACCCCTGACATTCTTTAGTGCCGTTCGCGGGCTTCTAAGCTAAAACCTGGGCTCCGGCACTTATTCTTTTACAAACTAAGCACTGCTTGTCGCACAGATCATGCCATCACTGGTGATGTGGGTGTTAAAATGGTACAACTTGATGAGGTTGTGGAGGAAAAAATGTGGGGTAACTTTTTACTGTTTTTTTAACCATGTCTGCATCTCAGCTTCAGGTGCACAATCCTTTAATTCAGATAAGTCTTTGAGCCTTGATACAAGAGATTCAGCAATTTGGGATATGCACAGTCACATCAGAATTTGGGCACAACACAGCTTTCATAGCAGTCTCATCAGCAAAAGGATTGCCCCGAGGCACTTCATCCTCAGATTACTGAAGGGCAGCACACTTAACAATGGCAAGACTGAAAAGTAGCACAACAAACCCTTTACATTAGTGTTATTTTATATGGGAGTTCTACAGAGGCACAGACACCCTGCTACATCCAGGGGAACCCAAGGTCAATAGTCACTCCAGTATACATGCAAAAGTAAGAGTGATCAATTCAGCAACTAGAGCAGAATGCACCTGAGGTAAATATCGACTCTCGACAACTTCATATAATGTATGTAGAGCATAACTGGCCACTAGCGTGCCACAATCATTTCTAAGACATGAGTCATTGACAGAGGAGGAGAGTTCACAATTAGGTATTGGTGCATCAAAGAAATTAATATGGGGCTTAGTCAGATGGGTCTCTCTCTCTCCCTCTCGGGGCGTAGTTAACTGGGAATCTGGATTCAAAAGGGAACAATAGACTAAGATACCGTGAGAGGTGGACAATATGAGAATTTCATACTGGAACAATTTGGCTGTGGATACATTTTTAGTTTTAGTGGTAAGCAGGATAACATCTGTTGAATGGGTTACAGCAACAATGAGAGCAGTTCTAGGGATAATATTCACTGAGATTTCTGTTAGAAAGGCAGAAGTGGCTACATCTCTTAAACAGGGCCACACAAAACAATTCAACAATTGTACATACAAAATTGTATCAAAAATATTTTTTTATTTATACTGTAAACGATTCAATTTTTTCTTTCGTACATATAGATAATTAATAAATACATTTAATCAAAAATATATTTTCAACAAAATCATAGGCTCCCTCCCCATCACAAGCATATCTCTCAGGCACTCATCAGAAATTGATATCATTCATACCCAATTACGGCACTTCCTCATTCATACTATATAAAAATAAAACATACAAGGAGCCTTCAAGTGGAACATCCTTGGGTAGATAATCCTAAGTTAAGATCATAGAAACAAACTGACAGAAAAGGTCAAATTCAAAACTATATCTGTAATTCTTCTAACATAGCAATATAATATTTATGATATACATTCACATTTCTCCTTTTCATTTTTTATATTGTTTCAAAATGCATATAATGATGACTTAGCATAGATTTTAATTCTTGGTAGGTGTCACCAAGGCTTTAGTGCTGGTGCCGACGCATGCTTCGGTGCTAGTGTTCAGCCAACCACCCACCTTCTTCAGGGCACGCACTGATGGATAACAAATGTACACTCAATAAATACAAGGAAAGGAGGGAGAAGAAAGAACAAGGCAGCCTTGATATAGATTCAATCTAGAATGGAAAAAAATCACTATTAAAAAATGTATAAGCAAATGCCTCAGCAAGTGACTTTTAGACAACATAGAGAACTCAAGCAGACCTCTAAACTTACCTAACCAACATTTATCCCAAGTTATTATATTCATGCATACACTGTGCAACCATATCACACTCCGTGTGAGAACATGTTACCTTATATCCCTTCATTCTCTGTGAACCAAAGCTTCCTTATCATCCTTTTCCTGGATATGCATGTTCCTATTGTGACTATGACCAGTTGCTGTATAGGTGAGGAAACCCAGGTGAATGATAACCCTAGTACATAAGAAGTGGGATGCACCTTGTATGGGCAGAAGTGCACTTGGAAAGAAACCAGGCGAATCGGAACCAGAGTATTAATATAAGTGGAATACCAGGTCAACTTAATGTGAAGGGTTGATGGTTGAGCAAACACTAGAGATATATGATTTGAGAGACAAGGGTAAATAAAATACCTAAATGTGGGGGACATAATTGGTATATCATATTGAAACTAGATTACCTCAGAGTAAATGTCCTCTGATAGATATATAAAATAACGAGGAACAGTCCCTAGCCAAATGATTAGGAAATGAGAAAGAACGGACTGATCAAAAGACACAAAACAAATGGAAGGAAAATAAAAATTGAAGGAATAGAAACTCATGAATAGAATGGAATAGGTGCACTAGAGAGATGTATTATGCTAAGGCCTCCAAATGGTGGAAATACAACGAGGGACGTAGACTAAGGAAGTCCATACTTGAATATAGAACGAGATTCTCCAAATCAGCCACGTCCAGGAGCCAGTCCGGTGTGCGGTCTCACCACAGGATGAAATGCAAATGAGGGGAATTAAAAAAGCAGGTATTTAAAAGGGCTGCAAAATCACTGCTCCTGCCAATCTGTGAAAGCCCTCCTGACCCTTAAAGCTGCCCTGCACTCCACAGCCCATTTGATCTCTCAGAAACGAAAAATTGATCACATCTCCCATATCTTAAGCTACATTTGCTCTCACTTGAGGCCAGAATCAAATTCAAAATATGCTGTATAACATTCAAAGCTATTCATATTGGCAGACCTATCTAACCGATTTGCTGAAAATCTCTGGTGACTCTAGAAACTAAAGCAGTAAATAATCGCTCATTATCAAGCACTCAAAATTCAGACTCTCCCTAGGTCAAAGACAATGCACTTTGGGCTCAGCCCCTGCAAACTCCCCCATCCCAGTCCAATCAAGAATGGCATGAGATATCCTCTCATTCAGAAAGAGACTCAAGATCCCTCCGTTTACAAAATACCTAAATCAAGACCTCCCCATATCCTGTGACTTTTCACACATGAGTTATCAGTGGCTGAGATTAATTAAGGCATTCCACCCATCACAGTTTTGTTTACTTCAGCGCAACACTATAACTAGGAAGTGTATGCCGAGACGTAGGTACTCTGCAACTGGAGCCAAGCTACACCAAACTGACGAACCCCAATCTGGGGGAAACTGGTCTTGAAGTGCTTATGTTCTGATTCAGAGATGGCCTGGCTTGGCAATTTGGGATGGACTGATTCCATAGGAGCAGGACCACAGCTGCTTTGCATATAGCTGGGTCTAATGTGAGGTGGCATGGCAAGCAAAATAATGATGGACTGGGATGTGGCCTGAGTAATTACCAGTGGCAGAGATTAATTCAAGCATTCCATCCATTGATGTTTTATTGACTTCAGTGCGACGCCCTATGTGGGCGGGTATGCCCAGACATGGGTCCCGTGCTCACTGTGCAACCAAGCTACACCCGACTGATGAGCCCCAATTTGGGCGGAACTGGTTAGGTTGGCTGTGTTCCAGTTCAGAGATGGCATTGTTTGGCAGTTCGGCCTGGACTCTTACTATAGGAGCAGCACCAAGATTGATTTGCACATAGCTGGGTCTAATCTGGGGTGACATAGTGAGCAAAGCAATGATGGAATGTGAGGCGGCCCTGAGTAATAACCAGTGGATGAGATTAATTGAAGCATTCCAACATCGCTATTTTGTTTACTTCACTCACACATGAGGTCTATGACATCGAACACTTGTGTAAATTAATTTGAGCCATACTTCACACGTTCTTATTGGACCTTATATATTTTATCCTTAAAAGGTGCTGGCATTCTGATTGATCCACTTGAAATCCCTGCCTACTCTCTCTCCATCCTTCCCTCCCTCTCCTTCACTTCACAGAGACCCCAACCTCTAATTCAATGGTTTACATTTAGTTCCACCTTCTTGTTGTGTAAATATATCTTGCATATCTAGATTTGGAGAAGAGCTATAGAAAAACAAATTTAAAAAAATAAATACATCGCTTTCTACATGACTGGAAGAGGAAGTATGTTGGTCTTTCCAAGGGTGTCTCTCAAGTTCTCTTGGTCATTGTCTAGCAGTATGCCTTAGACTATCCAGGGTTATAGCCGGGCTGCGTGCCCTAGAAGGTTGATGACTAGCTTCGGTCGGTTATGGTGCACAGCAAGTCCTAGGTGAAGTGTGTGTCATGGTGGAGTCTTTTGCTGCATGTTTGCTGCACTGTCCTCTAGCACTTCACCATCAGCCACTTGTCTCACTGCACTCACCATGCTCACTGTATCCACTGTGCCAGCATGTGCATTTTTTGCTGGCCTCCCTCCTGCTGGATGACCAGCTAGCACGGCCCCTTTTCTAGGTACTTGTGCTGGAGCACCTCTGGTGTCTGCCGTCAGCATGGGGAAACTCAAGATATCTAGCATATCCTCATTCTTGTCTGTCTGATCAATGTTTTGAAAGTGATTTAGAGGTATACATACGGAGGAGGCGAGGTAGTGGCGGTACTGCCCCTAACCCTGTCCTTTGGCTGGGTAATTTAGAACTCGAGCCTCTCATGGGTCTCTTACATCCCATGCATCTGAGACTTATGTTTACGTTTGATAGATTATTGATACCAATTTAGGAAGACTGGCCATTGCTTTCATCTGTCTTACACTTAGAGGCTTTGAGTCTTCTTTGATTTTTTAAGCTTAAGCTCTCTGGATCAAAGGTACCTTCCTTTCAATAGATCTTTTCTGTTTGTTCTCCTGCAGGGAGGTAGGAAAGTAACTTTAACATTTGTCAACTGACTCCTTGTTTGCAAAAAGTCCGCTAGGCTCGGTGCTAGGTTTCTGGCGCTCCTGCCTCTCTCCACGCTATTCTAGAGCCCCTGCTCTGTGCCATGGATTGCTTCGCACTTCTATTTCCTGGGAATCTCCTGTACCTACCTAAACCTATTTGCCCTATTGTTACCTGCCCAGATGACCATTGCTAGTCTTCTTTAAAAAAAAAAAAAAAAGCTCTGTTAAATGAACATGCGCAGACTTCAAAGTTCTTAAAGTACCTCTAGTTGTTAAAGCCGCCTAACCTGATTGGCAGGTAGAGTGCAAGGCCATTCTCCACCCTAGTCTCCATCGGAGCATCTCTCCTTCGATTTGGCCACATGAGGTTATCATGTGGAGCCCGGTCCAAGCCACGTCCTCATCTTCAGCCGAGCGTAGGCATAAGCACCAAGGAACGGTTGAAGACAAACCTGGTCTCTCGCCTACTTGAAGCTTCAACAAATTAAATTTTTTTTTTAAATCAATAGTCTGTGAGTCACAGGATAGGATGACAAGAGGGTCCTGTTTATCATGCACATATACCAAATTTATAGGTGTTTCATTTAGAGGCACCAATGGAGGTCATGTGGTCGAGACCAATAGTAGATAACTATTGCGTGTACAATCGGGATCCAGGAGACATGGCACATTTGACCTTCAAAATGTTACAAAAATGTAGACGTTCCTTTACTGAGCAACCTATTCACAAATTCTTGCTTGCTAGTGCCAAGTATGACATTTTCTTAGTACGTCAGAAGCAGTACAGCTTGGTTAGCATAGGTAAATAAAATGGCATCAGTGACCACTGTAATGCCAAGGCAAATTGGGAAGCTTTCACTCTGTTGACTCCAGAACTAAGAGACCAGTCTTGCTGTGGTATAGGTACTGGAAGTAGAAAGCACAAGGACCATTTGTGCTGAAGTCCTCCTGTCTGGAGGTTGAATATAAAAGTCTACATTAGAATTATAACTAGGGATCCCGGTTTTCCGTTTTTACTGATTTTTTACAGATAAATGCAGACAGAAAACCATGTATTTTCCTGTCTGTATTTATTTTTAAATGTGGATAAAAACAGAAATTGGGTTGTTTTTTGAGCGATTTTAAATGCTGTCAATCATGACTACCAGGCCAATAGTTCTGTTGATCGAAAGGTAAGGGGGTTAAAAAACAAATAAAAGAATTTTAGTAAAGAGCCTCAAACAGCAATAGATATGCACAACCTTGATATTAAACTGAGCATATTTTATCATCGGAGTGTGTTTATATCCCTGAAACCTGTCAGTCGTTCAGGCATGGGTGCATATTTATCGGTCAAATAAATGTAAAATATACTCATTTCAGATTCATTTTTTCACAAAACCCAAAATAAATATGGATAAATACAGATAAAATTAGCAAAAAATAAATATGGATAAATACAGATGGAAATGTCAAAAAAATAAATACCATAAAACCAGGAGCCCTAATTATAACAGAGAGAAAAATGGCTTTTTTTAACCCAAGGTATGCTTTTAGACACCACATATACACGGAAACGTTGTCCCAGTTTTAATATCATCAGGTATTGCTAAATACAATAGGCCTGGTCTTGTGTGCAATTGCATGGAAAGACAGGAATTCTCGAATGCTCAGATTATTTGTACTGTCTCACTGTGTAACTTGCTGCAAGGCACTACAAATTTGGAGAATAAAAAAACATGGCAGGGACACAGAAGGCACAGTAAGAGGTTGAACAAAGATGATGCACAAATAGTCTGCATGTATGTGCATGCATGTTTACATGAAGTAGCACATTAAAGCCAGAACTATTGGCGTTGCCAATGCTTGTGAGTGCTTCCCAGTGAGACGCTTTGAGTTTAGTGGATACGACAATTTGTAGATCACATGGTGCATGACAAGACGGAATAAACAAAAACCTCACCCGCAAGCTACAGAACATCCAGAACGCCGCCGCAAGACTGGTCCTCAACCTGCCAAAACACTGCCACATCTCCCTGCACCTGCGCACACTCCACTGGCTCCACGTCGAGGCGAGAATCACCTTCAAGATGCTCACCCACGCACACAAGGCCCTCCACGGCACCGGACCAGCATACCTGAACAGCAGACTCAAATTCCACGCACCCCAAAGGACCCTACGATCAGCCCAGCTCTCCTATGCCGTGGTCCCCCGCACCAGAAAGACCAGATCGGGAGGCCGCTCCTTCTCCTTCCTCGCGGCCAAAGCATGGAACGTCCTTCCGCTCCACCTCAGACAGACAACATCGCTCCCCATCTTCGCAAGAAACCTCAAAACCTGGCTCTTCGACAGACCCCCTCCTTGATGGAATGGAACCTGCAACCCCCCCACTCCTAGCGCCTTGAGACCCTTACGGGTGAGTAGTCGCGCTTTAACAAACCCCTGATTGATTGAAGACTTGAGCTGTACTTCAATGATATGAGCCACGACTGGTGTGGGGTTGCTGGTGTTTCAATTCAAAGAGCACTCTGCAGTTCGAGGCTGCAGCAGGGCCAAGACTGATTTGCATATGATTGGTCCCTGTATGTAGTGACACAGTGTACAAAAAAAACTGGATGAGAATGAGTCATTACTTGTGACTAAGATAAATTCAAGTATTCCACATCACTTTTTTTAATCAGTGCTCACACTTGTAGTCCCTGCTGTTTTCCCTGAATTGATGACAGCTGTTGTGCCGCTGTGGTTCATGATGCTGTGGCAGCTGGTACTGTCACCACCAAAGTGCTATCTGCGGTCACTGCTGTTGTGATAGCTGTTTTTTCTGTTACTGCGGTGCTGGCAGATTTGGATGCTCTTGTGGTCCCTGCCATAGTGACAGCCGTGGTCGCTGCTGTTGCCCCTACTGTTGTGGCAGCTGTGATCTCTGCTGCTGAAACAGGTGTTGCTGCTGTTGTAACTGCTGTGGTGACATGTGGTTTGTGTTATGGTTACAGCTGTGTTTGCTACAATGGTCCCTTTAGTTGAGGCAGCTGTTGTCACTGCTGTGGTGAATACTATGCTAGCAGCTGTTGCTCTTCTTGACCTGCCGTGGTGGCAACTGTGATCTACAGCTTTGCTACCTTTTCTGCCTCTTTTGTGATGGCTTCTTATGGTTCCTACTTTGGTGGAAGACCACTGCTCTGGTCTCTCCTGTGCTTGCAACTATTGTTACAGTGGTTGTTGCTACAGTGATGTTTGCAGCTGCTGTGGTCCTTCTGTGGTACAAGCTGTCCTGCAGCTGTGGTTGATGCTGGTGTCTGCTGTGTTAGCAGCGATGGTCACCACGCTGGTCCCTGCCACAGCAGGAGCAGACAAAACCTCTATGGCAGAAGATATTGTTGCTGCTGTGGTTCCTGCTGTTGTGGCAACAGTTGTCAAGGCTGTGGTCCCTGCTATTGTGGCAGTGGTTGCTGCGGTTGTCCATGCCGGAAGATGTGGTCTTTCCTGTGTTCACATTTGTGGTCACTGCCATTGCGTTTGCCTTGATGGCAACTGATGTTGCCTCAGTCATGGTGACAGGCGAGGTTGACGATGAGGTCCCTGTTGTGACCGCTTTAGTTACTGCTGTGGTTGCAGTTGTCACTAATGTGCTTGTAGCTGTTGCTGCTTTATGGGCAAATGGGTTAACCACAATCCCCGCTCAGTATATTTCTTTTTGTTAATCAAATGACCTCTGGAAAACAGCCAAAGTAGTTTCTAGTGACTGGAGATCTCTCTCCCTTTGTCACTTCAAACAATTACTGGCCAATCAAATGGTCAGTTCCCATAAAGAGGCGATTCAACATTTCAAACTCAATCTCTGTTTACTTTTTTCTTTCCTTTTGTTTAGTGTTACATTACCCTAGCAGACAGCTAAATCTGTCTTGAGCAAGACCTAAATAAAAGGTTCCAGCAAGGATTGTGTGAAAAGAGTCCAAAATTACTTTTGAAGAAACTCACATCCACTTTAGACATTACCGCCTATTGTCACTAAAGCTATAAAGAGGAAACATCACATCAAGACACCATGCCCTGTAAGGTCTTTAATGGATGATGCATTCCCTAAAATATATCTAAGGAAATTGTCCAGAGGGACAGAAGCATACACCATATTTGTATGAGGAACAGACAGAAACCATGTATGGGATCCCTCAAGTGCTGAATTCCCCCGAAGGAATGGAACAATCCCAAAAATATTTACGACAGGAGACTTGGATAACATTTGCAACTGTTCTACAAAGTACACAATAAACCTTCCACATTAATGTCAAAAAGAACTCTTCTAAAATCTAATATTAAATTAACAGTAGATGTCTAGTAGATATCTGCTAATGTTGAATCAAATTGTAAACAAGAATAAAACTATCCTTTCTAGCATGCACATATGTAATTCTGTAAAGCCAAAACTTGAAACGAAATATAAATGCCTACTTCAAGATGCAGTGCGTACATACAGGTGGCTGCCCTTAGGCTCATCCATCGATAGTAACCAAGACTAGAAAAACTCCTTTAATCCAAGACCTACTGCCAATCCTTCCCCTGAGAGGAACACAAAAGAATTGAAGACATTGGTTGTAAGCTTGCCACTAATGCGTACAATGTAAGATTGCTACTTCTTCCTACATTATAAGGGCCTCATTTAGATCTCAACAGACAGGTCACTCCATTACAACGGTGACATATACATCTCATTATATCCTATGGGATTTATATTTCGTCGGACAGGATATCTTTCACCTTTGTGATAGATTAATCCCTCCACCAAGATCTAAATCAGGCCCTCAGACGGCTGATCGAACACTGTTGGCTCGTTATGATCTAGCACATTGGTATGAGATATAAGAACTTCTATAATAACTTTCTGAAGAAAATTGCAAGAGTAAAAAACGAGTGTGTCAAAAATGTGGTGCATTAAGTATATGGTTCATTAAGCAGGCTTAGCACGCAGGGTGGAATGTTGGGATCATGCCAGTCAATTAGAATGCTCACTTTACTGGCTATATTTAACATTACAAGCCTACAAAGGGAGCATTCTGCAGCTGGCTGACTCCTAACATCTGTGCTGTGGCAAACAGGGAGTGCCGTGGGAGCACGAGCAGCCTCTTACCTAAACGTTTTGGTGAGAAAAACGTCTCCATCCTTCCGCGGCGCTGCCCCGGCCTCTTTTTCTAACAGCTGCCAGTAGACAAACTGCTGTCCGAGCTCCTACCTCTGATGAGAGGAAAACACAATCAGCAAAGAAAATTAATGAACAAAAAGAACGGTTTAAAACTTTTCTTTGGCTCATTGAGCTTCTCTGCAAAGGCGAGGAGCCACACACAGCCGTGTGTACCGGCAGCTTCATTACAAAAGGCTGTAGGAGTGACGCGGAAAAAACACACAGGTGAGAGCCTGCTTACGTCCACAGAGCTCCCTATGTTGCGCATGCGTGAACGGGGAGCTGCCAATAGCCTTATTGCCCTCATCCACAGGGCAATAACTGCTGCTAATTCCCTCCCCTCCATTATACGCCCTTGTCTGTGACTGGTCCCATGGCTACAGGGAGGGCAATTAACAGAGGTTATTTCCCGCAGATGCATGAAATAACGCTTTACTAGCAGGGCCGGACTGGTAATTCCGGGCACCGGGCAATCCCCCGGGAGGCTGGATGGGGTGGGGGCCGGTTTTTTGACAGGGGGCCGGTTTGGTTGCTGGGGCCGATTTTCGGTCCGTGACCGACCGTGAGTCAGACTGTCTCCGAGTCTCTCCTCGCGGGGGGGGGGGGGAGCACAACTCTAACTTCTATCTATAATCTGCAAATTCTGCATAAATAATGCATTGGAGTCAGGTGCTGCACCATTTAATAATCAGAGGTGCCGGCCCCGCGCAGATGTATCCGCCGCCGCGTCTGCGCGGTCTCTTCAGTTCACCCTTAGGGTGGAGCTGGTGGTGATCATGCGCATTGGGGCTCGCGCAATACAAAAGTGCGCGTGACTGGTGAGGCGAGGTCGAGGAGGCATCCCAGAGGCCAGAGACTGAGAGACGGAGCACCCCATAATTTAATTATTTCTAGTAGCCCCCCTGTCCCAGTGCTGCTGACTCCGTCCGCAGGTGAGTCAGAGTTGTCATTTTTTCAATCATCATGGCACTGTGGGCCGGGCCGAGCCGAGATTAAAAACAAAAGGTAGAGGCGGGGGACCCATGGTACAGGCCCCGGAGCGAGGTGGTGGTGGTGGCTAAGTTGAGTTGAGCCGAGCGCACCGTCGCGGGCCGTGGACGTGGTGCCTGGCCCTGACTCCCCATCGGAGCTATGTTATATTGGCTGCATATGTGTGCGAAGCTGCTAAACACAAAAATTGTAGCTCGGAGCATGTTATTTTGTTTCCGAGAGGACCATGCTCCAGCTGTCTGAGCCGGAATACCTACCCGATCTCAATTTTCATTGCGCAGTGCTATTCCAGCGCATTTTCTCCCGTTTACATGAACTGAATATTTCAACATGCGGGGTTCCTATCGACTGCAGAGCCTCGCTTCGCATTAGAATGCTCCTTGGCTGCACCTCTGATCACTGTACAAGCCTCCTCGCATGACCGGATGTAAGCGAAACCTTCCTGTGTTTACAGGAGAATACTTAACGCTTTACGCTTATTGTAAAACGTAAGTAAAATCTACCTTAGTTCCCCAATCCCATCTATTGAAATGAAAAGTGATTTTGTCAGAAGGCTAGTACCGTTTGCTAAAGAGATCTTCGCGTTTCTTCTTGACTGCCGAGTCACCGTGTATCGTGCATACACTTTCTGTTTCTGACAAAGCTTTGTCATCTGGTGACTTTGATGACCTCCAAGCCTTAAGCCAGATCTTTGCCTTATTAGCTGACTTTGGAACCACGACGAGATGATGACAGGTGTTGTAGGGACGCAGTTCTTAATTTGTATACAAAATAAAAGAAACGTAATTAGCAGGGCCCAAGATACTTCTCAGGAGGCCACTGCAGCTTTCACCACCCACTGTTAACTGCCAGTGCTGCCAAATCCCAGTACCAGCGATGGTTCTTACTATCACACTCCTATAAATGTGGCAAATTGGATTCCTCCTAACCACACACTGCTGCAAGAATGACCTGGACGCATTGGCATTAATTGTTTTTGTATCTTGAATTGTTAAAACGGCTGTCGATGGTATCAAAATAGACCGACCTTGCCACCATGTGTGTCATAAATATGTGCCAGTGATAGGAAGTGAGTGTCTGTGCCGAGCACAAATTAAGGGTTCTTCGCGTTGGAGAAATACTTTTGCAGTTAGGTTTTCCCGATGTTTTCACTTTCCAAATGAACTGGCGAACCTGGGAGTGACTGAAAGCTTGTGCCATTGGAAGAAAGATAGGTTTGTTTCACTTAAGACTGGCTACTTGTCTTTTCACTTGCATGACACGGCCGCAAACCATCTGGTTAATAGTTTGAGAAGGGTAATCTAATACATGGCTGCACAAAAAGATGCAGACCAGGTAGTTTAGTTAACAACTAACCTAAGATTTATTACACAGAAAGGCTCATTAACAAAATGGTGGCCTCTTCAAGTAAAGGGGCATTCCAGAGAAATTCGCCTGAGAACCAAAAGCAAACCATAGGTGTGTTCAATGCCTTGCTTCCTTTATGTATAAGCAAAGTGTTTACAGTAGTCTTTCTACAAAACTAATTTTAGTCGAGAATAAGGAAGTAATTTTAGAACAATGTTCAAACGCAGGCAGAACAATAATTTGATTGTGTAACCATTAATAAGTTGACAATTTTAGTCATCCATGCTTTTCTTACTAAGTACTATTTCACCTTAAGCATACGGGTTCCAGCTACTGTAGAGGGTAGAAAACACATTCAGAAATGTTCAAAAAAACTTTGCATTTATTTGTTCTACTCTGTCATTCTAAGCAAATATTGATTTGATGTGAGATGTAGGATGCAAACCTTCCACTAAAGTGCTCTCTTGTCAAGCAGACTTCCAGCAGAAAGATATCCTCAATTCCGTGGGCAAACATTCATACTTTGGTAGCATTTTCTATGTTTTTTAATTTTTTTTTTATTTGTCCAAATAAAATTTGTTTTTCAGGTTGCCAAGTTCAATTATCTCCCAGTCCCGAGTCATGAAGGTGACACAGGATGGGGGTTTCCTTTTCCATGTTTGCATAATGGAGTACCTAGCTTTTTCTCAAATTCAGAATTAGTAATGACTGCTCGCTAGAGACCATGAAGCTAGGTACTTGCTCGGCGACAGCAAGTTGGGCATACAAAACCTGCTCCTCTCTGCCCTGGTAGATTGGACAGGCAGCAATCGAAGGAGGAGATGCAGAGGGTGAACCAGATCTAGTATAGTATAAGTATCCTCAGTCGGAATGACCCCAAGCAAAGTCCTACCCCTTATTTTGCAGCCCTTTGGTTCCTGCCACGGCTCCAGCACTGACCTCAAACATGAGCTCAGAAAAGGGTCTCTTCCAAGCTGTTGCTTAGCACCGTAACTATTGTAGAGTGCTGTAGGATTCTCTAAATATGGGTTTTCGTTTTCGTCAGGGTGGTGTTCGTGTCCGAGCAGGGCCAGCTGAGCTGAAATGTTCCGAGGCCGAGCCAGCATGATACCTGTGTGCAGGCTCCCTTTGGTGGCGCTGTGCTGTGTGCCACTGCTTGAGCAGCACAGGCAGCTTGACTCTTGGGGGCTGTAACTGGGGGGGCCACTGGTAGCCTTAAAATAGGGGTTTAGGTGAACCACTCCACCTAGGCTTGAGAAACAGAGAAGGGCTGTTCCTGTACAGGACGCCACTGCGAAGGTTGGGGTGACGGTCAGTCTGCTTAAAATATATTTTTCAGCACAAGCCCCAACAGGGCTTTTTAGTTGTTGTTTTTTGCACAAACTAGTCCTTTTGTTTTCTTAAGGTGTTGCCGCTACATAGCTCCTGTTGGTAAGGCTAACGTGTACATTTCTAGGAGCCCTCGGCGCCAGGCTTGATGCCTGGCTCAGTTCGTGAATCGTGACCTATGTTTTTTTAAATTGTCCGGATTTCACAAGAAAGGAGTTTGCGCTGTTAAAATGCGCACTTGTGTGTTCAGTGCAGGTGGTGGCGCCTGGCCTGCTATATTTAAATTCATGTTTCGTGCTCGATATTTCATTTTTCGTGTTCTCTGTAGGAATGTCTGTGATTTATGACTGGGTATCCTGGTGCTCCATAAGGTATTCATTTACTATGCTTTAAAAGTTAATACAATCTAATATGTAATGAAAAATGTGTTGAAAAATGCTTTGTTTTGGCCTTTCTGTCTCCAAAATTTTCTTGGGGGGAGAACCCCCCAAACTCCCCCTAGTAGTTGTTGCTCGCTACACACCATATGGGGGCTGGTCTTGCTTTTACTTTATTCTCTCTGATTCACTACTCGTGTCTATTTTTGGTGCTCTCTGTAAGAATGTCTATGGGTACATATGACTGGGTGGGTAACCTGGTGCTCTTTAAGGTCATCATCTTCTACTATTTACTGTGCTTTGAAAGTTGATACAATTGAATATATAATGAAAAATGTGCTGTAAAATTCACCATTTTGGTCTGTCTTTTTCCAAAATTTTCTTGGGGGAGAACCTGCCCAAACCCCCCTAGTACTGGTCGTGCTGCGCTCGCTCGCTACGCGCCGGACGGGGGCTGGTCTGGCAAAATTTGCCAGGGCTGCTTTCAGTTCCCAGTCCGGCCCTGTTTACTAGGACTTCATTTCGGTAAAAGCACACTGGATACAGACGAGTGGGGCAGTGAGCAGCATTCGTATTGATGTCACAAAGAAAACTTAGACTAAACAAGATGCATATTTGCTTCCAACAGTTTGATGATAGAAGTATGCAAAGCATGTGAATCTTGAACTACATAAAGCTTTAAAATTATTGCTATCGGTAAATAATTTTTCATGTTAGACCTTATTGTATCCCTTTTAATTGTTTTGCGCTGCAAGCCTCGTTCATTTCTACTGCTCCAATAAGACAAAGCTTCAAAATGCTCGTTTCAGAGCAGCTCACGAAGCAATGTCTTTCTTTTTGGCATTCGTCTACCTGAGGAAAATTACATCTCCTATGAACTGTTTTAACTCCCACTTGCATGTTGCGTTTGTTGTTTGGCTTAGCTCATCTGCGTGGCTGCTTTCTACCCCTGGGATGTGTTTTGCAAGGAGTTGTAGGTTCCTCGCTAGTGCCCTCTTGCAGATAGACTGCCAGTTTTGATGGCGGGTAGGAGACCCCACTCTCCTTGTTTGTTCAGGTAAACCATAGAGGTTTGGTAGTTCATTAGGATCTGCAACCTTTTTTAAATTTTTTATCCTACTCTGGAAAGCTTTTAGAGTCAGAAACAGGATTTTTTTTTTTTTTTTAGCACCAAGTGATCAATATACTTGGTCGTCTCCTGGCCAGACCACAGCCCTCTTATAGAGAAGCTGTGTTATATATGTAAGGGTCCCGGTTTTATGGCATTTTATTTTAAACATTTCCGTCTGTATTTATCCATATTTACATTTTGACCATTTTATTGGTATTTATCCATATTTATTTTATTTTTTAGAATAAATTAGTCATAAAATGGTATATTTCCACAATTATTTAACTGATAAAGATGCACTTCTACTTTGATGCCCGTCGCGTTTTCGAAAACTAAGTAGCCAAATAAAACATCTTACAGGTAAATATTAACATTATATACAAATATGTTAACATATGCCTGTATTTCTGGGAATCTGGTCTTGTTTTTAAATCCCCATGGTGTCTATCTGCTTAGCAGTTGGTCTAGAATTCATGAAGGACAACATGGAGAGTTACTTACAAGAAATACAATTTTCCGCTTTTAAAAATAAATAGACAGGAAATAGATTGTTTTCTGTCTGTATTTTGCTGTAAAAAACAGAAAACTGGGAGCCGTAGTTATATTAACACATCTGCTGTGACTGTGGGGGTAGAGGTGCTGCAAAAGGTCTCGCCATCCCATTTCCTTGCCCACTGTTACAATCACACGATCCTCTCATTTCTCTAGACCTTGCAACCATTGGTTGTTTTGTCACTCTTGAGTAAGTCTCACATGAAGTCTTGTGTCTGGCATTAGGTGTATACAAGAGGCATTTATGTCGGGCAGTTTCAACACCTTCAGAGAATGGGACATCCTTTTCCCTTTCAGGTATGAGATTGACTCTGCTGTGTTTATATCTTTCCCCAGGAAGATTTTCTTCTTTTCTGGATCCAGAAAGTTTTTTTCTCTTTTTCCATTCACAGTAAAACCAGGACCACTTCCATGTCCTGCATTACTCGAACATGGTCACTCTTACCAACCAGTTAAGGATAAACTTGGATAGATGGTCTACTGAGGTGGGCTGCAACCACAATCAGTGACTTGGTTAATAAAAACAGAAATGCTCAGTGCGGATTTTATGCCAAAAGGTAACACCTCCAACTGGTAATGAACACCCCACAATCACAAAACGGAGGTATTTATTATGTGGGAGTAAGCATCTTTTAGATCTACTGTTCCCAGATAATCTTTCCTTTCCAGCAGGAAATGATGTCTTGTAGTGTTATCATCTGGAATCTCGGAGTCTTGACAAACAACAGATCCAAGATAGACCGCACAGTTAAGTTCTTGTTTGGGTACCAGGAAGAATACAGAGTATATCCCAGTGTCTTTTTTTTTTTTTTTATGCGGAGTACCGTTTCTATAACCTCCTTTTGTAATAGCTCCTGAACCTCCGCTAGGATTATCTGCTTCTGGTCATTTATGTATATCTCAGTTCATTTGGTTGTATTGTAGGTGGTGTCTTTATGAATTCTAAGCAATACCCATGCCTTACGTGATTTAGCACCCACTTGTTTGATGGGTGGGTACTCACAGGTGCTTAGAAAGAAACCAATAACTTGCCTGTAAGTATGGTTTTGCAGCTTGACGCTCTTCTAGATTCACATGCTTTGTACAATTTTGCCATTAAGTGGTTAGGCCTGGAAGTATTTATATACAGAACCTTTTTCTCAGAGTGCGCGTAGACATACACATATTATGTCCACCATAAGCCTACAGTGCCCCACTACACATCCACCATTTTAGATTTATTTCATTATTACAATTACCACTACTCTACCCTCCTCCAATGGGGGGTGTCGCATGTGAATCTAGAACTTTAAGTTGCAAAACCAGAATTACAGGCAAGTATCTGGTTTGTTTTGCAGCACGAATGTCCTGCATTGTTAGCCACAAATGCTATGATAGCCTCCTTTTTTCCTAGTTGAACGTGCTCTCTGGCTTAGCTATCAGTGTCCGGTTTGCCAGTTGATATAGCTGAATAGTTTTTACTATCTATCTGGTGAGGATATTCTTACTGTTGTGCCCTGGGCCTGTGACGAGTGTGGTACAAAGAAATGCTTGTTTTTTCAAAGTTTCATGTGCAACTTGCTTATAGTACATGACTGCCCTTCTTATGCCTAGATTATTCCTCTCTGCTGGCTTGAAGTCTTCTGGGGGAAAAGCTGGTAGCATTATGTATTGGCTGAAGCAAAAACATGACATTAACTTTGGTATGAATTTGGGGCGTTTTATCATCTTATCCTTGTATAAGGTTATGTAAGTGTTACTGCACTGAGAGTTCCTGTAGCTCACTCACTCTCCTTAATGATGTGCTCACCACTAGAAAGGCTGCCCTTAGTAGGAGATGCTTATGCAAGGCTTTATGCTTGGGTTCAAATAGTGGCTTCATTAGACTAGAAGGGACTGCGCGTGCAGGAAAGAGGCCATTAGACCAGATGGTACTGTGCGTGCAGGGAACAGTCCCTTAGCTCACTCCATAAATCTTTTAATGAGGAATCCTTAAAGAAGGATAAGTCAAGATACAAGTCGGTTAGATTAATTATGATTGCATGCTCGTGCATGCTCTTTGGGAACCTTGTTAGCCTGGCATCATAAACAAGGGTCTTCTCCACTTGATGGCATAACATGTCCTAGTGGATGGCTCACAAGCTTCTTTAATGATGTGTTTCTCTGGCAGCTCCAGGTGACTGGATTTTTGCCATCTCATGAACCAAGCCAACAGCAGTAGTTATCAGATTTGGATGAATACTTTACCTCCCTGCATTATAAGGGTGTTCTTGTGCAGAGGTATCTTGACAAACTTGTTTTGACAGTTGCATCAGATGTGAGAACCAGGGCTGTTATGGCCACTTGGGGGCAATCAAAATTAAGGTCATGTAGGAAGCTGTGAAGTTTTCCAGGACCACTTGAATTAGTGTTTCTGGGGAAAAATAGCATACACAAATAATCCCATACAAGCTTATCAACCAAGTGACAGCGGGATGGTAATGCCTGGACTCAAAGACTAGCATTTTGCGTTTTCCGATCTTTTTGTAGTATCCCTTAAGGGTAGACAATTGTCTACTAAAGATTGCTTTAGCTCCCATTTGTGAGAACTACTTCTTTGCCTACATAGCTCATATGTATGCATGTTTTCTATCCCTGGGACGTGGTTTGCTATCAAGAGAATGTTTCTTGTGATGGCTCCCCTGCAGATGGTTTATTCCAGTTTTGATAGTGGGTAAGAGATTGTTCCTCCGTTTATGTTCAAGTAGAACATTGCAGTTTTGTTGTTGGTCGGTATTTGGGGAGAGGAGTTGGCCTAAAGGCTAGGGCGGTCGACCTCGAATCTGGGGAACTGGGTTGAGTACCATTGAGTTGGGTAACAATATGCACAAGTTACTAACTTGTGTAACAATATATCTGTAAGAGACAGTAGTTAGTGACAGATTCCTAACCTTAGAATATCCCCAGGCGTCAGGCTGGATCCGGAAAGTTTTGCGTAGCAGTACCCCTGCGCGTCGGTAGGCGGCGTCGTCGTGCGGCTCCGCGTCCATCGTCGGCGTCGTGATCGCCGGGATGACGTCGCGGCCAGTACTTAGACGTTGCCCATGCGTGCTGGCGTCAGTTCTGTACACGACTTTCCGCGCCAGAAACGCAGAGCCATGCAAGAAACTGACACTGGTGTCTGAAAACTAGGGCCCTGAAAGGGATGACCTTAACCCTAGAAATCAGTTCGCAGAACGGGGAGGATGGGTGGGGCGGTAAGGAATCTGTCACTAACTACTGTCTCTTACAGATATATCGTTACACAAGTTAGTAACTTGTGCATCTGAAAGAGACACGTTCGTGACAGATTCCTTACCTTAGAATAGATACCCCAGCAATACCAACCCCGGTGGTGGGTCTGCGAACAAAGATCAGACGAGGAAGTCTCGGAGTACAGAACGGCCAAAAAAGCCGTCTCTCCGGACTTGGCTGTCAAGGCAGTAATGCTTGGTAAACGTGTGCAACGAGGCCCACGTAGCTGCCTGACAAATGCCCTGCAATGGGACACCACGTCCCAAAGCCGTGGTGGCGGTGTCGCCCTGGTGGAATGGGCATGTAGCCCAACAGGGGGCTCCTTCTTAGCCAAAGAATAGCAGGCTTTGATACACAAGACAACCCAGCGGGAGATGGTCCGCTTGTGTACCGCCCGACCTTTTTTGGCGCCCACGTAGCCAACAAAGAGCTGGTCGTCCACCCGGAACTGTTGTGTGCGGTTCAGATAGAAAGAAATCGTACGTTTTGGGTCCAGACGGTGGAGCCTCTCTTCCTCTCTGGAAGGATGCGGAAAGAAGGTGGGCAAAGTGATGGTCTGCCCAATGTGGAAGGCAGTAACCACCTTTGGCAAGAAGGACGGACGCGTCCTAAGAACAACCTTGTCTGGATGGACAGACAGAAAGGGGGGCTTGCAAGAAAGAGCCTGGAGCTCACTCACCCGCCGAGCGGAGGTGATAGCCACCAGAAAGGCTGTCTTCAGAGTGAGAAGACGAAGAGGACAGTTACGGAGAGGCTCAAAGGGAGCGCACATTAAAAAGGTAAGAACCAAGTTCAAGTCCCACTGAGGCATCACAAACGGAACAGGAGGGAAAAGGTGTGTAATGCCTTTAAGAAACCTGTTAACAGGAGACTTGAAAAGGGAGGGCTGATCAGGAAGCCTGAGGAAGGCCGAGATTGCACAAAGGTAGCCCTTGATGGTACCCAGGGCAGAACCCTGTTGGGCCAGAGAAAGAAGGAACCGTAGAACCTCAGAAAGAGGGGCAGAAAGGGGATTCACAGCCTTTGCTGAGCACCATGCCACAAACTTGTTCCACCTGCAGGCGTATACCACCTTAGTGGAGGGACGCTTGGCTGCCAGAATCACATCACAAACTTCGGGAGGCAAATCGAAAGGAATCAACTGCTGCCGCTCAATCTCCATGCAAGGAGGTGGAGACTGGACAGGTTTGGGTGGAGGACCGTCCCCTGCTGCTGCTGCGACAGAAGATCCTCCCGAAGAGGCAGACGGATCGGGGGATCGATGCTCATACTGAGTAGCTCGGGATAACAAACTCTTCGAGCCCAGTCCGGAGCCACAAGAATGACTTGGGCCCGGTCGCGCCGAATCTTCTTCAACACTCTGGGTAGAAGTGGTATAGGCGAAAGGTGTACAACAGACCGCAACTCCACTCGCAACGAAAAGCGTCGCCGAGCGAGTGCTGCCTTGGAAATTCCAAAGCGCAGAATTGCTGACATTGCGCGTTCTCTTCGGTGGCGAATAGATCTAACCAAGGCTCTCCCCACTGTAGAAAGAGGCCTTGCGCCACCTCCGAGTGAAGACGCCATTCGTGATCCATCATGCACCTGCGGCTGAGTTCGTCCACCCTGGCGTTCAGGGAACCTGCCAGGTGTTGAACCATCAGGAATATGCCCTGATGTTCCAGCCATGTCCAGAGACGCAGAGCCTCCTGACAAAGGGTCCACGACCCCACCCCGCCTTGTTTGTTGCAGTACCACATGGCAGTGGTGTTGTCTGTGAACACCTGCACTACCTTCCCCTTGACAGAGGGAAGGAATGCCTTCAGTGCAAGTCGGATCGCCCGGAGCTCCAGAAGGTTGATATGGAGCCGGGACTCCGCCGGAGACCAGAGGCCTCTGATCTCCGCCTCTCCCATGTGACCGCCCCATCCCAGAAGGAACGCATCCGTCACAACTGTGTGCTCTGGCTGGGGAAGGGAGAGGGATCTGCCCGTGACCCATTGCCGGTTCGAGAGCCACCACTGCAACTGTTCTGCAGAGATCTGGACGTAATCGGACAGGTTCCCCTGATGCTGCGCCCACTGGAACTTCAGATCCCACTGCAGAGCCCGCATATGCCCTCTGGCATGATCGACCAGCAGGATGCATGAGGCCCAGCAGCCTCAGGGTCATCCGTACCAAAACCCAGGATAGAGGCTGAAAGATCGGAATCATAGCCTGAATATCCCGGACTCGCCGTTCGGGAGGATAAGCCCGAAAATGCGTTGTGTCCAGAACCGCTCAGATGAAAAGGAGTTGTGGAGAAGGAACCAGGTGCGACTTCGGCGCATTGATGGAGAACCCCAGCGAGTGCAGGAGTCCTGCCATAGTCTGGAGGTGGGAGACTACTGCCTGGGACGAGCCCGCCTTCAACAACCAGTCGTCGAGGTAGGGGAAGACTGGAACCCCTGACCGGCGCAGATGAGCTGCGACCACCGCCATCACTTTCGTGAACACCCGAGGGGCGCTGGTAAGGCCAAAAGGAAGCACGGTGAACTGAAAGTGCTCGAGGCCTACCGTGAACCGCAGGTAACGCCGGTGGGACGGCAGGACGGGGATGTGAAAATATGCGTTCTGCAAGTCCAACGCTACCATCCAGTCTCCAGGGTCGAGGGCAGTCAAGACCTGAGCTAGGGTGAGCATCTTGAACTTCTCCTTCCAGAGGAAGCGATTGACGTTCCGGAGGTCCAAGATAGGACGCATGTCCTCCTTGTCCTTTTTGGGCACCAGAAAGTAGTGGGAATAACAACCACGCCCTACTTCTGGGGTAGGAACGCGCTCGATGGCCCCTTGGCCAAGAGGGCCGCAACTTCCTGTCGAAGAAGTGCCAAATGGTCCCCGACATGCAGTGGTGCTGAGGTGGCATGGCTGGAGGGGTAGTCTCGAAGGGGAGGGAGTAGCCCCTTCGGACAATGTCCAAAACCCACCTATCCGATGTGATGGTGCGCCAGTGGGGAAGGTGATGGCGGACCCTGCACCCCACTGGCGTGCTGTGGACCGGAAAGGACTGACTAGGAGGGTTTGGAGGCCGCGGACAGAGCGGAGGTGGTGGCCTGACCCGCTCGCTGGTTACCCGACCCGCCTCGGCAGAAGCCACGTCCTCGGCCGCACGAAGGCGTTTGCTGCACGGGCCGGTGGCTGGGCAGTGGACGTGACTGGGCGCCCCTTCCGTGGCCACGAAAGGTTCGAAAAGCAGACTGCTGCGGAGGGCGCAAGGCGGAGAGGCCCAAGGACTTGGCTGTAGCCTGTGACCCCTTAAAGCGCTCCAGCGCGCTGTCTGCCTTATTGCCAAAAAGGTGGATATCATCAAAGGGCATGTCCATAAGGGTGTTTTGGACATCGCCCGAGAAACCAGTGGTCCTCAGCCAGGCGTGACGGCAAAGCGCCACTGTCGTAGCAAGCGATCTGCCTAGCGAGTCGGCGGTGTCTAGGCCACATCTGATGCTGAACTCCGCTGTGTCTCTCCCTTCCGCAACAGCACGGGAGAGAAGTGCCTGGACCTCCTCAGGACACTTGGGCAACACTTGCGCCACCGAATCCCACAGAGAGTGGGAGTAACGGCCCAAAAGGCAAGCGGTGTTCACGGACCGCAAGCCAGCACTGGAGGAAGAAAACACCTTCTTCCCAAATTGGTCTAGTTTTTTGGATTCCCTATCCGGCAGAGCGGTAGGGAAGGCGCTCTGGGAGGCAGAGGCTTGGACAACCAAGCTCTCGGGGGTGGGGTGTTGGGAGAGAAACAGAGGGTCGCCCGGGGCCGGGCGATGGCGTCGGGCTAGGTTCCTGTCCACAGGAGCCCCTGTGGTGGGCCTGGACCAGGTGCCCAAAAGAACGTCCGAAAGTGTGTCGTTGAACAGCAGCAGTGGCTCCGAAGAGGTAGCCGCCGGCTGAAGCACTTCCGTCAGGAGGTTAGTCCTGACAGCCACCGTAGGGAGCTCGAGGCGCAAGGCCTCAGCCGCCCTACGCAACACCGTTGCATAACTTGTTCCCTCCTCCGTAGCCACGGAAGGAGGAGACAGCATGCCAAGGTCAGGAGAGGTGTCCAGACCACTGGCATCCCCCAGTTCCTCAGCCCAGTCCTGATAAGGCTCACATTGAACTGTGAGAGGGTCGACCGACCCCTCCCAGTCCTCCTCCAAAACAGGTGAAAAGTAAGGAGGAGGGACATGAGGGAAAAAAGGTCCCATCGGCGTCGAGCGACGTCGATCCGGCTCCGTGTCCGGTGCCGGGGAGAACCTGGGGACGGCGCCGTCCGGGGCCTCGGACGGCGCCGTGAACGGTACCGGTGAGGTCGGCGCCGGTGGAGGTGTCGTTAGGTCAACCGGCGTCGACCGGGATCCAGGCCTGGATCAGAGGGAGTTCTCCGGGGCCGGAGCCGCCGGTGGTGGTGCCAAGGGAGGACTCCCACTGGGGCCCACGGGGCCCGAAGGTGCACCGGGGGAACCCTTAAGCCCGAAGAGGCGGGCCATGGCCGACAGGAACTCCTGTATCTCGGCCGGAGTTGACGTCGGACCCGGAGCAGGCAGGTAGGCCGGCGTCGGCTGCGCGGGCACCCCCGGAGCCGCGGGGGCGGCACCGTCTGGACCCTCGGCCGGGTCACGAGATCGGCGAGGGGAGGTCTTAGAGCGACGCTTCATAGACCTCTTGTGCTTCGCCTTACCGGAGGACGAAGACTTTGACCCAGATGAATGACGACGGCTCCGCGACCGGCCCCTCGACCTCTCACGGGACCGGGACCTCGAGCGGTGCGGAGCAGAGTGCCGGGCCTCGAGGAGCTTTCGAGACCGCTCTCGCAAAGCCTTCGGAGCGAGGGACCGGCACTCAGGGCACGACTGGGGGTCGTGGCCGCGCCCCAGGCAGAAGAGACACTCACGGTGCGGATCCGTAATCGACATCATGCGATTACAGACCTCGCATGGCTTGAAGCCGGGCATCCCTACCGACACCTTTGGAGTCGAAACCACTCGAAAAAACTTGGACAAAAAGTCTCAAAAATATTCAGTCAAAAAATGACTGGGGCACTGCTCAATCCGGATCTGCGCTTACTGGCGCGGAAAAGAAAGAACTGACGCCAGCGCGCATGGGCGGCGTCTAAGTACTGGCCGCGACGTCATCCCGGCGATCACGACGCAGACGACGGACACGGAGCCGCACAACGCCGCCTACCGACGCGCAGGGGTACTGCTACGCAAAACTTTCCGGATCCAGCCTGACGCCTGGGGATATTCTAAGGTAAGGAATCTGTCACTAACGTGTCTCTTTCAGATACATCTGTTATTCAGCGCCTTGAGACCCTTGGGTGATACGTGCGCTTTACAAATACACGTTATGTTTATGTTACGAGTCTCGGCAATGACGCTGAACATCCTGTGATTCTGGGCAAATCACTTAATCTCCCCGTGCCTAATAAAAATGAATGTGTCCTCATGTAATGCAACTGGTGCCATGTAAAGCGCTCCGATACCAGATTCGGGTCAACGTTGCGCTATATAAAACTCTGCAAATTAAAAATAAATAAATGTGTTCTATATTTGGCTTTGAAAAGCTTTTTGATAAACAAATTTTTATCGATTTAACAGAGAGCACCAGCCAATCATCACGACACCATGATAACATAGAAATATAGGCAATGTTCTGAGTAACCCATTTAACGGGGATGGACAAATTCAGAACGATATACATTTGAACATTCCCGGCGAGGCTAAACCATTCCTCCCAACCACTTCCCCCAGACCCTTCGGTATTTCTTGGGACAGCCACATGCCTCATACATGGACTTTTCCTGCGTGGCGCACCAGTCGACCCCAGTCCGCCACCGTCCAACGTTGGGGCGGGGTCAGGGCATTTCCAGGAGGCCGCTATATCCCTTTTAGCCACCACCATTGCTGTAGTATAAAACAATTTCTCGTTTCTAGATCCGTCCAGTCGGTCTGTGATGCCTAGAATCGTGTGTTTTGGATCGTGTGGCATTTCCCACCCCATTACTTCGGTGAGTTCCTCCTCAATGTCCCCACAGAACCGCGTCAAGCGTAGACAGGCCCATACCATATGGAAAAAGTCAGCTGGTTCATGGCCGCACCTAGCACAGGCAGGGGTTGGGCGAAGCCCCGATGAAGGCGCGCAGGGGTCAGGTAGGCAGCATGTAAATAATACAGCTGTACCATGCGCAGTTTAGCAGAGGCGGGGACTGTCCTGCGGGCCATAAGGGCGTCACGCCAGTCTTCTTCCTCCAGGGTGCCCACCCACTCCTCCCATTGAACCCGTAGCCGATCTAAAGATGTTGTTGATCAGTGTCCGGTAGATGCGAGAGATGCCCCTCTTCCCCAGGTCCCCCAGCATAATCGGTGCCTTGTACCTGTCGTGAGGTGCGCTTGAAGAGCATGGCGCAGCTGTAGGTATCTGTAAAACTGACTGGTGCAGGGAGTGTCTAGTTTGAAGGTCATGGAAGGAGCGCATGTGATCGCCCACCCATACATCTCTCAGTTGAGAAATACCTATAAGGTCCCAGGACCGGAAACCCTGCAGCCCGTTGACCTCCCTGAGCCAAGTGCCCTGCCACAAGGGCGTGCACTGGGTCAATGTGTGTGTCCACTTGGTGTGTCGCAACGCGGCTCGCCAGGCCTGCAGCACGGAACGCGTCACTTCTGGCAATCGGGATGGAATAGGCTCCCCATACAGCATCGACAGAACTCTGGTCAATCCCAGCTCACTTAGCTCCAGCCAATATGCCGGATCGGACCAGCCCCCATTAAACCAGTCGTGCAGAGATAGCAGACACATGGCCAAATAGTATAGATATAAATGGGTCATTCCTAGGCCCCCATCGAAGGAAGGGATCCTGCAGACGCTCAAAGCCAGGTGGGCCCTCCCTTTCCCCCAGAGGAACTTAGAGGCCATGCTATCAAGGTCCCGAAACCAGGCCCTCGGGAAGGTGAGGGGGGTGTTTTGAAGCATGTAAAGGAACCTGGGGAGAATCAGCATTTTGAAGAGTGCGACTCTCCCCATGGGGTTCAGGGGCAATGCTTGCCACTTCTGGAGGACTGCCTTAGCCCTCTTTACTAGGGGAGTAACATTAAGAGCCCAACTGAGTTCAGGGAGTAAAGTCACCCATATCCCCAGATATTTGAACGATTGGCGGCGGAGCAGTATGTTGAACTGCCAATCGAAACATTCTCTAGACATGTGGATAGGGACCAGGACCGACTTGTCGGGGTTGAGTCAGAGGCCTGTTCAAAGGAATGGAGGATCTGGAGGCAGTGAGGGTCCGACCGCGCGGAGTCTGCTAAATAGATGGACATCACCCGCGTAAAGGGCGATTTTGTCTGGTTCCGTATTGGGCCATTCCCAACCTTGCACCTGTCCGCTCGAGCGTATCAGGGCCGCCAAGGGCTCCATCACCTGAGCGAAGAGCAGGGGGGAAAGGGGATATCCCTGCCTCGTTCCCCTGCAGACCAAGAAGGGTTCCGATAGGGCCCCGTTTCACCAGGACACGCGCCCTCGGACGGGCATATAGCACGCGGACTAAACCCCGAAAGCGGGGCCCGAAGCCCATCTCGGCAAGGACATCCTCTAAGAACCCCCAGTCCACCGAATCGAAGGCCTTCTCAAAGTCTACTAGGAGGAGCGCTAGGTAGGGGGGTGATCAAATGACGGTGGGCCAGGGCCGAATGCAGCTGCCGGAGACAGTGTCGAGTACCACGCAAAGGCATGAACCCACATTGGTCTGAGTGGACCAGCGTGGACAAGTGGGGTTTGAGTCGCTGTGCGAGGACCGTGGCAAACAACTTCAGTTCCGTGATAAGTGAGATGGGACGGTAGTCCGTGCACCGGGGCGAGGGTGGCTGGAATTTGGGAAGGACCACTATGGTGGCCATATCTGTCTCAGGAGGGAAGCAGCCCTTTTCAGCCGCCTCCCGGAATAGGTTAGCAAGGTGTGGAACAAGGGTTTCACGATACAGAGCATAATATTCCTGGGGAAGGCCATCCGGGCCCGGCGTCTTGCCGGAGGAGGTAAGGGTGATCGCCTCCCCAACTTAGTCTTGGGTGATGGGACGGTCCAGGTCTTCCTGAACAATGGAATCCAGGCAAGGTAGGTTGCCGTTTCCAGCCCCCAACAAGCCCGAGAGAGAGAGGGTAGGAGTTTTGGCCGTATATAAATCGGTGGTATGAGGCAAAGGCGCGGGCCATCTCCGCCGGGGAGCGGCACACCGATCCTTCCTGAGTTATGATTTCGGGGATTATGCGGTTCGCCCTAGGGTAGGTGGCCAATCTGTGGAGGAGTGAGCCGTTTTTGTCACCCCAGCCGTACACCCTGGCAACGGATGTGCACCAGAGGAGTTTGGCCGCATCTAGTGACAGCGGTCGAATCTCTTCGCAGATATGAGCAAGGAGCCTCACTTCTAAGGCGTCTGGATTCCGAGCGGTGGATTGTTCAAGGCGTAGAGCCTGCGCCTCTCACAAGGTAATTTGTTCCAATTGCGCCTGCCGCTGGAGCTTGAGTTGGCCCTTGGGGACTCCCCTAATCGTGGCCTTGCTAGCCTCCCAAAGGGTGCCTGGTGAAGATACCGACCCTCATTGGTCTGGAAATAATGTTTCAGTTCCCGCCCCACCACCTTCCGGAATTCCCTGTCCTGAAGAAACCACGCGTTTAGCCTCCACGTCTGACGCATTGAGGCAGGAGGGGAGCCCGCAGTGAGTATTACCGGGGAGTGATCGGATAGACCTCGGGGGGAGGATGGGAACGTTTTGGATCGTGAGACAATCGGTCGAGGGAACGAAAATCGTGTCGATATGCGTGTGTGTGGTGGGCTGCCGAGGGGTGTGTAAATTGCTTGGAGCGTGGATGCCAGGTGCGCCATGCGTCACAAAGACCTAGGGATCCAGACCAGTTCATTAGATGTCTTGCATGCGCAAGTCTACTGTGAGATGGAGGCCCTGTCGTGTCCAAATCAGGGGAGGAGACCGCATTAAAGTCGCCTCCCAGGAAAGTGGAGCCCAGGGGCAAGGAGGCCAGGAGTGCGGCGGAGGTGGCTAGGGTCGCCGTCAACATCAACGGAGGAGAGTAGAGTGATACCAGGTTGAGGGGGGGGTCGCTATTCAGAGTGCCGGAGAGGGCCACATAGGTGCCCTGGACATCATGAATGACTCGCACGGCCACAAAAGGAAGGAAACATTTCACCAGGATCGCCACCCCACGGGAACCCCGGGTGAAGCCCAAATGCCAAACCCTGTCGTACCCGTATCTCGCTAAAAAGGGGCATTGGTTGCCCATTAAGTGTGTCTCTTGTAACAATAAGACCTCCACCCCAAGGCGTTGTGCGTATCGCACTACAGCCATGCGCTTGAAGCGGTCCAGAAGGCCATTGACATTCCAGGACATAACGCGCAGGGAGGCGCCTAAGCGTGGTGCGTCAGACAGTGGCGAACGGTCGCAGTGGCGGGGTAAAGTCTCGCAGGGAAGCCCGGCCAGAAGCAGGGTCGCCAGGAGGCGTGACTGGGTGCCCAGATAGCAGTCATTATGTCCCACAGGGAGTGGAACCGGATGTCATGCAAGTGCGGCAAAACATAAAAGCAACAACAAACAAAAAATAGAACTCGGGACAACGGTCCCCCAACCCCCACCCTATACTTCAGGAACAGAAGCATCTGTCGCCCTAACAAAGGAAGAGTTAACACGACCAAACTAGAACGCTTGGGAACGGGGAAGCATGGAGGACCCCTCCTCAAGGCAGGATGTACATATTCAAGTCCATCAAGAGTGAAAGCAATGATGAGCCGATACGCCACCTCCGGCCGCGGAGCCAGGCCCGGCAGGCAGAGACGAGTTCAAGCTGGGTCCCTAAGCAGCGTCGGGCTCCGTGAAAGATCAGTGTCCGGGAGGTCAAGCAATGAAGGGCGAGGTGAAACGCCCCCATGGCTCAGGCGGCCGGAGGAGCCAGACCGCCTCACAACCAGAGGATCCCCATGGGGCGGCGCGGACAGCCAAGAGGGTCCCAACGGGGAGTCGGAGGGGGCTCGCCTCTGGCCACGGCGCCTGCGTGAGCGGTTGCGCTGGGGCCGGGGAGCAGGAGTCGGCGGGCGGGACCAGCCTCCACACCACCCAGCAATGAGTTCCAATCGTTGGTCTGAAGGGAACGCTCCTCCGTAGCCCAAGTCCAAGCCTCCTCAGGAGAGTCAAAGAATAGGGTCTTATTGGAGAACACCACCCGCAAGCGTGCCGGGAAGAGGAGCCTATATTGGATGTTGAGGGCACGTAGCTTTTGCTTGACCTCGCCAAACGAACGGCGTTGACCCTGGACCTCACGAGTGTAGTCCGGAAAAATCATGATTGTGTGATTTTCGTATCGGAGACGTTGCTGTTTGCGGGCTTCAGCCAGGATAGAGTCTCGGTCCTTGTAGTTGAGAATCCAAATTATGACCGGTCTGGGCGCCGCTCCCGTTGTTGAAAAGCTTTTAAGGCTAAGAGAATCGCTTTGAGCTCCAAATTGTTGAAATGCCGGGGTGCTTGCAGAGTATTCCACAGTCCCCTTAACTTCAGATTACCCATATGTAGGCATCTGTTATGATGGCCTGCAGAAGGGGTTTACTGAACAGTCTCCCATTCAACATATTCCCCTGCTTTCCACCATTATATTTCCTTACAGACATGGTTCATTACAACCAATAGATCGTCCCAATTTTCCATTATTTGCTTTCATTGGTTATTCACCCACTCTAAGTTGGGTCTTATATGGATTCTTGGGTTTGACATAAGGTGAATTGAGGAGGCTATAACTCTCCAAGTTTAATTGCTGTTCTCACCGTCAGACACAGGTGTCTAGTAAAGAGGAGTCTGGCTCATTATTGCCTACACTCTCTTTAAGGTCGGGTAGGCGGTTGCCTAGGCTCGGTTTAAATCCGCTCCAAGGAACTCTGTTTCTGTTATCAGGAAGGATTTCCCCAATTCACTGAGAACCCCAGTTGGTCATCACCTTCTGTACACTGGAATGTGCTTCCCTTAACCAGCCAATCTGCTAGAAAGGGATAGACATGCTGCCGTCACTGCCAGTGTCTAAATGACTGGATGCAGACTTTATCCCACAAGGTAACCCCTTTTAATTGATAATGAACTCCCTTCTTCACAAACCTGAGTAATTGCCTGTGGGTAGGATTCATCAGGGTTTGATAGGAGTGGTCTTTCAAATCTATAGTTGCCAGGTAATCTGCCTTGACCAGTAATGGAATAGACTCTTGAAAGTGGTCATCTAGACTTGTGTTTTTATGAACCTGTTTACAAACCTTGGGCCTAGAATAGATTGAATAGTCATCCTGCTTTGGAACCAGAAAATATTCAGGATACCACAGCATTTCTCTCCTTTAGGGGGAGAGTGTCACATTGTTCTTGGAATGCTGCTTGCAATGCATCTTTCTTGTAACCTTGGTGTTTTGGTGGTGTTGTGGGAAGAGTACATTCAAATTTAATACAATACCCATGTCTTATTCGGCTTAGCACTTATCAGTCTGTTATAAAGGACTCCCAGGTGCTTAGCAATTCTTTTATCCTGCCTTTTACAAGTAATGCTTGGTGGTGGTGGGGGGGTGGGGTGTCATCTACTGAGGAGTTGCTTAGAACATATGGAGTTTCTGCCCTTCATCTTTCCTCTGCCTTGAAAAAAGGTCTTCGGCTGCTGTCACAGTATTGCTTGGGAAAATGGGCTCACTGCTGATTCCATCCATTTTCAGACAGTGTAGATTGGCCTCATTTATCTGCTCCTTTCAGATCCGGCTCCTCTTCTAATGGAGTGTTTGTAGACCTGCAGGGCCCCTATAGCTTTGGTTGTATTATTCATCTACTTCTGTGCCTCTAAAGCGTCACTAGGCCAAGCAGGTAGTTTCCTTTGAGGTGGTGGTCTACTAGGTTTGCCTGAACCTCTGGCTTAAACCCAGAGATGCGTAACCATGCGTCTTATTACAGCTGTACCGCTCATAAGCTGGCTGTGCCTGCGGAGTCTAGGTCAACTTAGGCAAGAGGTTGCTATATTTTTTGCTTGGTTTATAACTGTTCTTGCCCTCTTTTGGTACTCTTCTGGTAGGTTAGACAAAGTCCTCCATGCCCTTCCAATGCTTGTGTGCATAACTGTTGAGGAAAGTGTTGGAGTTCACAATAAAGTCATTGGGTGGTGGCCACCCTCTTCATTTTCCTGCCAGCAGCCATTATTTTTTTGCTTTCCATGATTGGTGATGGCCCATAAGGCTGGGGACATGGCCCTGTATTTCAATTCAAAAGAGTCCTTGCTTTGGTGGTAATAAGTTTACCAAAAACCCTTCTCCACTGCTGAATACTCTGAAACATGGGCAGAATTGTTTTGTTCTGTTTAGAGGACTTAGTGTATCCAACAGATAACCAGTAACCCCCTTTCTATGTCCATCAGTATTTTCATTTACCCCAATGATACTTTGATATATCAACCAGTGAATACTGCCTTGACAGGTACATATCCATTTCTTCCAGGGGAGAAGCTGCTTTGACCAGCTTCCACAAGGTTATCCCCTCCTTGTGTGTATCGATGCCCAATTCCTGTGTCAGGATGTGTGTAATGGTATTCTTTCTTTTCAATTTCTACCTCCTGTGGTATTTTTCAGCCGAGATATTACAGGCTATTGTCTCTTCTCTATTCCCCAAGGCATCAGTCTGTTATGGATTCCTATCGGGCGATTAGCCACACTTTATATATCTTGATTGTTATTGATTGATGGAGACAGTCTCCTCGAAAGCCCTTTTTTTTTTCCTTTCTCAAAGTCCAGCTCTACCTCCAGTGCCCTCTTTCGCTCCTCGTTGGAGGCTTACTTTCCCCCCATTGGGATTTCACCTTTTAGGGTATTTGTCCCTCCTGCCCTATTTAAGCTAGGTTGTCCTCAGAAGTCGAGCCAGTGCTATTCAGCAGATCCTAACCGATGCCTTTGTCTATTTGCCCCAAAGAATTGGAAGACTATTTAGCTCCTTCAACTGCCAGTTATTTTTGTGTTGAGGGCTTCAATTTGTGCGACTAGGTTTTTTCCTAAAGGCTCTGGTGCCTTGATTGGCAGCCTGGATGTATTTTCCCTAGATGGCTCAGACGGCTTTTTAACACGAGGCACTGTAGGCTTAGGGTCAAATTATTATTATTATTTTTTTTTTTTTAACACTATGGTCCCTGACTTTTGGGTTGAGGTCCTCAAGGTCAGAGTCTGGGAGTCTTCCCTGAGCTTACTCTTGATGCATGCATTTTCTGCTTTTTCAGCTTGAAGAGCCTAGCCAGATCTACAGCTGCCCAATGAGCTCTCAATACTTTGTCTTTATAAACCCAAGGTTTTGGTTTTAAGTGAGACGCATGTAAAGCATGGGAAGTTCGTTATAGACAGTGAACTTCGTATGGCAGTTTAGACATAATTCAAAGATTGTGTTCCTAACCAAAATACTAGAGGAATCTCAGTGATCCCACCTCGACTAACTATCATTCTACCACTATCTCTAATCCCCCTGAGATTCCCAAAAACCTCAATGAAGCACTGCGCTTAGATGCCCGCTACTCGCTTAATGACTTCAAAGACTCTCTTGAGGTCTTTGAGGATATCTTCTGGAGCTGTCAACACACACCTCTGTACCAAGTGATAGAAAGAATGTTAAATGGAGCATGTAGTGGGGCATTGTGGGCTTATTGTAGTCATATGCAGGCTCCGTTTAAGTCACTGCCGACCCAGAAAAAGTTTTTGTATATAAACACTTCGTGACCCAGCTACTAGATGGTGTTATTGTGCAAAGCATTGTGAATCAAAACACGATTTCAAGCTGCAAAAGTCCATTATCTTTGCGTCTACAGGTGTTGAATGTGTGCTAGGGGTGGGTGGCTGCATTGAGTAACTGGGGTTTGTGGGGGAAGTTCTTCTAAGGGTGCCAACTCTAGCCTTGCTCTCCCCCCCCTCAAATAACATCTTGGGCATCTACAATTGCTGCCACAAGGGTGTGTAGGATTTGGCTCCAGACACCCTCCTTTGTAGTTGGGGCAAAAATGATGCCCTCCCCTGTCTTTCTGTCTGCTCCCATACCCCATCTTAAAAGGTGTGGTGGGGGTTCCATACACATGTAGAATCCCATTGCCTTAGCCATATCATTGGCCTTTTTCAAGAACTCAAGTGTTGGGTCTACCAATGGGCCAAAGCGATGATTACCCATAAGGGACATATCCACTATGTTGGCCAGCACCTCTGGTTTGAAACCAGAAATGCGCAGCCAGGCGTTCTTATCTCTTTTCTATGGTACTTAACTCAGAACCACTCTCAAAATATCATGGCGACTAGCATTAACATTTATGCTTTTGAAACTCTAGTACCTTTGGCTTTATATTCCTAGCAGGCTGCACGCCAAGGCTTCATGAAAGTTTTGCTTAAAATAAGAAGCACATATCCAACCAAGAACTCCATATCTGAAGTATGCAAATCATGTCCATCATTGATCATGGAGCAAAAGCAATAGATTTGCTAAAAACCTCTTTGACCATCTTCTCCCAACACCTCCCATTTCTCGCCCTACATTATTTTGGTGGGCAATACCAGCTTTTTCATGCTTAAGGTCACAATCCACTTTTGCTGGGACACACAAGGGCTTACCCAGAATGTTAACACTCATACGCTCAAATGTGTGTAACTGAAATAATAGTTGGACATCAGAAGTAATAAGTTATATTTTTATTCATGTTAGAATTTCTGTCAGTGTTTTGAACGTTAATGTTGAGAGTTTTCGTACAGTTTCCACTGCCTCAAGATCCAATATAAGAAATCAGACTAGATCACAAATGGAAAAAACATTTTAGAATGGTCTCAAGATTTACTCTCTTGAACACTGCTGAACATTTCTTTTCCCCAACGGAGTTTACAATGAAAGTGTGCACTGTATTCACGTTCCACATCAACATAATGGCATCATTACATATAAACTCTTTAAAAATATACTTCTTTCAAAAGACTTGACTACTATGTACACTACAAAAATAAATTTTCATATAAATAAATTATATGGCATACTTTTATCTTTGTAATTGAAATGACACAAACCCACTCCTACCGCAATAGGCAAGCGATGAGACCCAGTTTGAATTTTTTTCCTTTTAACTCCTCGCACTAAAAAGTTACAATGAGTCCATATTGTAAGTGTTATATACTCTTTCCTATTTAACATTAGTAAGCACTCTATACAAATAAAATTCCATTAGAACGTAGCTGTAATAGAGTTTCCAATAGAACTATAAATCCCTGCATTTTGTTCGTATTAAACTGGCATGACAAATACTGTGAAAAAAAACACATAATAGAAAAATATAAATATCACAGAAAGATAAAAAACAAATTAAAATAAAACATTTGAAAAGTTGCTACCAAATTGAAATCTCCCACGCCAATGTGACTACAGGAGAGCAGGATCTCATGTGCGGGAAGCAGCAAAAAAAAAAAAAAAGAAAAAAAGAAAAGTACAAGATGGAGGACAGAATCCGCTAAAAGACTAGGAGCACAAGAACTACAAGACCAGATAGAACAGCTTTCCCTGATTTTGCAACGGGTGGGCAAGAGGCAAATGCAATAGCATAGTCCTACAAGTAGAACATGTACATTTGGCAGCTGGAAGTGTATAAATAGCAGCCTAACAAGTTTGTTGCTCGCAGTGGCAGTACACAATCTTGCTGTCAGCAGAATTTTCACACAGGGAAGACTGCTAGTGGCTCGAAAGTGTAGCTACAGATTTGGCCTACAAGTGTGCTCACAGGGAGTGTGCTTACACTGCAGAACGAGGCTGGGCTATTTACTCACTGAAATTTTGTAAGCAAGTGCCCAAGAAGTTGTTTCTCAAATATGAGGTTATTGCAGTGCTTAATTTGAGCCGGTGATTTCTGGTGCATGGCACCTGCACGTCATTGCCAACACCGGCGCTTGTTACAGTCTGCCACAAGGTGGCGGTGTCTAACTAATTTAGAGAGGACCACAACAACAGTTAATTATTCATTCAATATACATTAAAAATGACTTACCTGCATTCTTATAGCTTTGGGGGCCTGAAATAGACTGAATTGTCACACTTGTAGGAGTGCAATGGTTAGTAGTTGTGTTGTTACTATTATTGGCATTATAGCAGGGGCAATGTGTGATGTAAGCTGCAGTGGCCACCTGATGAGAGCCCTGGCACTTTTTTTTTTTTTTTTACAAATTAAGCACTGGGTTATTGAAATAGCTAAGAATCTTGCTTTTTAGACAGTCAACCATAACGCGTTTTATTTAATCTGAGCTGCCAACAAAATAGCAACACTAGACCAACGCTAATACATTAAATGTGTCTAAAATTATACTATTGTGACAAGTATTCAGAGGAGTGTAGAGCTACTAAGTTGTCACATATGTTGCGGCCTACAAGAAACACTGCGTGCTGAATTAGCGTACCAATAGCACATTCCTGAGGAAGTGATGGAAATGCAACAAAGCTCTTTAAATCTGGTGCCATCACGCTCCTCTCAACGCAAGTTAACGCGATATTGCTGCCTGAGAGAAGGGGCAAGGGAAAAGCGTGCATTTGTAGAGATGCAGTGTGCAACAAGTGAGCACACACAAATACTAACAGGGAGCAGGAAATAAATGAATCGGTAGCTGAAGTAAGTCTGGGACTTCTGTTAAGTGCTCGATGCTAGTTTCACCGGGGTCTCAGGGACGGAATTCAACTCCCAGCAACAAGAGTTTTATAAGCACACTAAAGGCAAGCATAAAGTAAAATAAAATGGAGTAAAAACAGGTCTGACAAAACAGAAGACAGAGGAATAACTATAGAACCTGCACACATCCAAACCTACGTTAGACACCAGGATTACCGTGCTCTTCTTCATATTTGCGCATTTAAAATATATTTATATATATTTATATATATTTATATATCACGCATAGCGTGTTAGACAATGAACTGTAACATTTCATACTACCACAGGGTTGTGATATGCAAAATAAAAAAATACCAATATAAAAAAAAAAGACATAACGTTACAAAACAAAATCCAATAACATGAGCAATATTTGCATAGAATTACACAAGTAAATTATACAATATTTAAGCAGCAGCAAGATATGCTGAAATCTATGACTAGATTAAGCTTGGTTGTGGCACGAGAGCCATGTATGACAAGTACAGACCACCCACACACGCATACACAATACACTTTAAAGAGTTGTACAATCTCAAATTATACTATTTTACAATGTTCATTTTTATAATACATGTGTACACCTTTTAAATATTTATAGAAATATTTAACAAAATATTACAAGAGGTTACAGTAATAGTAAACTGTTGCCCTGATGCAGCATGTTCTCTTCCATATGTTCAACAAGTTCTTGTCAAGGATCTGGAGAGAAGGGGGTTCCCATCTTTGGCCTTTTGCGCTTTCTTCATTCACCTAGAAATACATAAGACACATTCATTTGGCATAGAATCTTTTAGCAAAATAAGAATTTGTCAGCAAATACTGGCCTACCGCCCAAAACATGCCAGGAAGTAGGTTCACCTAACTATTTATTTTACGTATGTAGTATATCAAACCCTTTTGCAATTCCGGGAGCGTGGAATGTTCTAAATATTAAGTACCCTGAGGCAGTCACAATCCCATTAAAACACCCAGACTAAGCACTCCTATGAAGATCAACTTGGTTGACCCATACATTTAGGCTCAATGCTTGGGAGGACTGGCTTTATAACTGGAAGTACCTCTATACATTCATCATTTTCAACTTCATGTAGGTGATAGTGCTTCAAAAAGGTGTCAGAATGATCACATCTGAATTCACTTTCAGACATGGAAGACTAATTTGGTTGAGAAAAGGCATCCAGCTTCCAGGATTTAATGAGCTTGTGTTCAGAACGTAATCCATACTGGGCAGTAGCAGCCTCCACAAACAAAAGGTGGTGGATGGGTGGAGGGAGGTGTGTATATATATATATATATATATATATATATATATATACACACACACATACATATATATACATATACACATATATATATACACACACACACACACACACACACACACACACACACAAGGTGACCCCTGAGCCCAGTGATCAATTGAAAACGCACTCACTCGAAATCCGCTATTTTTCAAGTTGCTTTTTAGCAAACATCGCTATGCCCAACGCGTTTCGGTTCCTCACACGAACCTTGATCAAGGGTAGATTGTTACAACTGGGCAAGACCAGACATTATTTATTTCTACTGCCACATCAACTTCCCGTTTGTGTGGTTGCAAGGCATTCTGGTCATAGTAGTGCACAAATTATTTTTTCGTGTCTTTTATGTGATTTTTGTAAAAGTTCATATAAAAGTGCTATGTATAAAAAAGTGCTATTTACAAAAACATGTGCAGAACATAGTGCTCAGTGATGTGATTATTAAAACAATATCATTTAGTATTGCAGTTCAGCCAAACGAATATTTCCCTTGTTGGCAGTTCGAAATTTAAACAAATTCTTCCCTCTAGTGGGTTTACTCTTAAGACCCTCTTTTTTACTTTTATGAACAGAAAAACCAAATCATGATTTAAATGGATACCCCAAAATTATAGTAGTCCTCTGTTTAATCAGAGATACAGCTGCTATTGTAAAAGGCTGTCAATAATGACCACTTGACTTGAGGGCACTATTGGATAGATATATATATATATTATCTACTGGCGGTCGTCAGTAGATAGTTATAGTTAAAACCTATTATCCATAGGAAATCCGCGACATTCTATTTGAAATAACGTTGGCGCCGGTTGACGAATCTTCGCAAAGTTTCCAACTTGTTGGGGCGCTCCGGTCCGCTCCTATCCTGAAAGTCTCGGGGTGATACGTCAAGCGGGGGCCGAGAAAAAAGGGGGTCCCAAAACGCTTTTTCCCCATTCATTTTTCCATAGGAACCTTTAGTCGCAGCTACAGCCCGAACTGCTGAACGGAATTACACCAAATTTGGCAAAGAGGTAGCCCTTGGTTCAGTGTCGTGCCTTTTGCTTAAATGGTGTAAATCCGTTCAGTAGTTCCTGAGAAAATCAAAAGTAAAGTCACATATATATCTGGGCGGAGCCTAACCACACATGTCATCGTGAGATCTGATTGGCTGTCAGCACTTCATCCTGGAATTGCTGGCAGCCATCTTGGGACCAATATAAATGATAGTACCTCATTGAAATGCATTGTAGTGAATAGAAGATTTTGAGGGTCACCAAAAGGAGAACTATAAAGGGTGATAACAGGCTTTAGTTACATTAGAATTTATTTGTTGTTGGTACCATACTAATTTTAGGAATGGTGGTGTATTCTAAGGTGATTTTACCATGTGAAAAACCTTCTGCTGGGATATTATGAATCATGTTTGAGAGAACACTATTTTCTCATGCTTGTCCCATGGAGGTTTGGAAGGTGCTCCAGAAGCTAAAATGAGAGCATATTTTCTGTAAATTCACATTATCTTTCTCACTCATGTGAGAATGAAGTCTGACATTCTCAGTAAAACATGTACATCCAACAAGGGCAGAGACTGTCAGTTGATTCCTTTGTGTTCTACTGCAGCTTCCCAGAGTGTTCTAAAGAACAACTAGAGTGCTAACAGCCTTACTTATGACAAAAGTATGGCACACCTGAAGCCATCTTGATTGGAATAAACTGGTAACACTTAAAACATTTAATTTAAAAAGGAACAAAATGAGGGGTTCTTTTTGTCATAGAAATTATGGTTAGTGCTGTAGAAAGAAAAATTAGGACATGTTTGAAGTGTGATCTCATATCCTCTTCTATTTCATTAGAAAATTCTGACATGCAGACTGAAACAATCACTTTCAATACCAGCAGCAGACTACCAGTTAACTCCCTGGTGAGCAGTAGCTTTACTCCAGTGATCTAATGAGCAACTAGAGTGCTAACATTCTGAATTTATGGCAGATGGTAGACACATCTGAATGCCTTCTTGATGGAATCAAAGTAAAAACTGAAAGCATTTCCTACTGAGAAGACTGCAGTAAATGAAGAAATTAGGAAACTTCATAACAAAGAAGTCTTCCAAGATGGCCACCAGTGAAAAAGAGCCCAAATGTAGCACAAATATTACCCAGATGTAGCCCACATATAGCCCAATGACAAAAGTGTGCAAAACACTTTATTTTTAGTTTTTTTGCAGTTTTATGTAGTGCAGACTGGTCAGGTATTGGAGCATTGCATCTTAAAACATGACCCCCCTACACTACAAAAACACCACTGCACTACCTTAAACCCTAAAACACTACCCCCAGCACAACCCCCTACACTACCCAAACACCACTGCACTACCCTAAAACATGACCCACTACACTACACAAACACCACTGCACTACCCTAAACCCTAAAACACTACCCCCAGCACGACCCACTACACAAGCACCACTGCACTACCCTAAACCCTAAAACACTACCCCAGCACGACCCCCTACACTGCCCGAACACCACTGCCCTAAACCCTGAAACACCAGCCCCTGCATGACCCCTACACTGCCCGAACACCACTGCACTGCCCTAAACCCTGAAACACCACCCCTAGCATGACCCCCTACACTGCCCGAACACCACTGCACTGCCCTAAACCCTGAAACACCACCCCTTCACGACCCCCTACACTGCCCGAACACCACTGCACTGCCCTAAACCCTGAAACACCACCCCCAGCATGACCCCCTACACTGCCCGAACACCACTGCACTGCCCTAAACCCTGAAACACTACCCCCAGCAAGACCCCCTACACTGCCCGAACACCACTGCACTACCCTAAACCCTGAAACATCACCCCCAGCAAGACCCCCTACACTGCCCGAACACCACTGACCTAAACCCTGAAACACCACCCCCAGCACGACCCCCTACACTGCCCGAACACCACTGCACTGCCCTAAACCCTGAAACACTACCTCCAGCATGACCCCCTACACTGCCCGAACACCACTGCTCTGCCCAAAACCCTGAAACACCAGCCCCTGCACGACCCCCTACACTGCCCGAACACCACTGCACTACCCTAAACCCTGAAACATCACCCCCAGCACGACCCCCTACACTGCCCGAGCACCACTGCACTGCCCTAAACCCTGAAACACCAGCCCCAGCACGACCCCTACACTGCCCGAACACCACTGCACTGCCCTAAACCCTGAAACACCAGCCCCAGCACGACCGCCTACACTGCCCGAACACCACTGCACTGCCCTAAACCCTGAAACACCAGCCCCAGCACGACCCCTACACTGCCCGAACACCACTGCACTGCCCTAAACCGTGAAACACCAGCCTCAGCACGACCCCCTACACTGCCTGACCACTGCACTGCCCTGAACCCTGAAACACCAGCCCCAGCACAACACCCTACACTGCCCGAACACCACTGCACTGCCCTAAACCCTGAAACACCACCCCGTGCATGACCCCTACACTGCCCGAACACCACTGCACTGCCCTAAACCCTGAAACACCACCCCCAGCGCGACCCCCTACACTGCCCGAACACCACTGCACTGCCCTAAACCCTGAAACACCACCCCCTGCACAACCCCCTACACTGCTCGAACACTACTGCACTACCCTAAACCCAGAAACGCCATCCCCAGCACGACCCCTATACTGCACGAACACCACTGCACTGCCCTAAACCCTGAAACACTACCCCCAGCAAGACCCCCTACACTGCCCAAACACCACTGCACTGCCCTAAACCCTGAAACATCACCCCCAGCAAGACCCCCTACACTGCCCGAACACCACTGCCCTAAACCCTGAAACATCACCCCCAGCAAGACCCCCTACACTGCCCTAACACCACTGCACTGCCCTAAACCCTGAAACACCAGCCCCAGCACGACCCCCTACACTGCCCGAACACCACTGCACTACCCTGAAACACCACCCCTGCACGACCCCCTACACTGCCCGAACACCACTGTACTGCCCTAAACCCTGAAACCCCACTCCCAGCATGACCCCCTACACTGCCAGAACACCACTGCACTGCCCTAAACCCTGAAACACCACCCCCTGCACGACATCCTACACTGCCCGAACACTACTGCACTGCCCTAAACCCTGAAACACCACCCCCAGCACGACCCCCTACACTGCACGAACACCACTGCACCGCCCTAAACCCTGAAACACTACCCCCAGCAAGATCCCTACACTGCCCGAACACCACTGCCCTAAACCCTGAAACACCACCCCCAGCAAGACCCCCTACAACTGCCCGCACACCACTGCACTGCCCTAAACCCTGAAACACCAGCCCCAGCACAACCCCGTACACTGCCCGCACACCACTGCACTGCCCTAAACCCTGAAACACCAGCCCCAGCACAACCCCGTACACTGCCCGAACACCACTGCACTGCCCTAAACCCTGAAACACCAGCCCCAGCACGACCCCCTACACTACCCAAACACCACTGCACTACCCTAAACCCTAAAACACTACCCCCAGCACGACCCCCTACACTACACAAGCACCACTGCACTACCCTAAACCCTAAAACACTACCCCCAGCACGACCCCCTACACTGCCCGAACACCACTGCACTGCCCTAAACCCTGAAACACCAGCCCCTGCATGACCCCCTACACTGCCCGAACACCACTGCACTGCCCTAAACCCTGAAACACCACCCCCAGCATGACCCCCTACACTGCCCGAACACCACTGCACTGCCCTAAACCCTGAAACACTACCCCCAGCAAGACCCCCTACACTGCCCGAACACCACTGCACTGCCCTAAACCCTGAAACATCACCCCCAGCAAGACCCCCTACACTGCCCGAACACCACTGACCTAAACCCTGAAACACCACCCCCAGCACGACCCCCTACACTGCCCGAACACCACTGCACTGCCCTAAACCCTGAAACACTACCCCCAGCATGACCCCCTACACTGCCCGAACACCACTGCTCTGCCCAAAACCGTGAAACACCAGCCCCTGCACGACCCCCTACACTGCCCGAACACCACTGCACTACCCTAAACCCTGAAACATCACCCCCAGCACGACCCCCTACACTGCCCGAGCACCACTGCACTGCCCTAAACCCTGAAACACCAGCCCCAGCACGACCCCTACACTGCCCGAACACCACTGCACTGCCCTAAACCCTGAAACACCAGCCCCAGCACGACCGCCTACACTGCCCGAACACCACTGCACTGCCCTAAACCCTGAAACACCAGCCCCAGCACGACCCCCTACACTGCCCGAACACCACTGCACTGCCCTAAACCGTGAAACACCAGCCTCCAGCACGACCCCCTACACTGCCTGAACACCACTGCACTGCCCTGAACCCTGAAACACCAGCCCCAGCACAACACCCTACACTGCCCGAACACCACTGCACTGCCCTAAACCCTGAAACACCACCCCGTGCATGACCCCCTACACTGCCCGAACACCACTGCACTGCCCTAAACCCTGAAACACCACCCCCAGCGCGACCCCCTACACTGCCCGAACACCACTGCACTGCCCTAAACCTGACACACCCCCTGCACAACCCCCTACACTGCTCGAACACTACTGCACTACCCTAAACCCAGAAACACCATCCCCAGCACGACCCCCTAGACTGCACGAACACCACTGCACTGCCCTAAACCCTGAAACACTACCCCCAGCAAGACCCCCTACACTGCCCGAACACCACTGCACTGCCCTAAACCCTGAAACATCACCCCCAGCAAGACCCCTACACTGCCCGAACACCACTGCACTGCCCTAAACCCTGAAACACCAGCCCCAGCACGACCCCTACACTACCCTGAAACACCACCCCCTGCACGACCCCCTACACTGCCCGAACACCACTGTAATGCCCTAAACCCTGAAACCCCACTCCCAGCATGACCCCCTACACTGCCAGAACACCACTGCACTGCCCTAAACCCTGAAACACCACCCCTGCACGACATCCTACACTGCCCGAACACTACTGCACTGCCCTAAACCCTGAAACACCACCCCCAGCACGACCCCCTACACTGGACGAACACCACTGCACCGCCCTAAACCCTGGAACACTACCCCCAGCAATACCCCTACACTGCCCGAACACCACTGCACTGCCCTAAACCCTGAAACATCACCCCAGCAAGACCCCCTACACTGCCCGAACACCACTGCCCTAAACCCTGAAACACCACCCCCAGCAAGACCCCCTACACTGCCCGAACACCACTGCACTGCCCTAAACCCTGAAACACCAGCCCCAGCACAACCCTGTACACTGCCCGCACACCACTGCACTGCCCTAAACCCTGAAACACCAGCCCCAGCGCAACCCCCTACACTGCCCGCACACCACTGCACTGCCCTAAACCCTGAAACACCAGCCCCAGCACAACCCCGTACACTGCCCGAACACCACTGCACTGCCCTAAACCCTGAAACACCAGCCCCAGCACGACCGCCTACACTGCCCGAACACCACTGCACTGCCCTAAACCCTGAAACACCACCCCCAGCAAGACTACCTACACTGGCCGAACACCACTGCACTGCCCTAAACCCTGAAACACCACCCCCTGCTCGACCCCTACACTGCCCAAACACTACTGCACTGCCCTAAACCCTGAAACACCACCCCTCAGCACGACACCCTACACTGCCCGAACACCACTGCACTGCCCTAAACCCTGAAACACCACCCCAGCACGACCCCCTACACTGCACGAACACCACTGCACTAAACCCTGAAACACCACCCCTGCACGACCCCCTACACTGCCGGAACACCACTGCACTGCCCTAAACCCTGAAACACCACCCCCAGCACGACCCCCTACACTGCCCTAACACCACTGCACTGCCATAAACCCTGAAACATCACCACAGCACAACCCCTACACTGCCTGAGCACCATTGCTCTGCCCTAAACCCTGAAACACTGGCCCCAGCACGACCCCTACACTGCCCGAACACCACTGCACTGCCCTAAACCCTGAAACACCACCCCCAGCACGACCCCCTACACTGCCCGAACACTACTGCACTGCCCTAAACCCTGAAACACCAGCCCCAGCAAGACCCCCTACACTGCCCGAACACCACTGCACTGCCCTAAACCCTGAAACACCAGCCCCAGCACGACCCCTACACTGCCCAAACACCACTGCACTGCCCTAAACCCTGAAACACCAGCCCCAGCACGACCCCCTACACTGCCCGAACACCACTGCACTGCCCTAAACCCTGAAACACCAGCACCAGCACGACCCACTACAATGCCCGAACACCACTGCACTGCCCTAAACCCTGAAACACCAGCCCCAGCACCACCCCCTACAATGCCCGAACACCACTGTACTGCCCTAAACCCTGAAACACCACCCTCTGCACCGCCCCCTACACTGCCCAAACACCACTGCACTGCCCTAAACCCTGAAACACCACTGCACTGCCCTAAACCCTGAAACACCACCCCTGCACGACCCCCTACACTGCCCGAACACCACTGCACTGCCCTAAACCCTGAAACACCACCCCCTACACTGCCCGAACACCACTGCCCTAAACCCTGAAACACCACCCCCTGCACCGCCCCCTACACTGCCCGAACACCACTGCACTGCCCTAAACCCTGAAACACCACCCCCAGCATGACCCCCTTTACTGCTCGAACACCACTGCACTGCCCTAAACCCTGAAACACCACCCCCAGCATGACCCCCTACACTGCCCGAACACCACTGCCCTAAACCCTGAAACACCACCCCTGCACGACCCCCTACACTGCCCGAACACCACTGCACTGCCCTAAACCCTGAAACACCACCCCCTACACTGCCCGAACACCACTGCACTGCCCTAAACCCTGAAACACCACCCCCAAGACGACCCCCTACACTGCCCGAACACCACTGCTCTGCCCTAAACCCTAAAACACCACCCCCAGCACGACCCCCTACACTGCCCGAACACCACTGCACTGCCCTAAACCCTAGAACACTACCCCAGCATGACCCCCTACACTACCCGAACACCACTGCACTACCCTAAACCCTAAAATACTCCCCCCAGCACGACCCCCTACACTACCCGAACACGACTGCACTGCCCTAAACCCTAAAATACTCCCCCAGCACGACCCCTACACTACCCGAACACGACTGCACTGCCCTAAACCCTAAAACACTCCCCCAGCACGACCCCCTACACTGCCCAAACACTACTGCACAGCCCTAAACCCTGAAACACCAACCCTCAGCACGACACCCTACACTGCCCGAACACCACTGCACTGCCCTAAACCCTGAAACACCACCCCAGCACGACCCCCTAAACTGCCCGAACACCACTGCACTAAACCCTGAAACACCACCCCCTGCACGACCCCTACACTGCCCGAACACCACTGCACTAAACCTGAAACACCACCCCCTGCACGACCCCCTACACTGCCGGAACACCACTGCACTGCCCTAAACCCTGAAACACCACCCCCAGCACGACCCCTTTACTGCTCGAACACCACTGCACTGCCCCAAACCCTGAAACACCACCCCCAGCATGACCCCCTACACTGCCCGAACACCACTGCCCTAAACCCTGAAACACCACCCCTGCACGACCCCCTACACTGCCCAAACACCACTGCACTGCCCTAAACCCTGAAACACCACCCCCTGCACGACCCCTACACTGCCCGAACACCACTGCACTGCCCTAAACCCTGAAACACCACCCCCAGCACGACGCCCTACACTGCCCGAACACCACTGCACTGCCCTAAACCCTGAAACACCACCCCCAGCACGACCCCCTTTACTGCTCGAACACCACTGCACTGCCCTAAACCCTAGAACACTACCCCCAGCATGACCCCCTACACTACCCGAACACCACTGCACTACGCCTAAACCCTAAAATACTCCCCCAGCACGACCCCCTACACTTCCCGAACACGACTGCACTGCCCTAAACCCTAAAACACTCCCCCAGCACGACCCCCTACACTACCCGAACACCACTGCACTGCCCTAAACCCTAAAACACTCCCCCGCATGACCCCCTACACTACCCAAATACCAATGCACTACCCTAATCCCTAAAACACTACCCCCGCACAACCCCCTACACTACCCAAAGACCACTGCACTACCCTAAACTCTAAAACAATACCCCCTGCACGACTCCTACACTACCCAAAGACCACTGCACTACCCTAAACCCTAAAACACGACCTCCTACACTACACAAACACCACTGCACTACCCTAAACCCTAAAAAACTACCCCAGCACGAACACCTACACTACCCAAACACCACTGCACTACCCTAAACCATAAAACACTACCCCCAGCAGTACCCCTACGCTACCCAAACACCACTGCACTACCCTAAACACTACCCCCAGCAGTACCCCCTACACTACCCAAACACCATTGCACTACCTAAACCCTAAAACACTACCCCCAGCAGTATCCCCTACACTACCCAAACACCACTGCACTACCCTAAACCCTAAAACCCTAAAACACTAACCCCCAGCACGACCCCTACACTACCCAAACACCACTGTACTACCCTAAACCCTAAAACACTCCCCCAGCACGACTCCCTACACTACCCAAACACCACTGCACTACCTAAACCTAAATCTACCCCCAGCATGACCCCCTACACTACACAAACACCACTGCACTACCCTAAACCCTAAAACACTACCCCCAGCACGACCCTCTTCACTACCTAAACACAACTGCACAATTTGTTACAGGCGTTGCAACGCAGGCCTGTGGTGCTTACTGGAAGTACCTGGTGGGCTAGTTGGGCCCCAGGGACTCTCAGGATTCAAGGTGACCTAATCCCCCAACTTAAAACGCGCCACGGGGCGCGTTTACACAGTGGTGAAGGGAGGGTGGGGCCTCAGGTGACATGTGCGCAAACACGCCCTGTGGTGCGTTTTAAGTTGGGGAGTTAATTCCCTTTGAATCCTGGGGGCCAACTAGCCCACCAGGTACCTTCAGTAAGCACAACAGAGTTGCGTTGCAGAGAGGTGAAAAAGGTGCGTGGCCTCGGAACGCCTCTCTGCAACTCAGCTCTGTGGTCCTAACTGTAGGTACCTGGGGGGCTAGTTGGGCCCCAGGGACCCTCAGGATTCAAGGGGACTTAATCCCGCAACTTAAAACGCGCCACGGGGCGCGTTTCACACATGTCACCTCAGGCCCCCCTCCCTTCACCACTGTGCAAACGCGCACTGGCTCTGGTTAGTCAGAGTCAGTTACCACCAGTACCCGTCTGAAAAAGTTGTGGGCACAGGATGATTTTGCAACAAGGCCTCTTTCTGCTCTCTGTTGGTTCTTTCCGCACATCTTTTGCTTCTTTCTGTGCGTTTTTCTTCTTTCTTCACATGTCCTACCTCTGTTGGCATAGTTAGAAACTAGCATTTAAAAAACCTTTGAAATTCACTTAAAAAAATCATAGGTTTCAGGCACGTTATAGTTAGAAATTAGCATTTAAAAACCTTTGAAATTCACTGAAAAAAACCATAGGTTTTAGGGACAGTTATAGTTAGTTGGACATTGCACTCGTACCAAACCCGTGAAATTCCCCTGTTATAGTTAGTTCAGCTAACTATAACTCGCGCCCCCGCAATGCACTGCTGATGACGTCACATATTACATCACTCATGACATGGTCAGTGACATCACTGATGACATCAATGATGACATCTCAAATGACATCACTGATGACATCATCCATGTGATAATTTCATGCATCTTCTCACACCCTAATATAACTTGATACACCCACTCTAAATTTGACTGCCATTCTCAAAACCATAGACACTCCAACACCAAAAACTACATACCCACTCACTGATTCTTAGGTCTACACACACATCCACTCACTCACCTGTACAGTCACTCGTACTTACAGTCACTCAGTACAGGACTATCATATGCACTCATACACCTATATAAACACTCACACACCGCCACTCATCCATAGAGGTACTCACACACCTAGTCAGTCATGCAAAAAATTAATCACACTCATTTACTCACCTATACAGTTATACACACACTAGCTCACTTACTCATACAAATACTAGCACATTCTTACGCTCTTATACAATAACTGATACAAGCACACACGCATCCATACAGCCACTCTCACAATAACACACTCTCACTTATAGCCATTTAAATACTCCAACACACATACTGCCTTTTACATATGTAGTTACTCGCACATGTACCACTGAGATATACATTCACTCACTAACACACCCATACACACACTCACCCACCCAAGCAGTCCATCACAGATGCACTCTTGAAATCATGCACCCAGTGAATCACCCACTCACACATCTATGTATAGAGTCACACACACCCCACCCACACAAACACTCAGGCAGCCATACAGATACTCAGAGAACCAATCAATAACCCATATAGACACTCATGTAGCTATTCGCAAATCCATGCATCCACTTACACACCAACAAACAGACGGATACAGACATTCACACAGTTTAGTCACTAACCCATGCATTCAGTAAGATACGTTTAATCACTCACTTGTAGAGTCAGTCACTCACGTACTAAATCATCCATTCAGACACTTATACACCCACTCATTCTTCAATACGCCTTTCCCTATATATATTAAACATATTTAAACTTTACAGAAACACAGTCACTGGATGATGTCATCAGTGATGTCATTTGAGATGTCATCAGTGATGTCATCAGTGATGTCACTGACCATGTCATGAGTGATGTAATATGTGACGTCATCAGCAGTGCATTGCGGGGCGCGAGTTATAGTTAGCTGAACTAACTATAACAGGGGAATTTCACGGGTTTTGTACGAGTGCAATGTCCAACTAACTATAACTGTCCCTAAAACCTATGGTTTTTTCAGTGAATTTCAAAGGTTTTTTAAAATGCTAATTTCTAACTATAATGTGTCTGAAACCTATGGTTTTTTCAGTGAATTTCAAAGGTTTTTAAATGCTAATTTCTAACTATAACGTGCCTGAAACCTATGGTTTTTTCAGTGAATATATATATATATATATATTTTTTTTTTAAAGGAACTTACCTTAAGCTGCCAGGCGCCTCCCGCATCGCCCCTCAGTGTTCTTCCTGGTCCCAGTAGACACTGGGACAGACTCCCTGTGCAATCCCTGTGCTGCTCTCATGCGATGAGCAGCAAGCGGATTGGCCTGAGCAGGCTGAAAAGATGCTCCGCACAGGACAGGGAGTCTGTGCTGTTTTAGTGCACATGTATGTTTGGCCAGCCCGAGACGGCCAGCCAAACACACATGCGCACTTAGAAATGCACATAGCACTCTTCCTCCTCCTAACTCCCATGGCCCAGCCCGCCCCTCCCTACAGGCGCTGGCTCAGAGCCGGCAAATGAAAAATAAAATGAAGATAGAATATAGTTTTATTTTTCACCTGCTGGCTCTGAGCCAGTGGTGCGACGCCGCCTCAGGTACCGGGAACCTAGACTTCTTACTTTAGGCAAGAAAATAAATTATAAATAAAATAAAAGCAATAGTGCTGGACACTTACGTTAACTGCAGTTGTTGCGGTGTGTCTTTTCTTCACATTCAACGTCCTGTAGTTCTATCACTTCCACCTTAGAGTTCCTTCGCTCATGGCGTACATTAAAAGGCACATGGGGATCGTGAAAAGCCCTAGGGTCCATTTCATGATAACCCTCGTAGGATGGGAAGCCCCCACAAGAATTATGGCTGTGCAGGGATGGGTGTACAGTGACAGTAACTGAAGCAGAGGCAGTCACAGTAGTGATAGGCTGGCAGTAAGCTTGTCCGCAGGCCCCCATGGCAGTGAATGCTGGATTTCTAATGTTCTGCGAATGGGATGCATGCCCAGAGCACTCCCGGCTGCTGGGCACAGAATGCCCTTCAGTAGACATTTCAAAAGCATCCCTGCGTGGCCTGTGAGGTGGCATATGCAGTCCTTCCCTCGCTTCCAGCCGGGGATACTGAATGTTTTGATGCAACGGCAGCTGGGTTCTAGCAGCTGGATTAGAAGGCGGCCTCGCACTGGACGGTTGACCCCTTGCAGCATCCGGGTGGACCACCTGAAAGTGAACAAACCTAGTTATTTTGCGTACAAACAAAAGTGTGCATCTTTTATAAGTAATTTCATAATCAGGTTATTCAAACACTACTGACAGGGCATATTAAGATTTTTAACCGGTCTTCTTAAACCGGGAAGTCAACCTATCAACAAGGCCATTTTACTATTTCAACTCATCTTGACGATTTTGGAACAAGATTAATAGTCTCCTTTACCCCCGCGCCCCCTTCACTCCACCTTCCCTCAATTATTAGAAAAGAGCCTTTAAAATAGCATTCCAGGGGGGAAATCGTCTGACCTCCCAAACACTTGTTCAGGAGGGTTAATAAGCATCGACCAACTGAAGTAAACATGTAGAACTTACGGTGGATCTTGGAAAGATGGGATTCCCAGTGGCTTCCACTATGACGTGATGAGGGGAGGGCCCAGTGCGTGGATGAGCATCATACTGCTGGAACTCTTCACTGATTCCAGACACAGTGGTTTGAGAGCTGTACTCAGAGTCCGAAGTGTCTGATCCATTGTTGGTATGACCTGGAGGCACCGTAAACCTCACTACGTTGGGTGGTGGCTCTGGCGAAGGCATCGGCAATCTGTTTCCTCCATTGGCTACTGAAACCTAAAAGACAAAGATTTGTTTTTCTAAGAGCCAAGTTATAGCCGACCTATAACCAAATGCATAATAAACGGCAAGACTTAAAATGCATTACGCCATTTAAGTACCACAAGAACGTAAAACAGAAGTACAGTGCAATTTAGTACCCATTTAATATATGTACCCAAATCACTGGATTCAACCAAGCGGACACTTAAAAAGGTGTTTGACGTGTACCCAAATTTTGTCTCACTTGCCAAAATGCCCATTTGTATGAAAAGAATGTTTCAACGAGAACGTCTTTACTGTTAACACAATTTGGCTATATAGGACTGTTCGACATACTGCAGCTCAAAAATGTCGACAAATGAACAACTGTTTACAAGCAGAAAAGTGTTTGGAACATGCATTCTTGAGAAGCTGCGAATCAGCAATTGTTGCAACTTATTGCAGGTATGACCACTTTGTACGGGCATCTTTGATTTCCAAAGGCACCCCGACCCTACCTCTAATTGGGGGGTGGGGGAGGAGTTCTTCCGATGCAAGTGTGAGTTTCTAAACACAGGAAACATCTTTTGCTGGTTATTTACCATAAGACTGGCAATCGCATGGACCAGGAACAGGCAAGTCAAACGTGTGGACCACAACTAGGTCAACCCATGGCCATGGATAGGTGGCCGTATAGAAGCTACAGCCAACCATATACTGAAGTAACTATTTGCACACACAGGGAAAAAGAGCGGTACTGCAATTACTTGGTCAAAAATGTCCACGGTACCGGGAATTGAGCAGCAAGATCAGAGCCCTGAGTAATGCGGAAAACGAATTTAAAATGAATAACGTCTGCATAGTTAATTATCTTCTGAATGGCGGATGTTCTTCTGATGGTTGCCTTATTTAAATGGAAATAGAAGGGGACTTTTTTTTTTTTTTTTTTTTAACGCTCTGCCGTGTTTTAATAAACCTACAAAACCTACTAAAGGATTATACAATTAAACCAAAATACTCCAGATTCCGTATTTACTCAAGACTGAAGTGGCCATTGGCTAAACAGATTCGCTTTACATATTAGTAACTTGCACAAACAATTGTGTGGGATATCGGACCTACTCATTGTTCTTTTGGGCATCGTGCCACTTAAGCTTGGACCCAGCCGCATATAACGGATTGTATGGTGGAAAGCTGGAATGCTACATCAAGTGATTACCAGCGGCTAGAGAAATTGCAAGCATCCCTCCTCCCATCACCTTTTGTGTGTTTGATGTACACCCCTAGTGGTAGGGGTATGCCCAGACATGGGTACCGGGGACTCTGACACTGCAGCCAAGCTATACGTGGCTAATGAGCCTTAAACGTGGGCAAAACTGGTTTTGGGTTGCTTATGCTCTGGTTTAGGGAGTACCTGGCCCGGCAGTTTGGACTGTTTCTACTGAGCAAGGTCAAGAGTGATTTGCGTATGGCTGGGTCAAAACTGAGGTGGCACAGTGAGGAAAAGAACTATGGCTTGGGATGGGATGCTACCCAGTGGTTAGACAAATTGCAAGCATTCCTCACATCACCATTTGTGTATTTTATGTGCAATAACAGATACCATCAGTTGGAAATATGCTAACGGCTAAAATATTGTGCAAGGTCACACACTTGAAAGCAATCCCTCTTCCTTCCAAGTGGCAATTCTTTTTAGAACGCATGCTGACCTCAGGACAGGGACCAAGGACGGACAGCAGAACTGGAAGTAGCACCAATCCATTCAAGACGCCAAGAATGGTTAAGATGGCCAAAACAGCGAAGAAGTATCTGAAAAAGTTTTGAAACCAATTAAATATTAGTCTGCAGCAGAGCAGCCACAAATTAAGCAGTTTACTGAAAAACACAACTATTACATGTTTTTACCTTGTTTGCTACATTCCACAACCCAAAGTGTTAGTTGGAGGGAAGAGAGAAATAATTAGTTGGTAAATAAAACAATAAAAGCGCTTGTGCGCTATGTGGCAGTTTTCACGCATGTGTAAGGAACACAAAATATGTCATGCGAACTGAATAGCTGAAGATAGCGAGTGCACAAACACTATACAAAGAGGGGAGGGCGTATTAGTGAAAACCAAGCAGAAACAAAAGAAAGAAGCAGAGGATGGAAAACGCACAAAGTGTACTATAAGAGCAAAAGCTGGCCTCTCCCTGAAGCTAAACCACTGAAAAACACTCCAGCATTTTACAGCAGAAACTTTTAATTAAATCTCTAATGATCAGAAGCAAAGCTTCATCCGATACATTAAACACAACTTTCCGCCTTGAGTTCTGCACAGTCCGGTTTTACCAAACATCTCAAATGGACCTTTTTTTTTTTTAAATAAAAACACAGGAACCAGCTTTGGAGCAAAAGAAAAGGCAGCCCATTCTGTGGTAAGCTTGGGCATTGTGTGGAGTGGGAGAGCTGCACAAAAGCTGGGCTGCACTGCGGGCTGATCTTTTGTTGGACAATTTAGCATCTCTGAATGCTCTTGTTTTGCAGCCGCCAATTGAAAACAAAGGCCAGAGGAGCATGGCAGGAGGAGGAAAAGGGCTCTCCTTTTCCCACCATTGCAGGCCAGTGGCGGGGACTCTCCGTGAATACCAAGGTAAGAGTCGTTTTCTTTGCTGACTAGATAGCTGGGGCAGAGGCCTCAAATAAAGACTCCCTTTTGAGCGCACGTTCTCACTCTGGACCGGAAATGCAGGCTTCGGAAAGCCCGGATGTCTCTCCACTCTACGGGCTCGGCGCATCCTAGTCTGTTCGGATGCACACTTGTCTCGCGACTGGTACCAGATCTGGCCAATCGGTGTTCCCAGATTTCTAAAAGGGCCGGCTGTGACAAAGGGTGGATTTGAATTGGCTTGCAGCCTCCACACCCATTTCCCCGGCACCCTCCTCGCACCCGCTCTGGTTCAGCTCAGAGAACATATCCTCGTAAAATTGCAAATATCCGGCTACTCTAAACATCTTGAAACCTCTGAACTACTTTAGCAAACCCAGCGAGTTTTTGTCCTCGACTAATGTAAACTGTGCAGAACTCGAGACCGCGCCATAAATCAAGAAACATTTGCAGCGCATCGTTCCAGCGCTAGAATAAACACGGCCGATTACATCTGTCCGCTCACTGTAAACGGTGCTTGTTAATTTATGCAATCCTGCTGCACATGTCTTGCCAGAAGTGTGGAATGCTGGTGAACCCCTAAACCAATTATGCACACTGCTTGCTCGGGACAGAGCCTGGAAAAACCAGGCAATACATAACACGGACTGATTAAGATGATGCAAAAAGAAAAGGGAAAAAAAAAAGAAAAATATAAGACTGAAAAGAGCAAAATGTCTACAGTTAGACAAACGAGATATTACGTAAGGAATGACGGAACTAACTCAGATCACCGTACATGATGGAAGCAATCACAGACCGCTTTTATGAAAAGGTGCCGAGTACTGTCAATTTATTCGCAGCATTTCAACAAATCCACCATCTTGGATTGTCACAGCAAAACACATCTTAAGAGGCTAGCTCTGTTAGACCCGGTCTCATACCATGCCTTACGTACATTTTGAAACCCAACACTTGAACTCCCTTGGCCACAAGGGCACTTCGACAAACCTCTGCACGGAGGGGGCGGGGGGACGCGGGCAAGCCCTGTGCGGTAACCATGGTATGTGCCATCCCCTTTGTGTTTCGCAGCCCCTCCCCAATCCCCCCGAGTTTGTTTGGGGGGTTTTCTGCCCATAAATCCAGCTACAAAGAAACAGTGTTACTGCTCAGATCACCCAGAGCTACACTGCTCGTTTTTAGAAGAAAGGATCAGTTTCACTGCACTTCTCAAGTTCTCCTTAAAAAAAAAAAAAAAACTGCACCCCTCTCTCTGCCGAACACAGAGTCTTAATTAAATCCACAAGTAACAGCCCCTTTCTTCCGAAATGTGGAATTCGGCTGACGTGATTTTCCTCCAAAAAAACTTGCCTTTTCAGTTTCAGCCGCCGGACAGACCTCGGTAACGAGGCTTAGCCAAACACCAATTTGTTGCAGGACATTCCCACGATGGCACTGGAGGTTTACATTTCTACCTCGCTGCTTTGAGAATGGTGTATTTTAATGTAATGGGGTACAACTTTAAGGCTTTCCTAGCCATGGCAGGAATGCATGGGCATCGAACCTGCACACACTAGCGTAGAAAGTGGTCACGAAAACACTTGGCACCAGTGGCACAGGTTTGTGTGTGCAGTAACAAGGGTGCTCTGCAAACATGCCAACGCATCATGCACAGCCGTTAAACAGCAGGCGACTGGAGCAGCTAGAACATAAAGAAGGCACTGTTTGACTGAAGAACAAAGTCATACTATTGAAAAAGGGGGAAAATGCACAACTTTTACCTCACAATAAAATCAAATTCAGATCCTGCAAGCATCAACACGCCAAGAAGAGTGGACACGGCTCCATCCAACACTGGTGCGAACATGTGTTCCAGTGCAAGGACAGCTCTCCGGTTCTTGTCACCAATGGCAGTTAAAAAAGCCTGTAAAATTTGAAGTAACAGTAATTAGACCTTGGTGTTCAAGATACATTGGCTCGCAACATAACTGTCTCCCTAATTAGATTGTACACCAACAGCTACAGGACACACATTTCCTGATCTTGGCCACCATATAAGTACCAACACCCTTTCTCAAACCTTTATCCTTGCCTAGTTACATGAAATTCGATTCTGTCCCTCAAAAGGAGTTACAGCAAAAGTATAGAGGACCCGGCTCCCTAAAGTTTTTAGGCATCATTTCTGTCACCTAGCAGTGCAAAAAGCCAAACCTGTGGTTGGAAATCCCAAATCCTGATCAAGGGAGGTTAGATTGTGGATTTTTGGACAACAAATTTCACCAACTTGGGAAAATCAAGTACGGTGATTAGGGCTGGAACAAGACCTTTCACTGGAAAGGGGCTACAGGAGGTCATTGGAAACCTACTGAAGACCCAGAAAATCAAATTCCAGGTTTGTGAATACCTATAAACTGTACGCCTATCATTTCTGTCAAAAATGAGTGGCACAACTGAGGGTGGAAAGGATTTCATCCTCTCTAGAACAAACACCAGGTACAGAAAAAAAACCTGAACTGCAAGTTCCATGTATTAATTAATACACACCCAGTATACTTACTCCGGTCAGTGTAGACAATCTATAGGACCAATTCTAGAGACTGCGTGAGAAGCACGGAAAGCTACAATTTGTCTAGGTTTAAGCATATTTTTATAAATCACCAGAAGGAAAAAAGGTTTAATCAATCAACAGCACATACTGTTGGCAAGAGGATACACAAGTGATGCAGTTATTCTAGGGTCAGGTGTAGGTTTCACTTTCCAAAGAAATCCAGATTAAGAGAAGACGTCTGAAACTTCAATAGGACATTAAAACTAGGGTGTTTTGAGAACATGGTCAGTAACTGCAGGTCCAGACATGGGACAGGGAGTCACCCATGTGTTTCCTTCTTTCAAATTGCATGGAAGCAAAATTTGCCATGACAAATCCTCTTGGTCAAAGTATTAATCATGACTAGATTACATGTCCCTAACGTATTAAACATTTGAAATGTACCACATTAAGAGGAACACTAGATTACCTTTTGGAGGTACTGCAGTGCTGAAAAAAACCCGGTCACCTATCTTGGTGGATTGGGCTGAGGTACAATAGGCGCATTGCTGCTCCTAATGCAATGCATCGCAGGGGCTCTTACAATAATACAAAGTGATTTCCATAATTAATAGAAATGGCGGAGATAAACGCTGAGCCCCACATGCAGGACTTGCATTCAACTGGTTACAGGGCAGCCCAACAGAATATTTTACTCTTGAACTGACCACCATCAAAGAAAATATATACATTATGCGTAGTATTCAGACAGCGTTACAAAAGAGTACAACTGCAATTAACATCCCAGTTAAGTATACAGAGGACTGAACCTAGCTCCCAAAAACAAGGGACACACTATTTGCTACCTCTACTGCAAAAAAAAAAAAAAAAAAGGACTGGCTCCAATGTTCCTACAGCACTCCTTCCAAGGCAGTGCTTGAATTGGAAAAATAGAAGTGCAGGTACTCTGTAACAGAGTACCTGCTTGTTTCTGAGAAGTGCTGGTACTCTCCAGTTAAAAGTATAGCATTTCTCTTGAGAAGTGCCGGTACTCTCCCGCTCAAAATAAAAAGTGCCGGTACTCCGTGCCGGCCCATTTAAAGCACTGTTCCAAGGTCTTAAAAAGATTTTGCACCCTGTGTTGCCAAATTCACATCCAGCGCAAGAGAGCACTGGAAACTACCTACCAAAGCAACGTGGACAGTGAACTCCACTCCAATACCGACGGATGCAATAAGGATGACGACAGGCACAGCACTCAGCTTTATCCCGATCAGCCCCATCATTCCAAAGAGCTCCACCGTCATCAGAGCAAGCACCATCACCTGAAAGGATGCAAAAAACACTGTAAACTGTTTGGTCAGACCACCAGGAACCAATGAATGGTCCAACAAGTTAAATAAGTACTCTCAGATGAGCGCACAACAGTTAGCATGGGCTAGCAATGTCTGCCACAAGCATACTGTGCCATCTCCGTCTAGGGATTACTTCAAGATTTGCCAACAGTACTTACAGCACAATATAATGAGGCGGCAGAGAGCACCAAAGGTTTTATTTGAATGTGGATAACAGTGATCCGATGTTCTGCTCAAGTTAGCCTGTGCATGCTACCAGAATAGCCAGCTAACAAGTGCAAGCGGTGTATTTAAACGCTTTCTAATGTGACCAGTGCTTCGAATAAAAACGCTAAGTTCGCACACATGGAATGAGGACCGCCCCCTTTATTGCGTGGAACAAAGTATACAGCGGTGCTTTTCATTGCCTACCCAAACAATGAAGTACAGTTTAACATGGACTTGGTATATCAGAGTTAAAAAGAACAAAGTTACTCTCAAAAAGCGGCATCCTAACAAGAGCAAGTTACTGGTAGGAACAGGTGAGAGCGTTCAGAATGCGAGGCAGGCAGATTCTGCCCATTTAAACACTGCATGTCGAACAAACATTTTATGCTCAATTTTTTGCCAACTGCAACAGACGTCAACTCCACAACACACACCGGGCACCCCTTGACCAAGTCAGTCCAAAAAGGGTGCTGGGGTTTCTGCAAATCTGACTGGTCAATCTCACAGGCAGATTCCCCCTGGAGCAGATTAGCCATCCAGTCAAGGCCCGAAGGGAACAGTAACGCTACACTTCTAGCGAGTGAGCTGGTATAAAAACACTTCTGTAATGCAATGGAAAAAAAAAATCGGATAGCTAGAGATGCTGAGAAAGAAGCACCTGGACAACCCTGGTAAAAAGCACAAATCCATTAGTTTGACTTTTACCATTCTCTTTTATAAGCATATAGAAATACTTCTGGTAGAAGACAATGAGAAAAGTCAATTTCCTTCTGCCATTCTCCAATGTATTTTTTGTAGGGGGGGGGGGCTTGCATTCTGGGAGAAGTTAGACTAAAGGCTAAATATACTAGTGTTATAAACCTTGTGATTGAACTACTGCTTCTACGTAATTCTTTATTTTTAAAATTTTACGACGACATATATGAAGTATGAGATTATACGTCCTCAGTTCAATTTTTGGCACGGATGATCAATTTCCGCATTCTAATAGGCATTTACGGATTGACAGGGTACAACTAAACAACAAATAAGCTTTTGTTCTGTGCTAAACTCCTCCCCGTTTAGACAAGTACACCCAGTAAAAAAAGAAAAAAAAAAAGAAGTTAACTATGCAAGGCAATATAAAATAAAGTTGCTAAAAGGCTCCTTTTAGAAAAGTGCTGCTCATATCGCGCCCACGGGGACAACGTTTCTCGGCAGGAGTACCCCGCTCAGGGCCCAGTTACTTCAGCGCCGAAGTTCACCCCATCTCTTTTCCTGGCCCCTCCCTGCCTCATCCAAGGTCGAATAAACATTTCATGAATGATGTAAGAGCCACACTGCACCAGAGGCCCAGACATAAACAAACTCTCGCCGACTATAGCAAGAGCTATGCTGAAAGGAATTCGACTGCCACAGAGGCCCTTCTAAACTTACAATGATTCCAGCTGTCCAGGGGTTCAGCAGGAACAGGGCACACACCAGGAACGTGCAGGCCAACACCACGCTGATGGCCAGCAGGAGCCAGTGGCGCAGGCCGATGTACTGCTCCCAGAAGAGGAAGGGGTAGCCGTTGGGGTAACTGGCCACCCCCAGGCTGGAGAAGTTGTTGCAGATTACCCGCACTTTCTCAATCGCTTCCACGAAGTCTGACGTTTCACGCAGTCCATTGAGGTAGAAGGGAAACTGGGCGTATTCAATGGGGGGCGATGCTGGAACTGAAGGAAGGGAAAAAATAAACACACGTTTTGAACACTGTCTATTTCAGCTAACTTACAACACATTTAAGATACAAATCCACCAATCAGACGCGAGGGAGGCCAGACGGAAAGGGATTAGGGTGTGCGAAAAAACGTACCTCGCAGAATGGCTTCGACGCCACGTTCAGCTAGTGAGCTACCGTACTTTTTTATTTTCATATTTTAACAACCCGGCTAAGTAAGCCCCTAAAATCATTGCACCAAATAGCAATACCGCACGTTTTCTTTTCTAGAAATTTACAGGGAGCAGTGCAGGGTGAGATTTACAACTGCAAACAAATGAGCATAAAAGAAAAAACCTCAGAGAGGGCATATGATCCTGAAATGTTTCAAGTGCACAGTAAAAATCAGGATCACGGAGAGAAAAAAAAAAAAAAAAAAAAAAAATCGCTGGGGTGGGTGGTGCTGGGCAGTAATTCAAATAACAAGCATTAAGTTACGGTCTGTGTGTTCTCGACCAGGCAGGGTCATTCTGTTGACTTGCTAAACATGATTTGGCTATTATAATCTCAACTATAAATTTTCATTAAGACAAGACTTGGCTGACTGCCAAGCGGCTCTAGGGATCTGATACAGTACAACGGAGCCACTAATATTTCCAGGCACTAACCTCAACTTAAGCCTCCTCATTTAGGCCCTTCTTATGCGTTTCCCTGCCCTCCCGCGCCACCACCATGCACACAAACTACAGACAGCAGCTGGCAGTCAAACACTTTCAGGGCAAAAGTCAACCAGGGCACCTAAATACACTCCCATGAGCTCCCCCCACCATAAAAACACCATGCACATATGATTGGTTTAAAGAAAAAAGGGGTGGGAAGGGGGAGGCGGCTCAGACATTTCAGTCTGACATTAAAGTGGTGGCATACAAGTCTATCACACAAATGAAACAGTTGAAGAAAACAGGACAAAACCAAGGAGCTGTAACTTCACAATAACCACGTTTGAACCAAGGGTGTCTTTGATGCCAAGTCTGACACTGCTGCCCAGCTATATCAAGTCACCACTACTGCGAGCATGAATCCCACAAGACTTGTATGGAATATTGCACAGGGCTGCCACTGCATAGCTGGACAGCATTAACAGGAGCCCACGAAAGAAATACAAAAAATAGCCATTTTAACTCAAGCCACAATCTAAAACATACACTTTCGTAAAGGCCCGTCAAGTGTCCCAAACTCTTTAAACTTAAGCTGAGCAAGTCATGCACGCATGGTTGAGGCTAATGCTTAGTAAACGTCACACAATACATGTACTCACTTGTCTTCCTGGATTGGTCTGCCTTATCATAGATCCATTCTGAGGGGCCTGGTCTGAAACTGGCCTGGGAGGCCGCATAGGCCACAGGGTCATTGCTCACCCATGCCGTCAAGTAGACGTAGAACAAGTTGGGGTTGATGATGCCATCCGCATCTACCAGACGTTGTTTGGTCAGCTGCAAAAATGAAAGTGGGGTTACATTCAGAGCGCCACTTGGCTTTCAGATTTCCACAAAGTACAAGCCAAAATGAACGGCTAGTTCCGTACCAAGCTGAACACAAACACTTATGGCATCCGCGATAAATCACAACAGTTAAATCTTTGGAAAATGTTTTGATGCTCAGTTGGGGGTGGCGGGGGACGGGACGGATGGATATGCTGCCAGTGTCGAGGGGCAACATGTTTGCAGATGCCATTTATCATAGGGGCTAAAATGTATAGTGCTAATTTGTTATATTCCACCTAAAAAACCCTCATGTGTCGGTGGAACAAGAATTAAACCGGTATGGTTCTGGTCAGACACTGACTTGGTTTACAATGTTCGTAAATTAAAAAGCGACTTTAGACATAACTATATTTAAGATCTTGATTCACTTGATATAAAGGGTTTTCCAAACTGTCGCCCGCAATGCAGTTCCAGCTGTAAAAGCTATAGAGCGTTGTTTAAAGTGGGACGCCACAGCGCACTGCACAACCAGAACTTGCAGACCCTCCTTTAGGCACTGCACAAGTACAGTTTACTTCTTTATCTGTCCTTTCCTTGCTTCTCAAACCCCCATCCATGACGTGGCTCATCAGTAGCGTAGCAAAGGTGCTACGAGCCCTAATGAAAGCAATGAAATTGGGTACCACCCTCACCAGGTTGAACGGTAAAATAAACAGCCACTCACTGGGGTGAAGTGGGCCCAGGCGCCATTTTACTTGCTGCACTATTGATCGCTGTGTCCCTGTGGCTCCTCCTTCCCCCAAGTTCTAGTTTGCAGACCTTCGCCCAGGAAGACAGTTTTATAGTGTTCCGACTTTGGCACCTACCATTATATGCAAACGTACGAAATAAATAAAAGGTAAGCCTCAGTGTTTGCACAAGTTGCATATAACTGAAGTTCACATAGCATCATTCGACCCCTGCAAGCCACTGTAGACTTCTAAAGTAATCTTCACGAGTAACCCCTTCTCTCACAAGCCACATCCGGTCAAGGCACAATTTCAGAATCTGAGGCAATTATGAAGCGCGCATTTTCGACAACTCATGCTACTGGATATCTCCCTCGCTTATTTTATTAACGCTCTTTCACCATAGGGTAGGCCACCGGAGGGCATGTGGAGCCTCAGGCTTCAAGTCAAAGGACAAACATTGATACAATGAAGAACTGGCCTAAGTGCCTACTCGCTGTAGTACCTCTGCATGCGGAGTTGCAGCATTAGATCATAAAACAATGTCACTAATTCACAACTTCACTTCCTTAAATACCGAGCTCGTCGCTTCTTGGGCAACACAAATCACCAGGACCAAGGATGTGGACAGAGGGTAACCCAAACAATCGAGAGTTTAAATGGACCACGCCACAGGAGTCAACACAAACAAAAAAAAAACGCGAGTGGTTTGGGAAACTTTACTCTAGCAAGCATGGCTTGTATTAGACCCTTTGTGCGAAGGGCGAGCGAGGGGAGTGCACCCCCAGTTTAGGCTGTTTTCCTGGACTCAACCACCTCCTACAACCTTAGTGGTCCTCTTCCCAGAACCACCTGCCCCGATCAGCATCTTTTCCACTTGTGTCCTTTCACTAGTCTGCTTTCCAACTTTTGCAGTGGAAGGGTTGGTCGGAAGGAAGTATTTTAGTGACTGGGTGATTAAAATCTCTTGGGCATGCAAACATTCGTGATTTTCATTAGCACCATCTTAAGCGTCAAAAGAAAAATGATGGGATACCTGGCTGATGTCGATTTCCTTGTCTCGGTTTCCAGTTTGCACCAAAAGATGGTAGGCAAGAACTGCGTCGTCAGAGCCATTACTGTAGTCCTCTTCTGTGATCCTTCCAGCTTCCCATTCATGGTCAAAAGCATCCTGCAAACCTAATAAATACATAAAAAGTCAATGGCAAGTAATATCACCACCACCTGCTATCCTCCTATAAAGATTCACTCTAGAGCTACTGAGAGTAGCCTATTTACAGCAATCCTTATCTGTACAATGTAAGAAATGTACATTCTCAAACTTTAATAGTTCTACTATGGAGTAGTACTAAAAACCTCCAGTTACAAGATAAACAAATACGCCCATTTGTGTCAATTGCATTAAAACAGTTCTATACCTTTAGACAGCAGCTTACATTGGCATACTTTTCAAATCCCTGTACACACACACACACACACACACACACACACACACACACACTCACTCTAGAAGCTGAGAGATCAAACACAAATCAGAGGAAGTGTATACTAGAAGGTGTCAAACTAATGCAATCTGGTAACACAATTCCACCTGCACCATCCAAACAGTGCTTGCATCCTGGATAAGCGGTTGACGAGGTAATGCGCAGAGCACAGCCGCAGGAAACAAGTCCATGCCAAAACAGAAGAGCAAACAGGCAACAGCCAAGGAGGTCAAAAAGCACAATCTGTGGGAGGAGGATGCGCAGAACACCCATCAACTCGCCGATGCTACTACGGGGAGCCAAAGCCACAGGTTCTTAGACCAAACTTGAAATTCCATTGCTGGGACGAAAAAAAGCCAATTCTTGACTTCAAACAGAAACTCAGCTGCTCCAAGCCCAGCGTGAGCTAACACGAGTTTGACAATTTGTTCCATCTGTTCAACTTGTGCAGCTAATGCAAGTCCCGGGATCCGCTGCCAGCTTGTGTAAAGATCACAGCCAACACCTAGTTGCTCTGCCCCCATGCCACCCTTCTACGGCTTGAAGGGGTGACGGAGGATCTGGAGTGAAGAATACCATTTTTATTAAGCAAGAGCAGGTGAGCGGTCATTTGAGACAGGAAGCCAGAGCAGTCCTATACAAGTAGCCCCTGAGAACAGAGGGCAAACTACACGGCCTGCAGAAATGAAGAGCTGCGGAGGGGGACGCAGACTTTCAACTATCCTCAGAGCGGAACCCAACTCAAATCAAAATCATCACTCAGGAAAGAAACAGTCTAGAGATGGTACTACACGCACCCAATTACACTTATGGCTTTCCATTATAGAGTTGTCATCCAATGGATCCATCGGCCTAAGCTGGTGCTTTAGATGGAGGCGAATAGAAAAACCATACCAGATAAGTCTTGCGTCCCAGGAGGTCTTTGTGATTTAAAGAGAAAAAAAAAAAAGGGACCTGCTGCTTTTCAAAAACTGGTTACACACATTTTGTAACATGCATTGTACTGTATATAGCGTTTACTACGCGATGCAATGGGGGTTGCAGTATTTTGAAACATTATACCACCTTCTTTCATTTGGACACACAACTCTTTCAGAGCTTGCAGCTTGCTTGGATACTTGCTGCCATCCTGCCCTTGTCGCATTTTAGGCAAGGTGTAGTCTACTCATAGGACTTCATATCGGGGATCCTGTTTACCTCTACTACTGGCTAAGCCCTTGAGTCCTTGAGTCCTTGCTTAGACAGCAGCAAAAGAATGGTTCTTAAAGGCGCAGACAAAACTTAACCCTGAATATGTGAGCGCCTCAAAGAAACAAATATCCACCCTGTATTAGCTTTATTCACGTTCATATGGCAATGTAAATCAACCCCAACAAATGCTGAGGATCCGTTTGCGCCAATTCTTTTAAGAGACAACTTAATCCAAAAGAAGCATTATTGAACCAGGATTGCAACTACGCGGCTTGGAGACAGCTGATCTTGCATCAAATCTGGCACCCTAAATTACTAAAACACTTTAAATATTCAGCACAAATACATATCCATTGTGGTGCAATGATATGCAAGTGTGATAACAGTACCTTCTGGATACCATTAAAAACAAGAATATCATTGTCATGTGTCTGTATCCTGCCAATGTATACATTACCACTCCTGAGCTCAACGTGAAGCACCCACCCAGTGATCTTTAGCATCATGCATTACCCATCTCCTTGCTCCTCTTAAGAACTGCTCTCATTTCCCACTTTTTGGCAAATGAAACGCTAACTCAGTAGTAAACTAACTCACTGCATCCTTAAAATCACACCAACGTAATCATATTTGTGGGAACTAGTGGGAACCGACAGTCAAAGGTTCAAGAAAGAGGAATGTGTGAAACAGGCTTGACGAGTGTTAAGTTTGTGGAACGCTGTCTCGCTGCCACCTGCCGGAGAAGAGGACTTGCCGAGCCTGCACCGGACCGGACAAAAGACTGCTTGGAGACCGGGACAGAAGATCAGGTAAGTTACTCCTCCGGCCTTCTGCAGTATGCCCCGACTCCTCCACCCTGCACCCCTGTTCATTTTATCACCCAGCCTTCAGGACACCTAAGGTGTGGAAATGGAAGAGGGCATGGACTTGTGTGCTTGCGGTCCCGCTACTAATTGGGCGGCTAGAGTGAGGGGTAGGTTGCCCCGCCCTCATTAAGGAAGTAAAAAAAGAAAAAAAAGAAATTGGACCTGCCTCGGGCCAGAGAGGGCAAAATTATATAAGTACAGGGCTCGCCACCAACGGAGCATGCGGAAGGCCCCAACAGACCAAAATTATGATTACGCAGGACCCACGGCAGGCCGGAGGGGGTCAAAATATTTAACATGGGGCCTCCACCCACGACAAAAATGTAACTAGCACGGGGTCCGCTGCTCACTGGGCTCGCAGGGCCCACCACCAATGAGGCATGCTGCGGGTGCTGAAGGGCCAAAAATTAAGGGCCCGCTGCCCACAGGGCAAGTGGCCGGCTCTAGAGGGCCGAAAATGTAATTACTACATGACCCACTGCCCACCGGGTCCGTGGCAGGCCCGGGGGGGGCGTTAACATTTTATTAGCAAGGCGGCTTCAGGGGCAAACATTAACGGAGATTGCCGCCCACGGCAGAGCCTGGTTACATAGCTGCCAAGATTCCCAGAGCCATACGTGATGTGCTGTTCCAGTCAAGGTTTTCTCTTTTGAATTTTGGAACTTGTAGTCCTGTTTTATAATGGAATAAACAAGACTACTAGTCCCAGAATCCAAAGAAAAACATGGACTAGAGCAGCACATCACGCATGGACCTAAGAAACTTAGCAGGGCGATCGGTAGCCTCAAGTACAAGTGAAAATTCGGCCCTGCTCACTCTTTCATCACCCAGAGTACCACTGCCCCTCCACCACCAATGACCCATGGCCCCATAGCAGGCCCCAGTCACCTCTTGCTGACCCAACGTCCTACTATTGCAAAATAAAGTGCTGCAAAAATGTCCATATTCGTGCCTCAAAATGTGCTAACTTATACCTCAACATCCTGGGGGTCTAATGTTATGGAAACACTAGACCATTACGTCCGAGCACATACTCATCTCTAAATATGCCTGGTCATGTCAACACAAGGGCCTACAGGTCAAGAAGAAAAGGATGAAAATTCTAGTGATAGCCTACCTTGCAGCCAGTCTCGAAAGTAGTGCAACCACATTTTGGGAAGCTTTTTGTCTTCTTCCAACAGTATGTACTTGACGCTGCTGAAACTTTGGTGCAGATCATAGAGTAAGTGCTGAGCATGGGCATAGTCCACTTTTTGTGTCACCACATACATGTTGTAGAATGAAAAGTACTTGAATTGTGCGGCAATGAAGTCATATTCCCTAGTTTCCCGGGGCACTATGTCTGTAAGGTCCAATCCATCCCGCACACAGGTAGTTCCATAAAGGCTGACACCAAGCAAAACCAAAAACAGGAATATTACCATGATCTGAAATAAGAAGAAATTTTAGTTAGAACACAATACCAAATATCAATAGAACTAACAGAGCACAACTCCAGTCATTCAAATATAACAAAATGCGGAACATAGCATCCTTTATTTTCAGGGAGAAGTTTGTCAGATGCTGGTAAGATCTTGGTAATAGGGGGCTGCGTTTACTATCAGCAGAATGGTGCGGAGGGCTTACTACCCAAATCACTATGAAATGCTTGTACTTCACAATTTGATGTGAAGTGTGGGCCAATTATAATCTACTGCACAACAAAGTGGATACATGTCCATTACGGTTTCACAATTTGTGAGCGAATAACTCCCCATTATTTTGGGTACCAACTCAACAAGTCATATTGATGGTTCCAAAAAGGGCATGCAAATGCCTTGATTCAATAATATTTTTGGAACATGGTGCAGAAATCTCACTAGAGTGTCAGGGAAAGACTGAGAACATGAGTAAAGCTAATAGTTTAAACCAAATCGGAGCACTGTATAAGACGAAGAGCACTAGCACTACTGGATCGCAATCTAGGAATATTTTAGAAGTGGACTAGGGAGGAAGGAGTAAAATAGCAAAATAATAAGAAGCAAAGCAGTTAGATGTCAAACAGGGTGAAATCAAGTAATAAAAAAGTTCAACTGTGCATGAAATTACCTTTGTTTTTGGCTTTAAAAGGAACGGGGCGTAATGTTTCTCAGCAAAGCAGGAAAGTGTCCACTTGGCACATGGTGGCTCAAGGCAATGTATTCCTGAGTCTGATACGTGGGAAAGCAAATCCCTTGTGGAACTTGTACTTTCCGGGCTATTGCAGGGGAGGTTTTCAGGCGGCACAGCTACTGCTGGCTGTACGGATATTTCAGAGACTGGCTCTGCCGTTGTGTAGTATGCCTGGGTGCGAGGATCGTACTCCGTGCGCAGCTGTACCGTTGACTGCATGGTGATCTGAGTTTCGTGTGCAAAACTATGGCTGCTGTAGGGTGGCGGCGGGCTGTACTGAGAGCGATTGCTGGGGTCTCCATAGGCTTGAGGTTCAACTTGGATCACCCGACTGGCACAGGGTCTGTAAAGGAACAGAGACAACTGAAAAAAAAACTTCCAACGTCAAACTGGACACTTTGGTTTCTATAAAGGGCTTCCTCCATCAAGAGGTCCAGCAGACCAGGACTCATTTCATCCCAGGACGACACACGTAGGTAGTGCAACAACCAGTTTTTATTTTCACTGATCCCAAGAATTTCCCAGTCTTAAGCAGAATCTCTGCATGTTGTCACCATCATTTCTAAAATGACATGCATACAAAATATTGTCTGCTTATTTTAATGAGCTTTAGAATAGTGGTGGTACTGGCAAAGCCCACATTATTAACTAACACCAAACTTTATACCTCTGCAGTTTATTCTAACACTCCTCTCTATTCATGAGAATGCCACTGAAACGGTTTTGTCAAAATGCTGAAACATGTGATTCTACTATGTCGGGTGCCAAAATGGAGCTTCATTTCTATGTTACGACAAAAAATTGTGAGGTTTGAGACTCAAAAGCTGCTTTACAGGTCGAGAGGAGAAATTACCAATCCAGCCAAGAAACCTCAGGGCTTCAAATACAGTGGACTAAGACTGGGAAGTGTGCACTTTACTACACTTTGATGTCAACAGATGTAGGTTCTGCCAGAAGGCAGCCTTAAAAGCACCCTCTAACAACGGACAGCTACAGTTGGCATAGCAAGCCAAGGTGCACCATGTACAAAAGCAAGGACTCTACTCAAAACTACTAATGAAATCACATTTCAAGAAAACAGACTGCTGCATCCTCGGTTTACTTCAAAAGTAGGAGCACCCTCTTTCAGCACGCGATATCAACAGTGGTGTTCTGACATCCACTGTAAGACAAACATCTCGCTGCCATAAGCGCTGGTCAGTGGAAGCATGCACTTGAATGTTAAGGACTTGTAGAAGAAGGGAGAATAGTACAAACTTCAAAAACTAAGCTGTTCCTCACGCCTGTCAGCCACCTTACCTGGTGAAACAGCAGAAAATATCGAGTCTGCAGTCTTCGCGCCGGTAGAGGTCCATGCTGAGGATAGCAGGGAAAATGAGCAGGACCATGGCAAAGTTAAACACCACGACAACTGCTGCCTGGAAGGCAAAAACACCATGAACACTTAGATGAGTTTTCCTGCCTGTAATCATCAACAAGGTGCAGCTTCATGTGCAGCTTGACAAAAAAAATACAATACACAGGACTTTATGCAGTGTGAGGTTAGGGTTTGGTATACTGTAGTGTGCAGCCCCTTGTGTGTCCGATGCAGCATTATTCGGTTTTCCTTTAAAAAAAACAAAAAAAAACACGTATTTTGAGGTTCTGTGGTTGGTGCAAGGGGAGATTTGACAATGAACAAAGCACACATAGCAACCGTGCGCCAGCGCTGCCCCCCTCCCTCGCCCAGTTTCTATCCGAGGAGTGGGTCGCGCGCACCGAGCCGCCCAGCGCGCGCAGACGCCACAGCCCCCCTACACTGGGAGCCTGAGCGGAGGCATCTGCAAGGTATCAGTAATCCCCGGCTTGTAAAGCTGGCGGCTGCTGCTGACTGATGTGGGAGAAGAATGGAGAGTCTGTGCTGGATCTGGGGAGGGCGCAGCTCGCGAGGCCGCGCGGCTGGGGCCCTGCCCAAGGTATACGCGCTCGCTTGCCATTCCGGGCAGACCACACAGCGCGCCGGGGTTTGCTTCACGGCCGCGGGCGAGGAGCAGATGAGAGGGCCTGTCAGCCGGAGCTCCACCTTGCTGCCGCTGCCTATCTGCTATCCTCCTTCGGGAACCTACCTCCTTTTGAGGTAAAGCTTCTCAGGCCGTTCAGACGGCGCTTTGGGGCTTGGGGCACGTGACTCTTACTGAGGGAGATTAAAGGAGGGGCTCCAAGAGGCCGCAATTTAGTACCCGAGTCTGGGAACGGCGACTTGCCCCCTTGGCACTGCCAGCTTCCTTGTAAACAAGCACATGTGCTTTATAGCAAGGGCGGGGGGAGGGGGCGGGGTTGGTTCAGTGGTAAAAAAGCGAAAGCATCAACCTTAAAATCCGAAAGTAAGTTTTCTAAACAGGACAACACATTATTAACCCACCTAGGGGAGTAATTGGACGTTTTAATTAGTAGGGGAAAATACTGCATAACAAAATATTGCAGCACAAGGTGTCAAACTTCTGATCAACTGGTGTGCCAGATAAGGAGAAGATTGAGACAATTACCACTATGCCCCTGGCACCTATACTGCACCCCTGACCTACAGTCATCTATAATATGCCCACTATTCACACAAGGGCACTGCGGATTTAACTAATAAGTATCTTTGGAGATAAGCAAACCAGGTTTAAGCGGGAATTGTGTCAAACCGAAACGAAGACGTTTGCCACTAATTGTGCAGGAGGGGTGATCAACATGAAACTGCAATTTGGATTTTTGCACTGAGCAAAGGTGAGGCACATTATTTGAGGGTTCCTGCGCACATAGCAGGATTTGTGCCTGTTGTGCTCTTCCATAGTGCAGAAGAGGGTGCAAATGCTTGTGCAGCCCATTCCATTATATTGAGCGAATGCAAGCTCCTGCCTGTGCAAAGCGAAATGGACATATCAGTTGCACTCTGGTGTGGCCATGTGAAACGTCTTTGCAGAAACACCTGTGGCCTATTACGGAGGACACTGAAGTATACAAAAAAAAGAGATGAATCTCAGCCACTGGTAATAACTCCTCAGGCTGCATCCAAATGAATCGTTATTTTGGACACCATGACACCTCCGTTTGGACCCAGCCGTATGCAAATCTGTCTTGACCCTGTTCCTCATGGGAACAGTCCAGCCCGAATTGCCAGGCCAGGTCCTCCCTGAACTGGAACACAAGCAACCCCGGATAGGTTTCACCCGTGGGAGGACCTGGCCTGGCAGTTCAGGCTGGACTGTTCCCATGAGGAACAGAGTCAAGACTGATTTGTAGATGGCTGGGTCCACACTGAGGTGGCATGGTGGGCAAAAAAACTATTGGGATGCGGCCCGTGCGATTGCCAGTGGGCGAGATTAATTCAACCATTTCATCCATCCCCTTGTTTTTGCATTTGACGCCCCAAGACTGCTGGGTATGCCCAGATGTGGGTTCCAGGCTCACTGTGCCACTGGAACCAAGCCCCATATGGCTGAAAAGCCCCAACTAGGGCGAAACCGGCCCTAGGTTGCTTGTGTTCTGGTTCAGAGAGGACCAGACCTGGCAGTTCAGACTGGATTGTTTCCACACTGATTTGCATATGGCTGGGTCCAAACTAAGGTGGCATGTAGGGCAAAAAATGGATAGGGATGTGGCCCAGAGAGATTGCCAGTGGCTAAGGTTAATTCAAGCATTCCAGCCAACACTTTGTTGTTTTTGCCTATTACGAACAATGGCATAGGGACAAAGAGAACTCTGGTTAATGTGCTAACTCTGCAGGAAAAATGTGGTGTAGACTTTGTGTACCCTCTGCCCCCTTTGAAACTAAGGGCTGCTGTGAGAGGGGACAAAGAGGGTCATGCCACTCCTCCCACCTTGGGACAGTTCCCACAGGACCGATGGAATGGGTCAAGCTTGTTCCTCTATTGGGGATCCACCATCTCCACCCTTCTGAAGTCAGGCTGATGGTTTTCCTGCAAATACTCAGACAGCTCAGGAGGAGCCTTACTATTGGTGTCTACATGTACAATGTGCACAATGGGGCCCTGAAGGCTGCACAAACCAGTCTGATTACTCCCATATCCTTGGAATCCCTAAATGTCGAGGAGGCTCTTGCACAGCAACACTTTAGTTCGAAGCTCTGCTCAGTCTCCTTGCAGAACTCTTGCCTGTGCATATACTAACTCCATGATTGTGTGCTCTGACGAGTACTTTAGTACATTTTTTTGCCAATCTGGCACTTATGCCCTGGATCAGTAAACCAGCTCAAAGTTACTCAGCAACAGCTAGACTGAAAATCTGAATCATACAGCAGTAGGCCACCCCCCCCCCCCCCTTTTTTTTTTCAAAGGGCTTGAATTACAAAGTGATCCACATTATGAAATCCACTGACTGCACACAAAACTAAGCGTTGAATGGGCATCTGAAATGGGAAGTAATCTAGTGTACGACCAGAGAAGAAAAATACAATATTCCAATGCTTTTAAGAGAAGACCATCTCATACTAAGCCATGGAAAAAAGGTTCTGTGTTTGACTACAGTCACTGACATTTTGAACAACCTTATTTACCTAAGGCACACTGTGCAGTTAGTGTTCACTGCTAGAGTGCTTGCACTGCCTTTAGTAAATATGGTGATAAAATAATACCACAAAGCCCACACACCAGTGTGCATATGCCAACACTTGCAACTTTGGTTGATACAGTTAAGTCAGTTTTCTTGTCCCAGGTCAAAGTAAATAGAAGGAGGTCGGAAAAAGTAGGCATATTTAAGGGTTGAAAAGCACAAACTTTGAAGCAGACCACGCACTAAAGCAAACAAAATGCCGACAAGTGTTCAACAGGTGAAACCAAAGAATTGTTTGGAATTTCAAATTAAGAAAAGTGGAAAAATAAAATTAACAAAGTTAAAGATGGCTTTGATTTACTATTTATTGCATGTAGGATTGATCTCGCAGTAACCTATCAAGGTTTTGGGTCTCACAGGGTTGTAACACCAGACTGGCAACCAATAACAGCTGCAGCACAAGCCTTCAAGGCCAGGGCGTACTCTAGCCAATTGGGTAAACATAGGACATTTAATGCCCCTTATTAGCTCCTGGGGCGAATTTTCTACCAAGCAGTGGAACAATTCAATAACCATGAAGAATTTCCCTAAAATACCGATGGAAAGAACATGGTAACACAAAAAAAGTGTTTCATCGGAAAGGAGTGGTCAGCAAGCTAATGCCCCAGTAAACAGACAGAGCAACAGGTTGGTTTCCATTAATGACACCTCTCAATCTCTGATCATACTACCACTTAAGTTTGCCTCACTTGTTTGCGCATAGGGTAAAACCCATAATCTTTAGCATGGACTTGGGCAGCAAATTCGTGTGAGATAGGTAGCACAACTCATGCGAACTCTAGATTTAGTTATATGGATTGAGCGGTGCACGAGTGGCGAGAGCAGGCTTAGTGATAAAAGCAAGAGACAAGTTTAACCCCAAAAAAAAAAAAAGCATTCACTTTTACACTGCTCTGTAGAGAACTTGTTTCTCTCACAGTCTACCACTGCGTCCGACCTTTATAAGCACTACAAGAGTCACAGGCTTTCTACAGGTTTTTCAAACACAACACAAACTCTGCTGCCTGATTAAATGTCATGTCAAATGGCATTACACAATGCAGAAATATTTGCACCTTCCTCCAAACTAAGTACCACTTGCAGCCTCTCCACGTTCCTTGCTTCTTTACCTGCCATTTTTGACCACATGTGGTCAAAGGTAGCCACCATTCCTTCCTCAAACGGAGAAACATGTAATCTCATTTGTAGCAGGTCACTTCAACAGAGTTAAAGAAATTAAAATTAAAAAAAAACTCAGGAGCGGTTGCTAAGCTAGCCTTTAAACCACACTTGCATGCTTACTTGGAGTGAAAACGCCCGCAAAGCTGGGATGGGTATTAAGGCGGCCATAAAGAAGGCGGTTACGTTGCTGATGGAGGTCAGGGCCACACTGGCCCCAGTGCGCTTCAAACATTCCCCAGTCCGATCCTGCAAAATACAATTACAAAGGACATTGAAATAAACAATTCCAGTACAGCTAAAGCAGCTTATTAAATTATATTAAAGACTAACAGATCAGACCACAAACTGTTTGCACAATAGGGCAAGTTTTAAACCCAGTAACAAAACAACTCCCGGGCATCACATTTACAAAGTCTCCTCTTTCCAGGACGGTACGATTTTTATTACTTCAGTCAATACTATTTCGCCAAGAAACACATAAGTGGCACAACTGCATTATTTATAAGCACATCACAAAATAAAGTGAAGCAATAAAAACACAGAGACCACACATATCTTTAGTCTCTGTTCAAAGTCTAGCAAGACTCTTGCTCAACACAAAGTGGTTACCACAAAGTTTGAGATTGCAGTAACTGGCGGCTACGTCTGTGAACAAAGATGCATGCGGTAGATCTTATCTGCAGAAAACAAAAAAAGCAGGCAAGTACATGTTGCTTTTAAAACAGACATGTCATTCAGCTCTGAAACTTCACACTCTGAAGATGCCAAGATGAAAGACAGAGGTGAAGAGGGAGCGGTGCCCGAAAGCTCGAGTTCCATCAGACAGGATGGCTACATTCTTAGTGATAGTTGCTTTACAAGGAATATGGGTTTAAACAAAAAAAATACAAGCTTTTCTCGAAATGTTGAGAGAAAAAAAAAAAAAAGTATAGTAGACAAAAATACAACAATGCGAGTGGACTAAGAAGTGTCACACTCAACCACAGCCTCACATTTGTGGCAGGAAAAACGTTCTAGAAACGCAGAAAGGTTCAGGCACAAATAATTCCGTACATTGATGGCTTCACTTTGTGGTTTAAAGATAAGATTTAACAATCACCTCAAATGGAATTCGTTTGTTCTGCCCGGTTTCACTGAATGCATGTGCCAGTAGGAAAACATCGTCCACACCAACTCCAAGCGCAAGAAAAGGCAAAACCTAGAACAAGCAGCTATGTTAGGAGGATGGCTTATGGTATTGTTGCAGAGTTAATTGAAATACACAATGGGTCCTACTTTCTTACACAAGTCATTTTGAAAAACATACATTTTAATATAAAGTAACTATCTAGGCCAAGCTCGTTGACTAAATTACTAGAGTAGCCTATGATCAGGGGCGTAGCTTCAGGAGGGGGAGGGGGGGGGGGGGGGCGATTGGAAGGTAGGGGTGTTCCACCCCCCCCAACAAATGTACTTTCTGATCAATAGTTTGGTACAGGTGCCTTCAGTCAGGTATGGTGAGATGTCTGTAGGATTTAACCAAGAATGTTTACATAGACAGACAAAAATGCGCCCACTCTTGCAAGTCCTCAAAAATGTTGGTTATTTTACAAAATATTGCGTTTTCTCTTAGAACTCCTACCAATCCACATTTCTTTCCCTTGCCACGGTCCCGGAGTCTCCTCTCATGCACCCCGCTTGTCGTTCGTATTATGTATTTTAACATTGTATGTCAGCCGGGTTGTTGGAAAATCTGAAGCCCACCACCCCCACAATCTTACTGACCAAGCTACGCCACAGCCTACAAAGTCGAGGAAAGACAATGATAGTCCAAAAAGTAGTTTTTACTGAACACAGTCAATTCTAGTAAGAAGTTTTCATACAGATGCATGGATTGTCCACACTAGCCATCAATCTAAGGGCCAAGGTTCAAGGTGTTCCAGTTGCAAAAGTTTTGGGAACTACAGGGATATGCCTTGACACATCTCCAACTATGCTCAGAAGAAGTCACCGTGTAAAACAGTTTACAAAGTTTGAGTGAAATTGTAAACACTTTCTCAGGGTGCAGAGATTTCCTCTTCATCCACCTTAAAAAACCTAAAAAAATTGTGGCATATATATATACTTTTACCAACTGCTTAAGGGCATGCCAGAGATTCCATTATGGGACATAAGTCCTTGTTCAATTATAAGCTTAAAGTCCTTGCTTGTATTTTTAACACCCAGATCAGGGCAGTCATGGATAAGCATCCCTTCGAAGTCTCAGTTCTAAAATAAAGGCTACTTGAGTGTCCCCCATTAATCAATGTCTTAAGTACCTGAGTTGTGGCTGCATTAAAGGAAATTCCAATCAATGAGCACAGGCCCAATCCTGCAGCCACAGACAGTGCAACCAACAGCACTCCTGCCAGACCCACGGCACCCTGAGACTTGGCACAGTCCCACCGCAGCATGGTTAAGCAGGCATAGGCAAGCTGTGGACAGAAGAGAAACAAATACACAAACGTTAGACACCACACAAAAATATAAACCCACAAGTGGTCTTGATTTAGCCTTCAAATAAATTTCACGCAACACAACCCTGCCTAAAGTTTATAATATATATGCTACAGAAAGTTATTCACTTGAAATAAAAGTGCATCTTACCATTAATAAGTAGCCACTCGCAACACGGATAACACTGATGTCAGAAAATGACTTTAGTATATCGTCCAGCGTAGTCGTAGTGAAGGAGAGCACCTTCTGAGTAGAATTTTGTGGAACACTTTGATGAACAACCTGCAAAAAAAACCAAAAAAACCCATTAATGCTCCAAACAGGCAGAGTACATCTCCTTTTGAATCACCATGAAAATGTGCCTAGTGCAACAAAAATCACTTACAAGATAATGGCTATTTTTTCAGGTCTGGTCAGACCTGTTAAAATACTGCCTGCTCTGGCTTTGCCCAGGATCTTTTCCATCTCACCACATGCTATCGGCCGTTTGGTACATTATTCCTCCTCCTAGAGGAGTCATTCCAACGGTAGGAGGGGGTATTTTAGATTTAAACATACACCTAATCATGACACATTAAAATGTATTTCACAAAAGCATTGTATATAGGAAGAAATAGTTTGTTCTGATTTTTCACTGCACCAAGCTTTGAATATTTTATTCAGAAGTCAAAATGCAAGCCGTTTGGCTTTGCCAATGCTGGTTTTTGTGCACCCCCAGCAAACAATGGGGACGCATGTGAAACAAAAATGGCGGCCAAGTCCCCAGGCTCGGCAAAGGACGTATAGCGCTGCTAGCTGGCAGCTTACAGAATGTGGTTTCGAGTCTGTTGGTAGAGCATTCGGACTCTTGAAACATAAGACGGATGGATGCCTTTTCGTCCATACAACCCTACAGCACCACGTCAGTAGTTCTATCAGATGTCCCTCGAACCATGCAACAAATATTCTTCGGGGCAGCACTGCTCTGCTTTTCTCGACTTTTAATTGACTGGCGAGTTCAGTGGGGGTCACGGGCGGCCCTGCAAAGGTCACTGCCTGGGAAACAAAGGCCAGATCATGTCACATGACCTCACCAAGGCGACTGCAGCTGTGAACAGAATCTGGGCCTCACTAATATTTTCCAGACACCTTTCTTTAAAAAAAATTTTACTGTGTAATCCAGCGAAGCACTGATACTGGCCAATTCTCTGTGAAAACGAACAAACTGATTTGGCACAAAACTCGTGATTTTTAAAACTGGTTTTGTGGCTTCACTTTACAGCTACGAAAAACCTCATTTGTATCACAGTACCCCTTTAATTACACCATGTGTACTCCGAGATTAATATGGTAAAGTAGGTGCATGAAACCAGCAATTCCCTAAAGAGACAAAACAAAAGTAAAGGAGAGGCCTCACCACTCCCTGGGTGAACTGTGCATTAGAAATAACAAACGGGGAAATAAGCATTGCAGAAAGAAAATCCACTTCTCGATGAATCGTACACTGCAGGCTTTACAGATCCAAATTTGAGCACATTTCAATCTAATTCAGCTATTTATTAAAGTAAATCAAAAACAAAGTGGTTGTGAATGTATCTCTCTAAAAAGTAGCTATCACTGCTAGACCCAAAGTATATTTTAATGCAAAATGTTACTTTGGCTTTTCAGATGGCTCCATATACTTATGCACCAGACATCTAGTTGTTCCAGTTATACTTTTGTTGAGGACACAAAAGGACAGCAGAGAGGAGGCTGAATTTACAGGCCACACCATGTTCAAGCGATTTAGGATGCCAAGAGATCAGAAAATGAAATGATAAATGGGCCCTTGACGTTTATTAGTACACTACCAAGACAGCAGGAGGTGGGTTTTATGTAGGAGAAAACACAACCTGCTCATTGGGTAGTGTAACACCTTAAATAAAAAATATATACAACAAAAGAAACCTGTGCTAGGACTTAAAACAGGCATACAAAGAAGAGCGCAAAGAGATGTGCTCACCAAGATGGGCCAAGTAGGGTGGATTGGACCGAGCTGTATTAGCTCTTGCGCTTAAAGGAGTCATTTAACTTTTTTGGTTCGAGGAAAAACATCTCTGGGCCCTTCTAACGTTTGGGGCAAACAGATAGCTCGAGTTGTTTGGCTTTAAAATATCCATTAGAGGATCACAATTTGAGAGACAATGAAGAGCGTTTTATTGCATGGTACCATCTAGTCAGCCTAAAATGGTGATGATACAAGTACTAAAAAGGTGATTGGAAAAAAGAATGCAAGTTGGATCACTTGAGTTATATGAGTGACTGGTGAAACTTATCTGTGTCAATAACAATCTCAAGTAATTAATTCCCAAACCATGTAGTCACTGTTTTTAGTTACAGGGGTGAACGGTATGAAAGAGAGCAGACTACCTTTCCAGGGCAGCCGAGAACGATATTGTGAACAGACAAAACGAAATGGTTATTACCTCAACATACATCCTCTGCCAGGCCTCAAGAATGGCTGCCGCCTTGTCTTCATTCCAGTTGATGTGTAAAACGTCGTCGTATCCCCTGAAGTGCTCATACATTTGTTTGGGGGTCATTAACTGGAACATTGTCTGCAAAGCCTGGGCACTGTAAGTCACCAACAGGAGAGAAGAAACATAAGCAGACTGCTTTTTTACACCCACCAAGTCAGAAAGGAGCACTTTGAAGTAATGCAATGAGTAAAAAAAAGAATCATACATTATGAATGGAGAACGGAAAGCAGCCAGGGCCAACTGTACAAGTGGCAGCTTTGTCATATATAAAGGAGGTCACGTAGGCCAGGTGGTAAGGCACTTACATAAAAATTAAATAACCCATTTCCTTTCTTGTGTACATAAAGCAGGGAGATAAGAACGGATACTCAAAGCAGATTAACGTTAGCAGGGCCAGGCACAAAGGCTAGTCTGGGTCTGAGAAGCATTTGGCACCGCCTGAAGAGAGTTACCAGACGTGCACTCATGACACACTGCAGAATCAGTAAAGTACACAAAGGATGATTATTGTTTAACTGAAGCGCATTGCATCCCCTCCCCCAGGTTATTCAATCAAGTTCTGCAGAGACCTGCATAGTCTGTATCTGCAGGCCACCGATAGGCAAGCCCTCCCCCTTTCAGGACGTCCATGAATGCTCTGCTTCTGCAAGGCACCTGGAGTAACTTCTGGAGGTCGGAGGGAAAAGCAGCTCGTGACTGCTTGAAAGTACTCTAACGTAGATTTACTTCAAACTAAAACATCTGCAACCCAACACACTGGTCAATTTGCATTACACAATTAAAAACTATGCACTTAACTTTTAAATAAGATCTTGTGCAGGGTGTTGGGGAGTCAAGTGGAGCAGCAAATAAAGTCCTCTAGAAACGTGAATGTGGCTAGAAGACCTGTCCACTGCGTGTCCCTGCCCATCTCCATGTGATCAGCAAATGCTATAGCAGGGCACAAGCAGCTGACCCAGTAATTGCTGCCATAATTCCCGTCAACGGGCTGAGTGCACTTCAGCTCACAACAGGAAAACACTCTGAATATGGGATAACTGGGGAGAGTTGACTCGCCACCAGGTGGAAGAGAGGGACAACAGTGAATGATTCCGTTACCGTGGAGATAATACGTGAGAAAAAGAGCCATATTTTACATCAAAACATGATTACATGCCTAAATATGTTTATTAAAAAAATATATCACAGCTACAATTCAGTGCAGCATACCGGCAGCAAGGACACCGTCAGATTAGAAGAAAATGTGTGTGTGTGTGTGTGTGTGTGTGTGGGGGGAAGAAGAGAGTGGGGTGGGGTGGAGAAAAACTGCGAGGCTTCTCCATCTATGCACCAAGGATCCGGAACAACATTCCCATATCCATCAAGGACATACAAACACTGCTCCAAGTTCATTTTTAAAAGGAAATGTCTAAAGCCACCCCTTGAATGAACACTACATCATGATGCAGTAACAGTCCACCTCAACTCAGCACCCAGGTCTCCTTCCAGTCACTTGACTTCATTTTGCCTATGACCCTGAACAGTGCTTCACTGCTGTTCGGCTAGGATCACACTAAAAAACAAAAACCCAAGCATTTGCAATGCAATCGGTCTCGCCTTTGGGACGTTATATGTATTTAGCTATGCAGCAGATTAGCCTGGGTGCTGAAACATTTGTTCTTTAACATGGAGGGAAAGTAAGCACCAAACTGCGTGACACGCCAGGTATGGGAACACATGGAGAGAAATATTGCCTTTCAGTGGGAAATGGTATAGTCCAAAGCTCTGTTTTTAATATAAAATCAGGGCCTTCGGTGGTCATATCACTGAAAATACAAGATTTGAAAAAAATATTGTCTACGGGTGCTCGTGGAAGACCATTTCTATGGACTGGAATCTAGAGAATGCTAAAGTGATTCTGGTATTTTACTGACCTCTGCTGGTCGTTTTCTATCAAGACAGTTAAATAGAGGCAGTTGAACAGAAAGAAAAAAGTCCCCAAGTGGAAGCAGACAAGTCCTAGGACTGATCTCCAGAGCCCACAAAGTACATATACATATAATATATAATAAGTATATACTAAAAGTATATACAAGAGGTCTTGAATGCTCGACCTAACAAGAACACTTGGCGAGCCCAAACACCATCAAGGTCATATATTTTGGAAAGGGTTGCCGCCCCCCAAAATACTTGCCCCTCCTTACACATTCAGCTTCCACACAGCTTATTCAAAGCACACAGCACATGCACCTACACACAATGCAAATGAAGATTAGGAGCGGACACCCAATAGTACAATTAACTTTACACACGAGGACCCCCATACAAACTAAAACAACATTGGTCATGTTAAACATTTATAAAGCAATTGTACACCCAAAAAGGTTTCATGGCGCCGAGTAAGAGAAGGAACACCACAAATCAAAACCTAGCCATAAGCTTGCTTAAAAAGCCAGGTTTTTAATAGTGGCCCGATTCCCGGATAGGCAGTTGTGGTTCTTATGTCAGAAGGTAGAGTTTTACCAAAGGTGCGGAGCGATCACAGAAAATCTGGCACCCCCAACCTCTTTTTTAGACTACTCATACCCAAGGTGACACACTGAAAGCAGCAAACCATAGTTGACATAAGATATAAAACTCTTCGTTTGATATACACAGGCATGGCCATGCAATGGACAACCTTTAGCTCTTCTACAATGAAATAAACACAAACCTATATACTAGATAAACCACAAAGATTATATATACACTCTATGGAATAAATATGAACCATGACAGAACACTTTGATAACCACTACCCAAACAATTGAGTCACTACAACACATGGACTCAAATCCCACAGAGAACCAAAAGGGTGCACAGAAATCAGAGAGCAACAAGAAATGACACAAAAGGTAGCAATGCAATACACAGGTGTTGGTAATGTATTAAGAAACTTTGGACCAAATTTCCATATTCCAACAAGCATTTCTGTAGTTTCCAATGGGATGCTAGGAAGCAGCACCCTCAGATTTGAAGTAATAAAAATAGGTGCTCAAACAAAGACTCTCTAGAACTAACTAAACGTTTTGAGAGCATTACAATGGGTGGAGCCCAACATAGATGCCATCGCCAAACCCACCTGTTTTGTACGCTTTAGCAACCCACTACAACTATATGATCACGATAAACGTGGTCAACAAACAACTTGAACATGAACTAGGAAGTAAAAAAAAAAAAAAAAAGCCGTTTAGCACATACCTTTTAAATAGTCTAAAACTGACTAGGTACGCCCATTTAGAGTCTGCCACTTGCATGGACCTAGGAATACATTAAGTACTGTCTGAAGCATTAATGTAAGGCCGTGGCATAGGCTACACTGTACATGAACCGGCCAATGTTTTCTAAAATGTCTTGTAAATTACATAGAAAGTAACTTTAAAACCATTTACCGGAGGAGTGTTCCATTGCTGTTCTTGACCGTACCACCCACAATCAGTTCTTCTTGCCAGCGCATGTACTTTTTCGACAGTCCATAGCATCCACCACTCAAAATAAGTGCCACATCAGGAGGCTAGAAGCAAAAAAAAAAAAAAGAAGATTTAAAAAAAAAATTACAATTTGTTTGTGCGTGGAAATCCGCCTTTTCTGCATGGTCATCCAGGATTTTTCGACTTCTGCTAGACCGTATTTTATTGCTAATTTTTAGACTCTGCACACTAGGGCACCCAGCCCTAAAACATGGAGAAATTGGCGAATCACAGAATGGACTATTTAGCTTTTCTGTAAGGCCATAGTAGAAGGTGCAAAAAAAAAAAAAAAAAAAACTCATGGCATGAAAAGTTAACTGTCACCTGTGCCAGCAGCACTTATTGTGCCACCAATTGGTGGGACAAAAGAAAACAAGGCCTACCATTGATGGAAAAGACACACAATTGATGGACGGAACGCAGAACAAATCAAAACATTCACCCCAGTCAAGAGATCTGGGTTAAATCCATCATTCTTTTGCTCACCATGCCACCCAGTTTAGACCTGGCCATATGCAAATCAGTCTTGACCCTGTGCCTCATGGGAACAGTCCAGACTGAACTGCCAAGCCAGGTCCTCCCTGGACCAGAAACAAGCATCCTAGGACCGGTTTTGGGGTTTCACCCCATATCAGCCAGGATAGCTTGAATCCAGTGGCACAGTGAGCCCGGGACCCACGTCTGCATTCCATCCATCAATTGTGTCTTGCTTTCTCGCCCAAAGTGCGCTGGGTATGCCCAGGCGTGGGTCCCTTGCTCACTGTGCCACTGGATTCAAGCTATCCTGGCTGATGAGTGGTGAAACCCCGAAACCGGTCCTAGGATGCTCGTTTCTGGTCCAAGGAGGACCTGGCTTGGCAGTTCCGGTTGGAATGTTCCCATGAGGCACAGAGTCAAGACTGATTTGCATATGGCCAGGTCTAAACTGGGTGGCATGGTGAGCAAAAGAATGATGGATTTAACCCAGATCTCTTGAGTGGGGGGTGAATGTTTTGATTCGTTCTGCATTCGTCCATCATGTGTGTCTTTTGCTACCATTGATGGGGCATGTAGAAAATTTATGCTAACCATGTCCCTACAATGACATGGCACTTCAAGCTAATTTCACTGTGGCAGATCATGCTGTCCTGAGTAGAAAACTAGAGTACAGATTTTTTTTAAAACTACTACTGTATCTCAGGAACGGGATAAGCTAGAAGAATATTTAAACCACTATTTTTAAATAAAATCCAATTCAATGGTAAAGTCGGATTTTTATTAAATATTAGGGAAAAGTAACTTTTAGAAAGTTAAATTCCAACTGCCTGAATGGTCAGAAGGCTAATTAACGTAAACCTCTGCAGCTCTCGGCCTGTACTCAGCCTTTAATAGGTGTGAATGAGGGTGAAATGCCTCCCAGAGACAAATAGGCTGACCTGAATGGGCAGAGATGACTCCTGTGAACTCACCAGTATATTCAGAGCGGGGGCTGTGGGCGTCCTATGACAGCACTGTAAAATACTGCTCGAAAGGTCTGCTGAACCACATACAACACTTGAGCCTCATTTTAAAGGGACAGGATATCAAGACAATTATTGTGGACTTGAAAACTTTTCCTCCCGACTAGTGAGACTTAAAAGATTAAGTAAGAAGGTAACATTTTTGTCCAGAACAAACCTGGTTGGTCTACCCGACCTGCATTCCTTCACGGTCAGCCTCAAATCATGGCTAGTTCTCACTCTAACAACCATTATCCATCATTTGCGCTTTGTGCTTTTTAGCACCATGTCTACTTAAAATTTTAAAGTTCATCTCGCTGCTTCCCCTTACTGGATTTTTGTAGTTTTGTTCATTACATTTCACTAATTTGGTTTGGGATTTATTGTTGTGCATTTTTACTTTATACCTATGTGGTACTGCATACACACCGCCCTAAGTTAAGCTCGTCTGCTCTGTACCATAGCTCCATGGACAGAGCTCAGGTTAATTTAGTGACTTTAAGGGTTCAACGTGACAAGAATAGGGGGGGGGGGGGGTTTCGTTGAGGTGGGCATGTCAGCCACCCCAAACAATAATCCACATTTTTACAGTGAGAGGTTGGAGGGAGAAGGTACACACTTGAGAGCTTTATGCACCCGTTTCAAACAAGCATTGGCAAAGCCAATATCTCTGGGTTTAATGTGCCAACTCATGTAACATTAGAATACCTGAGAAGAAGCCATCAGAGGTGGACAGAGGGCTATAGTTGTAAAGTAGTCCCTCGTTCTGAAAGTTTCCAGCGAATGGCAGAAAGAGGCGGCTTGAAAAGAACCAGTGACTGAAAGTGAGGGACCCAAAGCCCACTCGATGTATACTATATCATTAACATTATCTGTTCAACAGCTGCGCTGCCAAAACCCAGATATGAAAGTGTTCATTAATCCCAATGCCACGGCCTACTTCATTCAGAACAATTCAGCAACATAGACCAAGACTTGGATTCGTTTTTTTCTTCTTTTCACACACAAGCGAGAGCTGCAAACTTACTTTGGTTGAATTTTTGTTGGGGGCTGTAACAGGACATTCGGGATCTGTGGGATTCAGGCATGGCCGGTTCATATAACCCTGGCCGACCTCAGCCTTGTTAAGCAATTCCTCCCAGCTGTCAGTCTGGTAATTTATTTTCTTTAAGTCCTCCAGGAATTCCAAAGGGTCGAACTGTGTCCACTGTAAAGGCGCATGCTTCCCTCTGCAGAACAAAACATTTGAAGAAAGTGATTAAGAAAAGTCTTAAAAGCACAAATTCATTATATCGTATCTTTTGTGTCACCACCTCAAGATCGAGGAGCTTTGTATACCTTTGAATTCAAGAAGCCACGATACCGCAGCTGTGGATACACATCAGTGCACAACCACTAGTTCGTTTTGCCCTCCAGTGCAGAACTGCAAGCGGCACTGCACGGATCTGTTTTTCAACATAATTTTAATACCTTCATTCAAGACTTAGTTGAATGATACCTTCCAAAATAAAACGAGCATGTAGTAAAAACGAATATATATTAAATTTTAAAAAAGCCACACACTGCAGCAAGAGTCTCCACCACATGCAGCATGCAGTTGGCCAGAGAACACCAGTCACCGCTGCTCTATCACTCAGAAGCACCACCTCAGCAGAGTCCCTTTCAAGGAAAGCAATGACATTGAAGTTCACAAAAAGGGGGCAGTGAACAGACCTCTGCGGGCAGAGCAGGCTCCAGGGGGGTTAAACTGAGGCCGTGTTTAGAACGGTACAAAAGTGCACGTTTTATCATCACGTCGGGTCGTCCAAATTAATCCAAAAATTGAAAAAACGGCATATTGCGCAATCCCCCTGAGGATTCAAAGTTTAATTGTGAAATTATACTGCGCTGGAAGGGATTCAAACATCATTCCACGAGCATACATGGGAGGGTGAATGATGTATCCAATGACAAATGGTAACTTTTGCAACCTACAAAAAGGTGGTTTGCTAGTGCTTCAGTAAGGATCACTATTTTAGGGCATAAAGCGCTCTCCAGTCACCGTCACCCGGGGGAGGGGTTGAGGGTGTAAGAGCTCGAACAGCAGTTCGCACAGGATAATAAGCAATCTATACAGGGAATCAAATGATAAGATCTTGGGTGCCCCTTATGATACTGGTGTGAAAATTAACTTTGTTTGATTATTTAAATACCTTAACTCCACCCCCCCAGACAAATACCCAGCTACCTGCTTCTGCGACATGCATGTCGCCGTCATTTCTCTTAAAACCTCCCCTCCCCTCCAAGCATCATCTACTCATCAGAAATGCATCCAACTCGGTTGCTCCAGGTTTCAAACCACACAGCACAACCTTGATCATATTTTTAATTAATTGCCCTACAACTGAAGCAAGCACACTCTCCCTAAAGCGATCTTAACATTGCTGACAGGAGGCACTACTGCACACACTACACTAAACATGCAGCCAGCGACCAGAACAATAACAATCGGTCCACATTTAATGAAGAAGCAGCTCTGCGGATATTTCGCTGTAGGACATATACTGGCGCACACTATGCAGTGGTGTTTGTGTTTTCCCTTAGTGATATTTCCATGTTTTTATCCCCCCCCCCCCTCTTTTGAGGTTGGGGTACGGGGGTGTGAGTGGAAGTCCACAACCCGGGATGTGAGCAATGCAGACTTATACAGTCCATATTTTTTTTAATCTTGTTAAGAGGGAGGAGATGCGGTCTGTATCCCTGCTGCTTGTCACCACCTTGCATCAGTCGCCTAGTTTATGTGGTGCAGTGTATGCGGTGACACTTCCATCAGCACCAAAAGCTAACAAGAAGGGCTGCATCTGTACTGACAATATTCTTTGCAGCATTATGGTATGCATGGGTGAAAAGGGACTGGAGGTATTAAGAAAGGCAAACTATTTTACATGCTAAAAAAACATACGGGTACAGACTACTCTTTGGGTGGCCATTGAGGTGACCAATTAAACATCACTTTTTATTAAATGACTACCCTATCCAGACAGATCTACATATCACATGCACACAGTCATGTTCGCAGTGATACAAGAAACCTAGATCACTAAAAGAGAGGAAAGTAACTTACGGTAGATATGCTGTTCCAGTTTGTAGTTTAGCACCCTCCCAAAACAGTCCAAAGGCGTGATAACCAAACACGGATAAAGAGATTCAATAATCTGCAAAAAAAAAAAAAAAGAAATAAAATTCAGGTGTCTTGACACCAGAGAGGAAAGTACAAGCACACGAATAAGACCCCAGTAGGAACCAAAGTAGGGAAAAACTTAACAGTACAAAAGATATGAAAATAGAACACAATGAAAAAGGAGTACTCGAGAAGAAAACGGCATACATACCTTGTTCACGATGTAGCCAGCTTCTGTGATAAGTTCTCCTGATTTATAGCATAACTGTTCCAAATTCCATTTCCTAAGTGCACAAAAAATGGACTTTCATTGGCAACGTTTTTAAAAGCACTTTTGCTCTCACCCATCCTACTACCAATGCATCCACAAACAGTACAAGGACACAGCAATGATGAATAACCGCATCGCCCACTATTTTAACAGCAAGTCACCTGTAGAGTTTATTTTTCCAAAGCTACAGCGAAAAGAGAAAAGCAAAACTGGTTTCGCAGGTAACTGACAGCGGTTAAAAAAATGCAGTCAAGTCATCTTCAGGACACACAATCACAACATAATTCCATGCAGTTCATCTATTAGAACAGGGCTTCAAGTGGAAAAGTAAAGAACACAAATTAGGCCTCCTGCGTCTGCTCTAGACACCTGCCTGCCGCCATCTATCACTGCTATTTGGTCTAAATGGCTTCTTGCCATCAGACATTTCAGTATTCCATAAAGTAAATATTATATGCAAACACTCATTCAAAACTGTGGTCTTTCCCCCCTTCTGCTACTAAAACAGGATCCGCATTAGGAAGAATTAAGAAAGCATAATAGCAGTACAATCTCTTAAACGTCACACCTGCTCTTAGTTTAGCACACAATTAATACAATTCACACTGCCATGCGTTACCTGTTGTACATGTAGACTTGGACCCTACTGGCTTCAAGTGCAGATTGGAGGTGTTGTCGAAGCGCTTCAGAGGTTAGTACGTTAGCACCATCTTCTTGCGGTGTTTGAATCATGAGCTGGGGATTAAACATGGCCTCCTCTCCAATCTTCTGGCGTGTGTAGTTTAATTCCCGACTCACTCGTCCACCAACTATTGGAAAAACAGACAATTTTATAGACAACTTGGAGAGATGGTTATTAAAATCGAACTAAACCATATGATGGGCTTTAAAAAGTTTCATATCATGGTATTATTAATCCACATTCCAAACAGTTTCTCCAAGTAGGAGTGAAATTGTAATTATTGCAGTTTTTGCGTTGCACATCTTCAGTAGGCTATGCCATTTAATAGACAATTGTTCCTTAGAAATCTCAAACACCTAGTCAGCCCAAGACGTTACAACTGAAGGAGGAACAACCACACCCCCGAAATCTGTTTCATAAACCTTTTACTCTTTGCTGGTGTGATAAATGGCATCTACAAAAGGTTATCTTGGATACCTACTAACAAGCAGGTTAACCATTTAATTGCATTCACGAAGAATGTAAGATTAAATAAGAAAAGCACTTCAAGTACACAAGCTATTTTCTGAAAGGCATTCGGTATGATCTTAGAAACTCTTAAAAATGAGTACACAGGTGCATGGATACGGTCACAACACTAAGCCCAGTTTCCAAACTCCAAAGACAAGACATCTAAGATGGATACATTTGCACATACATCACCCCTAGTCTCCCCTCACCCCCCACTGAAGTCCAGAGATGTTGGCAAACCCAAGTAATGGTACAATACATTCAAAGGATCAGAATAATGCTCATGCCACTAAAAACCATTCCTGGTCAGACCCATCTCACATTAGTTCTGTTGGTTTGGTGATCACTACCGATACAAGTATGAGTGGAGTCCTTCGTATAAACCATTCCCCTTTCCTATTGGATCCCGACAGCTCAAAGGTTCAACCCCTGTGTCACAGGACTCCTGCTACACAGCACGGCCCATCCATAATGCAACAAGCTGGACAAATTACATTTGTTGTGCAACAGTGCACCTAGTAAAACACTACCTTCATGGCCTCACCTATTCAAGTGGCTTCCTGGACATGTACTCATGCATCTATCAATCCACATTTCAGTTTTATATTAATAGTTTGTTTAGTGCGCAACTCAAATTTTAGGCTGCCTGGATCAACATCGATAAGCCACCACATGCCAATTATTTTTTCCTTATATAGTTGTCAATTTTTTCCTCCACTATGAGCAAATACAGGCTTATCTATGCTGCCACGACAAATAGGCAATTAATATCTGCATTTTTAGCTAAATTAAAGTTTGCTCATAGAACACTTTGGTTTAAGGGGCAATAGTGCATGAGCAAAGCAATAGAATCTAAGTACTTAACCAACCTTATATGGCAAGGTATCACCAAAAACATTGTACAGAGCTTAAAAAATGGGGTGGGGGGGTACCACCTGCAAGATAAAAACACCTGAAATTTAATGCTGGAGGCACAGCATCATTTAGTCTTGGTCCTTTCGATCATTAACAGTATTTAATACTTTCCAATTGCACAGCTCTGCATTAAATAGTAGTCTGGAATAGTGTACTACAGGTTAGAGAATAGTTCAATGGGTTACACGCGTGGTACATTTTATGGATAGGTTTACCTGCGCTAATGAAGCAGGAAGTAAAATAGGCGGGCCCATCTCGTACCTGGATGTTTTAACATGCCCAAAACTAAGACTATCCAGTCAATGAAGTGATGTCCGTCTCATCTGCCACTGAACTGGGAAAAAACCTGTGGCCCCCCCTTTTGGAAATTTATAAGAGAAAGTGTCTCCCTATTTTAACATATGGCGTGGGTGTGTGGGCTATATAAATCCCAAGCCCCTGCAAAGTGTACAAAATAGTGTATTAAGGAGACTCCTGGGGAGTTCCTCTGACCTGTTCCACTTATATTGCCCATCTGGAGCTCAGGAGGGAATATGTAGAGGACACCATTAACCTAGCCCCTTTGTTGCTGTGGTGTTCCATATGGACAAACCCGCACGCCACTCTCAACAGAAATTGCACAGGATTGTTTAAGGTGTGACAGAGCTATGGCCTTTCCTTGGATTCAATATGTGAAGTTAGGGTTGAGTGATCTGGGAGAGTCACAAATCTTTCATCAGCCTGAAAGGATGTTGAAGCAGGATACGGCCCGGGTCAAATCGCTGTTTAAACAAGACCGACAACATGTTAGAGAATTATGCGAGTCTTCTAAAATTATGGTTCGAGAGCACGCTGCTCTGCAGGTGACCCTAGGAATAGCACCATATTTGGGCTGGTTTGACTCTTCATGGTAGAGGATGCTACTTACACGATTCGGCTTAGGTTTCGTGAGATGGCACTTGAGTTCCCCTTTGGGGCAGTATGACGGAGGTAGTATTGGGATATGCCCCTGTGGTGAGGTCTAACATCAAAGCCTGTTGCACTTAGAATTTACAAACAAAATACAATCAGGAATATAGGAGGATGTATTTGCTTATTGTTAGGAGGCGGGGCATTCGGCCTTCTCTGGTTGCTTTGGAATATTTGGAAACCTTGAACTGCCACTCGAATTGTGTTAACATCTGCTCTTTCTTATAATGTGCAATCAAAAGGAGGAATTTAATGCTGTTTTAGCTGGTTTTATGTCAGATTTTTTAATGTGCCGATGGTAGTGTTTCGGCGGTGATTATTCATTTATTGTGTTTTATTGATGCTTTTAATCCAGAATTTTGGACACAGGGATTATAATGAAGCACGCACTTGAATGTTAGAAAGGTTACCGATTGCTTACCCTGGACAATTAAATTTGCGCCCAATGTGCGAAGCACTTCTCATTATGCTATGTACCGTGTTTTTTAAAATGTATTATACTTTTGTCACATCGTTGCCAAAATAAAGATTTAAAATGAAATGAATGAAGGATGTAAAATAGGTGGGCCCATCTCGTACCGGGATGTTTTAACATGCCCAAAACGAAGACTACCCAGTCAATTAAGTGATGTCCCTCTCATCTGCCACTGGACTTGAGTGCATTTTATAACCGGTTTTTATGCTCCGTATCAACGGGCACCTTGCGTAGGCAGAGATATGGAAAACTTATTCCAAAATCCTAAAGTTACACATGCAGCCATTATTATGCCATACAAAGATGTAGGAATACAGTTCAGCCATTAAGGGAGCTAAAAAGTGAGCGCTCCAGATTCCAAGCAAAAGGTGATAACCATACCAGTCCAAAGGCAAAGCCACTTTCACCCTGCCAGATAAATTGAACTTAAAGACAATAACACTGGATACTAAAACGTACATCTAATAAAAGAGCGAGTGCACGCATCAGAAACAACCTGGGTACAGCAAATAATCAACCTAACCACTTTAAAAACAACCAAACCGGAAAGGATTCCATTTTGGTTTCATTACTGGCACAGTCAGAGAGGACCTCACTCAGTACAAACCACTATTGCCAATGGTTTAATAGTCACGTGCCAACAGAAGCAAGTCAAACAAGCAGCGGCAAAGCCAAGAGGTGATGCTATTTTTTTTTTAAAAAGCAATGGCACTTACATTTTATCCCCCATAAAAATGTCCTATCGGCCGTTTCCCAATGCAGCTTTAGCAGGCTACCATAAGCAAATACTTAAGGTTCGAAAGGAGTAACTTGCCCCCACCACCACCCCTATTTTTTTGTTTTTAAACAAATGAACCACCTCATGGAGAGTGCTAAAAGTATGCACTGCAGAAGTGGAGGCAGGTTAGGTAAGTAGATATGATAGTTTAATTGTATGATGGGTATATTTCGTTAAGCAAAACAAGTTAAGGATGGTAGGTGAGGACTGTCTATAGAGACCCCTAAAACAATCACAATGAATGGCTCAGATGTAATTGTGACAAGTGTATACTTCAGATGTAAAACAGTCCCTCTGCGTTCTAGTGGATGTGGAAGGATACAGCCAAACAAACCAATAGTAAGAAGGTGAGAGAAATACTAGTGTGCTCATCCAAGAGGAAACCGACAATGCCCCAAGCAACTGGTGAAGGCTCCTGGGCCAAAGAAGTCAATGGATAAAAGATGCTGAAACAAAGCGTATGCATAGAATACAATATTAGTCACGAATGGTGCTGGTGGCATGACCGATCAACCCTAAAAAATTACTTTATTTTAACCAGGAAACTAGGACTATAAAAGTGTTGCAGAAGGTGGGCACAAGCAAAAAAAAAAAAAAAAAAAAACAGGCACACTCTACACAGACTACCCACTTCTAGCTAGAATGATTAGGAACCAATAGTAAGTGCATAAAGCTAATACCAGACATTCTTTAATAGTGAACAAGGGACTTGAAGGTGGAGAGCCTTGCTGTACAGATACGAAAATAGAGTGATCAATATTGTTTCCACTAACAAGACTTCAACCCTGGGAAATGATTAAAAACTGCTGGCTCGTCTCTGGGTGAGAACCCCACTATGTCGAGGCAAGCTGAATTAAGAATCATTGCTTGCGAGGCTTTGATTCCAAGCATGTTAAGTTACAATGAAGTTGGGAACACGGTCACATGGACAGTGAAGAGAGACATGATCAGATTAATGAACTGAAGATTCCACAACAGAGATGCACCGGAGCAGGAGCGCCCTTGTCTGGGTTTACAACATTTCTGGACTTTCAGCAAGTGTTGGGCGAGAGTAGATTGTGGTTCCGACTTAAATCACGTCTTACTAAAGGAGGAAAAGGCTTTGTGACAAATGGTAAGCACTTTGAATTTGATTATCTTGTCTACTGGTAGCTAATGAAGAGTATTAGGATGATGCACTAGTGAGGATCTCTTGGAAGAATTCAATAAAACTCCTACTGCTGTGCCTTGAATCATTTGCAGCTGGTGCAATGCATATTTTGATAACATATGATATAGGGAGTTACAATAGTTTAATCTGGAGCCTATGTCACCCTTGATCACTAGAAATTTCTTTTCAGAAGGCAAGGAAGATATTAGATTTCTTAATTGGCATAGATGGAATAAGCATGTGGTGGTGAGATGCACAATTTGGGACTACAATTCAGATTGGAATAAAAACAAACCATGGGTTTTGAACAGTGTTGGGAGGTGCTGAGCGGATTCAACGGGGGTGGGGAGCATTGGTTTAGTGCTACCCAATAAAACACATGCAATAAACCTGGTTAATGGGCCATTGTTCCTTGGGGATGTGACGTGGGCTGTAGCCAGCAAAGTAGCCTGGTACCAGTGCTGCCAGACACTTGTGAGCAGTTCCTGAGGCTCCTACAGTACCCCCAGCCACCATTAGCAAAAGAGGCTCGAATGGCCACCACTAGCCACGAAGACCATGAGCTGTTTAACTGAGAGAGCAAGCTGCTCGTTGGCATCAAGGAAGGCACCTCAAAAGTCTTAGGTGCTTGGAGGTGGGAGCAAATGATTCACTTGTGGTTAGATAGCTGCAAGTAAATGGGCTGACAGTCTAAATTAATGTCTTATTCCAAATACCATAGATCAGAGAAGTATTAAAGAAAACGTCCTTTTCCATCTATTTTGGCTATAAAGTTAATCTTCTGCACAGACCCTCAGAGTTACTGTCGAATGGTGCCATTGAGAAGGTTGGAAGCCCACAAGGTCGAAGAGTAGGCCTTCCCAGTAGCCAACACCTATCCAACCAGTGTGGAAACTATAAGGCCAGCAAAAGTTTGCTATGGTATTCCAACAGCCAACAGTTTTTAAACTGTCACACCAAACTAAGCTTTGAAAGTAAAGCCTCCCAAGAATTAATTCCAACGTGCACATTCGAAAAACAAGTGTTCGATTTTGAGTAGGAAAAAAAAAATCGGGAAACACTTAAGTGGAGAGTTCAGGGGAGGGTTGCGCAAGGACCACTTCAGTATGTATGTAGAACAATAGCTACGAGGATGAATAGAAGGTGAAATAACAAACATGGCGCCCAATAGAAAGGAATAAACAAGTAAAGTGAAAAGATGAAACAAAAACCATTTAAACTGCAGGTACAGCAAGATGATTGGGAGTCAAAGGAGAGGAGGGATGGTTGTGTATGTTGGGGGGGTCTCCTCTATGAAAAGGAAAAACAAATTAGACAAATTGTAAGGTGGTGTGCGATTAGAGTTGCCCACCAACGATCAATCACAGCCATATGTGGGGGGGCAGAGGGGTGGTGTACTTCATGTTTAATAATAAACTTTACTAATGCACCTGCTGATATTGAAAATCTTATGTTTAGGTATCGAAAATTATTTATCCAGGTTCGGTTACTTCTGAACATCAACTCCACATATTTGTAACTGCTAACCTACTCTACACTTTCTTTTGATGGATACCATTAGTAATTGCTGAGTTTAACAAGTCATGGTAGGTCTCATGAGTAAAGTACTCCAATTTGAGCCATTAGTTCTTTTTGCAGTGGGCTTATATCCAATAAGATATCTGTGGAGTAAAAGAATGGTGTGAACAAACTAATGTAAGTAGTCTCTTAGAATATAAAGTTTTAAACTAAATAGTTTAAGAGGGGCTGTATAATTAAATTCTTGATTGGTCAGTGCGGAATAAAGGGCTGCCGATCCACTATGGCAACGTTATCCTATCAGTAAGGAGATGTGCCTGGATTGGGTACGGACCAATTGTTAGCAAGGGTGACTGCGTTATTGTGAATTTCAGATCCCTGTGGCAGGTTCATAATCTTCCGTTTAGTGTTAATTCCCCAAATATTCTGAGGAGTGCTATATCTTTGGTTTCCCCTGGGTATTTCAAGCCATGTTAACCTCAGATGCAGGGTATTACACAGCAGTCAGAGCCGGTAATCAATCACCTCCACTGTTTCTATGATTATCAACACCAATCCCAGTTAGGCGCCCCTCTAGATCATTCAGTTAAGATGCCAATTAGGACACCTACCCAAGGCCTGGCAACAGCCACTGAGAGTCCAGGCAACTTTTTCCATTCCCAACAGATTCAATGTTTTATCAAGTTTGGATTGACTCCTGATAGTGGCCCAAAAAATCCCCGCACAGGGAATCGATCGTAATTTTCCATCTGACAGGGTTGAATCCCTAAGCCTTAATCAGGGGCGATCATACCATATTAAGCTAGAATATTGCTGGCCATAAAGGGAGACTTAACGATCCTGATTGGTGAGCCTTTGTTAATGCATATGATATAATAGCTTTTCAGGAAACTTTGTCTAGGACTCATATCACTTGTGATGGCTTTGCCGGTTTATCCCTGCCACTCCATTACGATGTAGAGCTTTGGGTGGTCTGGCGATCTGGGTTAGTCTGAGGCTCCACGTAAAGGTAACTATTATGGACTCAGGATCTCTGGCCTTTTTAACTCATTAGATACGTGATAACTTGTCGCGATGCTCTTATTTAATTAATTTTTACAATACCGATTTTTCAAATGTTGTGTTAATTTTTCTCTTTTCATTTTCTTTCCCATTTGCAAACTGTAGAGGATAATAGGAAATTACAGTCTAACTATCTAATGTGTGACGATTTCAATCCAAAGTTGGTATGATATACCTGGGATCCAGGATAACTCATAAGGGTAATGGTAGAACCTTTAGTGATCCTAGAGGGGCAGAGCTGTCCAGTTTTCTGGCAGCTCACTAGTTAGTTGATTTCCTTGATACGCTCAGAGGGGACAATGTATTTCTGCCAACTTTTAGAGGGAATGGTCATGCATCAACCATTGATTATATGTTTGAATCTTGCAATTTTGTACCTTGGTTTTGAAAAGGGGAGTCCATAGAGAGAGTGTGGTGATCATAATACCCTCTAGGTTTCAGCCCAATTACCTCTGGGCAGACAAAAAAGTTACTAATGTCCTTTCCTCCAAATAACTCTCTACAGATGGCCTAAGGCTCATCTGGCATCTTGAAAATAAGGTATCCACCGTATTTTTTTTTAATTAATTAAATCACACCTAGGCCCGTTTCTGTCTGACTGAAGTTAATGGAGATGCCACGTTGACTCATTTTGGTAGCTTAAATGAGTATCAAACAGACTCTACTTAAGCCTATTCAACACAAAGGAGTACTACGCTGGTTCGGCGAGCACTGTTCAGCAGCCAACCGTAGATTGAGGAAAGTCTTGACCTCCATTCCGAGAATTCAGTCCAAGGTCTGAGCTGCTCGGCAGAACTAGAACACTACTTTTAAAAACGAGGAAAGATGCTTTTGCATAAGAGACACTGGGAATCTCTAGAACTCGTCACTGATGGGGAAAAATAGCACACTTTTCTGGGATTGGTGAAAAGAATTAAAAATAGGAATGTCTCGGTAAACCCTCCATCACAATGTAATAATTTGGCATCAGATTGGGTTGCGCATTTTTCCGTCATATCACAGAGGATACTGTAGCTACGGCCCGTACCTTATAACAGACTGAGGCAATCGTCGCCCTTTGCTGGTCTCCCTACCAGAAGTGCAGTTGGCAATTAAGCAGTGTTCGGGAGGGAAAGCTCCTGGCCCGGACTGGATTCCTATTGACCTTAAGTGTGGAGAGGATTTATGGGGTCCATCAATTACTAATGTATTTAATTGCTCCCTCAAACTTAATATTCCTCCTTCCTGAACCCCCTCCATTATCCCCATATTTAAAAGGGGTGGTCATTTATCCCCATTTTAAAAAGGGTGATCATACATACCCTAAATGCCGTCGACCTATATACACTCGTTGACAGTACAGTCAAGATTATAGGAAGAGTGGTTTATAGTCACCTTATTGACTGGGCAGAGAACAAAATTATCTCCGTTCCAATTTGGGTTCAGTTCGGGCCTAGGTACAGTGGAGTAATGTTTAAATCCGAGCTGGATAGTGAGCAAATACGCTCCCGTCGAGTGCTGCCCACTGTACCTGGACTTTATGGACCTATCTAAGGCCTTTGACTCTCTAAATAGGGCTAGGCTGTGGTTGAGGTTACTGGATTTAGGGGTGGAGTTCTCCTTGGTGAACTTCTTGCACTCTGTACATGCGGATCTGGTGGCCACAGTTCGATTTGGCATTAATGGGGAAATGTCACCAGAATACTGATTAAAGCGGGGTGTGCGTCAGGGATGTATTCTAGCTCCCTTGCTTTTAATCCTGTATATTAATGGTTTGTGTCCTGATTTGAAACTGGACTTGGTAGATACCCTTAGTATAGCCGGCAAACAGGTGCCCCGCACTGGTATGTGCAGATGACATGGTTTTACTTGCGTGCACCCCTAATGCATTGCGGTAGCTGGTAGACCGTTTTGTGTCTTTTATGAGCAGCCTCGATTTGACAAATTATGGAAAATCACATATAATGGCCTGGAAAAACCAATTTATCTTGTCCAATTAATAAAGAGTAATTATTTAAGAGTCCAAGGGCCAGATGTACGACCCGCCAATTTGCGACTCGCAAATTGCATCTCATTTGCGACTCGCAAATTGGTTTGCACAACAGTGTCTGAGACACTGTTTGCGATTCCCAATGGGGTCTCAAATTGCGAGGCTCATGAATATTCATGAGCCACTCGCAATTTGCGACCCCATTGGGAATGGCGTGCACTCCCAGGGATGGTGGCCTGCTGGGCTCAGCAGACCTCCATGTCTGGGACTGCTTTTAATTAAAGCAGTTTTTTTAAATAAAAAAAATGCAGCCCGTTTTCCTTAAAGGAAAACGGGATGCATTTGAAGAAAAATAAAATGAAACGTTTTCGTTTCATTTTTTAAGGGCAGGTAGTGGTCCCTGGGACCACTGCCTGCAAAAATATTTTGGGGGCCAGTCACAAAGAGGAAGGGGTCCCCTGGGGACCCCTTCCCATTTGCGACTCCATTACCACCCTCTTGAAGAGGGTGGTAGCGGTCACAAAACATTCATACATGGCTTTGCGGTCGCTATTAGGAAGGGAACGCCCCTTCCTAATAGCGACTCGCAATTCCTAAATAGTGACTCGCTAATAAATTGTGACTCGCTATTTAGGAATTGTACATGACCGTGTGTACTTTTGCATGCACAAACTGGTCGCAAACCAGTTTGCGCATGCAATTTAGGGTCGTACATCTGGCCCTTAATGATTTTAGCTATCTAGCTGTAACTTTCAGTACCTCAGGGTCCTGGCATGGTCAGTACCCCACGCCTTAAGCTCAGTAAATCTGCAGGAGTAATTACCAGTTTAGACCCAAGGGTAAAGGGTCCATCACCCCATTCATGAAAGTATATAATGCACAGTGTGTTCCTGCTGCTATATATAGGGCTTACACAGCTCCTAATTTTTTTTTACAAATTGAGGAAAATCGCATATGTCTGAAGCTTTTGCATCTTCCCCCAGCTACCTCTAGTTAGATTATTCACTCGGAGTTAAAACTAGATTTTGCAGACAAGGTCCATCTGGCTCCCCTACTGTTAAGGGTTAGTGTGAGGACGAATCCGAAGGAGTCTATCTGCAGAGACATTATCACAGACCGGCTCCGGACCACCTTAGCTTGGACGTAGGCTTTCAATCCTTGGCTGAATTATATCCATTATAGTTGCCTCGCGGCAGAGAGTTGCCGCACAAGAAAAATAAAAACTACAAGGTTATTATCATTTTATTTTTAATTATTGGCTATGTAAGGCCGGTGCGGGGCTGCGCTTCACGCAGAGCAGGGGAAGGAGTGGTGGCACTCTTAAGTGCACATGAGTGTTTGGCTGGTCTTGGGCCGGCCAAACCATCATGCGCACTTGCATGTTCTACACCAGGCTGTGTTGTACAGCCTGATGGAGAACATGCCCAGTCTCCCATTCCCTGACTGAGCGCCGAACCATGGCGCTCAGACCAATCACAACGCTGCACTGCAGTGTTGCGATTGGTCAGGGGAGTCAGGAGCCTGGGTGCTTCCTGGTTCATCAACCTGACGAGGACAGCAGCCACCAGGAAGGTAAGCTGCTGCTGCTGCTCGGTAGCTGCTGCTGCTCGGTAGCAGCCGCTACTGCCCGGTAGCAGCCGCTACTGCCTCGCACTGGGATTGCTCTCTTTGTTCACAAATCCAAGAAGTATTAGTAAGAAGGACAAATTCAGGGTGAAGTGCTACTTCCTAGATCATTGCGTAGAAAATAGGCTGAGGATAAAATTGACCAAACACTCAGTGGTGACCTAATATAGGGTACTAGCCTCAGTTGAGCCCGTTTACATGTCCCTTTCCCACTGGGAAGATCTCTCCTTTTTACTTTGAGCAGGAACAATTTGGTGGCTACTTGGTTTTAATTATGCCCCTGGCTTTACGAGAGCTAACGCTTTGCCCTGTGATAACAAAACTAGTCAGTTATTGCTGCATTTTATATTTTTTTTGTTACCATCTTAAAAATTTTGTAAAATCAAGTCCTTATTAAAGGACATAGGGATTCGCATTTGCAGAGAGGCCTTATATCACCTGCAATTACTGAACTCCACTGAAGTACGTTTACGGGTTAGTTCGCTTTTAAAATCTGCAGTAAGACCCAGGAAATTAATGGATATGTAATTTAGATCCAGTTGTTTTTATATCACACTTATTATAGTAATTTGTGGCAAAATTGCCAAATGTTATCAGAATGGTTGTTTTGCCAGAAGGAAGCTATTGTGAGCCTTGAGTAAAGAAAAAGTTTACCTGTTCGTATATTGTACAATTGATATTTGTAACTATGTTAGTGTTTTAATGTGTTTTATGACCTTAACAGGTCAAATAAACATCTCTTGAATTGACTGATAAGCTTTACTAATGCACCTGCTGATATTAAAAATCTTATTTTTAGCTAACTAAAATTATTTATCCAGGTTAGGTTACTTCTGAACATCAACTCCACATATCTTTAACTGTTAACCTCTACCCTTTCTTTTGATGGATACAATTTGTAATTGTTCAATTTAACAACTTGTGGTAGATAGGACTCCTGAAAGTAAAGTAATAACTTGCGTCTCGATTTAGCAAGTCGGAAGTTGAATTTGAGGGGTGTTCTAAATCTAGCCTCCTGGATAAAAGCTTGAGAACCACCTTCCATGTAGGACAGTTACGACAACTTAAGATAACTCAAGCCAATACCACAAAATTACTAGAATATCAGAACGGAGACCTGCAGCACCCCTAATCCAGGTTGGACCACCCCAAACAGATCATCATTGTATTTATTCCAGTGCTTTTATCCAAGGTGCTGTACAGAAGCAAATAGTACAATACAAGAGCGAAATTATAACAAACCAGGTACAACCAGGTTTACTTGATTGAGTGGTAACAGGAGATATTCTTTCTGAAGTTTCTTGAAAGAGATTTAAGGCAGATTGAAAAGAATAAGATCCTTCCTCATCTCGTAAGCAAGAAAATTTTTTATAGAAGCATTACACATTCTGTTAAGTTAAAATGCATACAAGGTGTTGCTTTCTATATATCCGGAGAGAAGGCACGTTGCTGGGAATGACCTGCACCACTGGCTACCAGTATGGCTTGCCTGGTACCATTGTAAGCACAGTTCAAAACACAAAAAATGGACTGGAAATCTATTGTAAATAAATGATAATACAAGAGTTGTAAATGTTTCTCTAAATGTGTCAGATAAGGGCCTACGGTGCTGTAAAAGAAAGCCCGTTCACCTTAAGAACCCAGGTGCTCAACCAGCTTGTATAGACAAGACTACAAGACTGCATAAGGACCAGGAAATTTCAACTTTGGCATCTTGCTTTTCTGAGGCCACCGCTTGTTGATACCCACTCCACCACTCGAGGAAAAGAGTACGAAGTTTACTACCAAAAGGGGGAGCCCTAATGAAAAGCAACATGGGTTTGAGGTGAGAAAAAACATGCCTCAGGCCTTAAAAATGTAAGGATCAAAGGTGAAGTCCAGCAGACAGTGTTGGATTCGCTGGAGTGACCATTCTGTGCACAATGACGGGATCCTTGTGAAGTCAACATGCAGTGAGCTGACCGGTCTATTGAAGGGCTATCAGACAACCGAGGGAGTACATGGGCCTGTCAGCAGGGTGAAAGGAAGACGGGCACTGACAATTTGTGGAAGTCAGTATTAGTACCTGGTCTCTCACAATCCAGGAAGGGGGGCCTAGGTACTCTGCTACCTCAAGACAGTAGACACAGAGGCAAGACACTCCCTTTTCAAGCACTCCAACAGCATCCCAACCACCCAGCACGATTATAAAGGCAAAGGCTTGAATGGGAGGGGGAAGGATGGGCAGATAAGGTCATTGATGCACTATAATGAAGGCCTACTGTAAATCTATGTAGACAACTGTTAAGATTGACAATTTCCTTATAATAGGACAATTGATCTATGTGATATTTAGTAGTTCCTTCTGTGAATAGGAATTATTTTCCTGCTTGTTCTCCCAATTTCTATTCTTCTTTTGCTGTTATTTGTATGTATGTTTTTTAATTGTATTAACCATATTGGATTACATATGGTTTTAAAAAAAAATTGTTTTATGATGAATTCTCAATGTATATTTTATTATTAGTAAACATTGTACACTGAAATGCATATATATTTGCTTATTAAATTTGTACCATTTTTATTTGAATCTGCTATTTGATTTCTTTATTCCCCGGTTTATGGTTTATACATTGGTGACATAGGGTGTCTATCGTAAGTGTGGTTTTATGCAGGTGTATTTACCTAAAGGGGGTTCTTTCTGACTAAGATCAACCCATTTTACCAGGAAAACACATGGAAATAAAAAAATGAAAAAAAAATGGCAAAGGCGGCGTCCGACTACATGCAAAAGGACCAATAAGTGACCCAGGGCTTCTTCTTCCTTTATAGCTGATGCCTACAGAGTCTATGATCCTCACAGGAACCCTGAATACCAGCTCTTCCTGACAGACCCTACGAGATGACTGGTAACAACCAGACCTAGGAATGACGACCTGTACTTGGAAGAGATTACATAATCCATTTACTGTACTTTGGCTACATTAATCTTTTTCTGCTCCACAGTCTCCAAAACATGCACAACTGATTTGTCCACCATCTCACTGCTAAATGATCATTGTAAATTTAGACCAACTGAGGCATAGAGGTCAAGAAAATTCCTGGAAAAAAAAAAATGCTACGCCCATAGGACTAAAACAAATCTCATCTATAAGACCTCAGGATTAAACAGCAGTGCATGAAACAAATACATTAATTATCTATAACGTAACTGCATTGTGGAAGGTTACAGAAGGGGGAGCTTAAAATAAATTGTAACAAGGAACAAAACTGAAAAGGTTAACTTGCATAAAATCATGGACAGCATTCAGCAAACGATGCCCATAAATAAAACATGAAACAGACTTGAGAACATCTGAAATGTAGAAGGCAGTGTAAGAAACCCAAGAATCACCACAAGAATCTTTCCAGATGATCCTGCTAACCAGTGTTGGAAACTGTCATTTTGCCTGGACTAGCAGATGTTCCAATTTATGTCTAATTTCATTACCCAAAGTTTAATTCAACCTCCCATTCACGAAAGAACCTCACACAAGTTTGCAGTCTGGCAGCAGGCCTACTTGTGACTTTGCCCTTGGAGCTTGGTCACCTTCGTTGAACCACAAGCTATCTCTTTTTTTTAATGTTCGTCCCATTTCAGTTTTTTCATGCATTTATTGTGCTGCATCATCACTTCATTAGAAAAATGATGTGAATGAAAGGCTACGAGCAGCTTTACATGCTTAACAGAATTCAATTCCTTTGGAATAAATGTGTTCATCAGACAAATAAACTGAAGGATTCATTAGCAATGGTCAGAAGTTACATTAATGAAGAGGGCTAGAGCATGGATCCGTCTCGAGTACGGACGCCAACCCTGGCGACTGCCGTCACATAGCAAAACGGAAGAGGACCCCCCGAAAAGTTTGAAAGGTCCAGAACCCCCCACAAAATGATGCAGTGTTTAAACCACGGGTCACGGAACTAAAGTACCCACATAGTGGACAGGGGCGCTCTTCAAATGTCAACAGGGAGTAAACAGAAGGTGAGAAGGTGTTTGAACAGAATACTCCTATACCTAAATTTCAACATTGAAGTGTGAACTGGGTTTATGAAGACTTCCAGCCCAGCAGAAACGAGTCAAAAACCCTAAACATCAACAGAAATTGGCAGGACTGCTTCTTCAAAAAAATAATTCGCCCCTCAAGAAAACAGCCGATTAATAATCTAAATAAACAGAGGAAGATCAGCGAAGGAAAGATGAAGACTAAATGTGAAAATACCATCAACCCAAACAAGGAAGCTGTTACAAGCAAAGGGGCAAAGCTTAGACCGTATTGACAAACAATTATGTCAGGGAGAAAAGGAGGCAAGTACTAGAATACCTATAGTACAAACTAAAGATGGCTAAAACTACACTTGTGGACCAACGACATTAGCCAGTCTTTGGAGTTTTAAGTCACGCTATACAAACCAAGCAGAAGCACAAAAGGCCTTAAGTTCAGAAAAAAGTTACAGCATAACTAATATGCGAGGACCACAGCATTTACAGGCTGTTATTTGGGACACTCGTCAAATTTGTTGAGGTTTAATCAACATGCTGATGGTCCAGGATATTGACTTTAGCTTCCTTCCGAACTAACTGTCTAGGCCAATTTTAAGATTGTGTATAGGTTACAAAGGGTTTTGCGTGAATGTGCTGTATGCAATGCAACTACGCTGAAGAGGCTTTGCTCCAATTCACCACTTTGAAGCCAATAGTATTTCCATACATATTTCTGAACTACAAAATAGATGCAATTCCTGGACACGACCATCAGACAAGGCAAATAAATTCTGTAGAAAGCATGAGCCAAGGGCAACCTCTCCAGAGGCATCAGCCGTCTCTGCTGGGAAGGAACATTTCTCAACTTGAGAGTAGCTCTGCTGCTTGTTTGAGGACATTTATAAAGGGTGCTTTTTAGGTCTCGGCCTGCACCAGCGATTGCGCTGGTCTGGCCGAGAGTTTTAGTAAGTGGGTTTTGGAAGTGCAAACACTGGCTTTCGGCTGGTGACCAGCTTGAATTCACGATGGCGTGCACGCGCAGCTGCCATCTGGGTTTCCTATCTCTTCCTCATTTCCTCGTCATGGCTCATTAACTCTCTGGACTCTGATGTTTCAATCGCAGCAGAAGCTCACATTACCAACTGAGGGCCCTGGACTACAGTCACATGAAAAACAACAGCGATTAGCATTGAAATGCAAGCTTTGTCTAGTTAGAAATATTGCTTCGGTGGGTTGATTTCACCTTATATCGCTATTTGTTTTATATTGGGAGTCACAGCCTAATTTCCAGTATTTTTGTCTCACTGTTTTTTTTATTATATTTATTCGCGCAAAGCACAAAGCTATATTTAAGGTTACTTTTCCGCGTCACTTCTTCACTCTATTTAAACTCCACACCCCCCACTCTTCTTCACTCTATTTAAACTCCAATTCTCTCTACTTAATTCTCTCTCCCCTCTCTATCTTTTTTAGCCTTTCATTCTCTCACCCCTTTATCTGTTTCTCTTTCAAACTCCTTCATTCACTCTCTCCCCTTCTTTCTCTCTCTCTATCCCGCTCCACTCTTTATTCTATGTACACCCTTTCTCTCTCACCACCCTCTCTAATTGGGCATTATATCTTCACACTATCTCTCACTCGGCAACACAACCACATCACTCAGCGCCACCAACCGCATCACTCAGCGCCACCAACCGCATCACTCAGCGCCACCAACCGCATCACTCAGCGCCACCAACCGCATCACTCAGCGCCACCAACCGCATCACTCAGCGCCACCAACCGCATCACTCAGCGCCACCAACCGCATCACTCAGCGCCACCAACCGCATCACTCAGCGCCACCAACCGCATCACTCAGCGCCACCAACCGCATCACTCAGCGCCACCAACCGCATCACTCAGCGCCACCAACCGCATCACTCAGCGCCACCAACCGCATCACTCAGCGCCACCAACCGCATCACTCAGCGCCACCACAGCATCACTCAGCGCCACCACAGCATCACTCAGCGCCACCACAGCATCACTCAGCGCCACCACAGCATCACTCAGCGCCACCACAGCATCACTCAGCGCCACCACAGCATCACTCAGCGCCACCACAGCATCACTCAGCGCCACCACAGCATCACTCAGCGCCACCACAGCATCACTCAGCGCCACCACAGCATCACTCAGCGCCACCACAGCATCACTCAGCGCCACCACAGCATCACTCAGCGCCACCACAGCATCACTCAGCGCCACCACAGCATCACTCAGCGCCACCACAGCATCACTCAGCGCCACCACAGCATCACTCAGCGCCACCACAGCATCACTCAGCGCCACCACAGCATCACTCAGCGCCACCACAGCATCACTCAGCGCCACCACAGCATCACTCAGCGCCACCACAGCATCACTCAGCGCCACCACAGCAGTATCACTCAGCGCCACCACAGCAGTATCACTCAGCACCACCACAGCAGTATCACTCAGCAACACCACAGCAGTATCACTCAGCAGCACCTGAGTATCATTCAGCATCGTCTCCGCAACAGTCACCACCACCACCACCACCACTACCACCTCAGCATCACTCAGCACCACCTCAGCCTGCTCTCGGAATCTGGCATCTGTTGATTCTCCCCTAGCGTCTGGCCGCTGCTAGTGTTATAATACAGGTACTAGTTCCCAACCTTCACCCTCCGATTGTTTATGCCCCCTCAAAAAAAAAGCTTTAACAAACAACCATTGCAATAGGCAGAAACAAGTTGCCAGCATTGCAAGAACAAAAGAAAACTGAGGAAATTTGTTATTGTAAATACTTTTTAATATGGTCGTTCAGTTTTACATAATGCCTTCTTGGTCATATATAAAGTAACAAAAATGCTTCTGACACTTTATTATAACTTTTCAGCATGCCGCACTTCTCTACAGCACAGCTTGAAGACATTGGCAAAGTCAATAGCTCTGGCTAAACACTTATAAGGCCCCAAGGCGAGACCTATTGGCTATGCCAATGCTTGTTGTTGCCTCAGCTGCCTTCTCTGCAGGAGACCAGCTTCTCGCTTACCCTTTTAAATCCTCTCCTTACAGCTTCAAATATTTGTGAGATGTTAAAAAGCCATTTACAACTCTCGTGAACATTCCACCGACTATACGATTCAAATCCAAGCTACCTAAAAAATAAGGAAAATAAAAGTGCTTGGAATGATGTGCAGTACTCTAAAAAGTAAGTCAGTCCCATAGGCGCCACTAGCACGGTACTCAAACGTAGAAAAATGGAAAGCTGGGAAAATATTGTAAAGCCTAATGTGATCTCTTTCAAGAGCCTCTCCCGGCTGCTTTCTGTGCCATCTGCTGCCTGAGTAGCTTCCCAGTGAATGGCGCTGCACTGAAGCATAACTGCTCCCACACTAGGGCACAATCAGGTCAGCACTCCCTGGCACCGTCACAACTCCCACCATCTCGGTACCACTGCATACCCACCTACTCCTGGAGTACGCAGAATCAATCACAGGCCCACTTTCTCATACTTCCTTTTCCACACTCACCAGAAATGCTCGATGGCTGCTCTACTCCAATCTGACTGCAGGAAGCCTAGGCCTCCTGATGCAGAGTACCAAAAGCAACCACGTCCGCCCCCAGTCAGGCAATCCAAAAGCTTCCACTAAACCTGCTCTCAACCAGATCCATTCCCCCATCTTGCGATGATGTACAAAAATATGGAAGCACGGGGAACAGATCGATAGAGTATTAAATGCAAACACACCCCCTCCCCCATTTAATCAGTTTAAACCTTCTTAAAAAGCAAGTGGAGCGGCTGCAGCGAGCAACCTCTCCCTGCGCATTCAGCATGTTGCATAACATTAACCCCGCTGCCTTCTGCGGGGCTGACATCACCTCGGCTCCATTCTTCCGCGCGCCGGCTTCCCATTGGCTGCCCCTCCGGAGGCCACACGGGACCCGGGACAATGGCAGCCCCGCTCTTCACACAGCCTCCCTCCCTGCCAGATTCATCGCAGGCACGGCTGCGCCTGTGCATCTGCGCAGGGGAAACCTCACTGGGGCCACTTTTCATGATTTTGTTGAGTTTGGGATTAGCTGGATTAAGGGACTGTTCGTAAGGACCCCCTGCAGCTGCGAGGAAGTTTCATCACGGGGTCAGCATAGTTCGAACCATAGTCTGTCAACACCAATCGAGGGAGACTACCAAAAAATGAGCTCGGGGAAGCCAGTTTATAACACGAAATAAGCGCGCATCCAGCCACCCAAAAATGTTCTAGACATTTAATCAAACTACCTGGGGTCGCTATAGTAGGCATGTCCGGTATAGTTGGAAAACGACATAGTTTATTTCGGTTGCAAAAAGACTTAAGTAAAAGGTCTGACACGGTGGACCATTTTGCTCAAGGAAACAGTCAATGTGCCTGCCATATTAGGCCCAAACCAGCAGCCTATACACAAATGAAGTTGGTCCTTTTAAAGAATGCTTTGCTAGATCAACACTCATGGTCACGTATAAACTGCGTTACCATCCGAGGAACAGGCCTCGGACACTCAAGCGTGGGCACTCCAGCATCCTGCCCAGAATGTTTCACCAGTCCAATAAAGAGGCGCAAGCCCCGCAATAGGTGAGCTACTAAATATGGTTAAAAGCGAGTCTTTCCTGCCCCGTTGCAAAAAACACATAACGTCTTTGCCTTACCCATTTTGTTTACCACCATTTCACTCAAACTAAAAAAATGTATGGGGGGAAAAAAAAAAAAAAAAAAAAGGGACACGTAGATTGCATTGTGTTTTGGGGAGATTGTTACCGAGGGGCCTCATCTAGCAGACAAACTTGGCTGTTCAATCAAAGCCTGATCTGTTCTATTTCTGCTTTCTCCCGTTTGCTGCATTCACCAACCAGAGAAAAGGGGGCACTGCAGTGGAGACTCTGGCCTGCAGCTGCAACACAATACTTTCGCACAGCCCTGTCGACCCCTGACATAAATTTTACACCGCAGCTGGCATTTACACACTTAGCATTACCATATGTATAGCGGGCTCTCTGCTAATTATGCTAATCGCCTGTCCAACTCTCTGCTGCGAAAAATGGTTGTATTTAGCAGTCCACTGGCTACCAATGCAGCTTACTGTGTGGCTGAAATGTACATTCAGGCTGCCCTGAATGGCAAGATTTTTCCACGTTGCTGGCTTCATTCAGGCCACAGAAAAATTTATTCAAGTCAACTGGTTTCAGTCCGCAACAAAAAAGTTACGAGAAAAAAGTGAGCGTGCTCCTGCCCTAACATTCTAAGTCTGCTTGCAAGCAAAATGATAAATCAATTGGTGTGGGAAACAAAAAAGGAGAGCTTTCTTTTGCAAGCCATGTGAAACTGTATCTTGTGATAAAAGGGAGGCCCGTCCCATCCTTCCAGAACTCGCAAGAAGTAGCGAATGGGGGAAGTGACAATTCTCTGATGTTACAGCTTTTGTCTTCAAGAGGGAAGGTTGTGTTGGCTTTCCACGAAACCCAAAAAAAAAAAATCTGGATAAAGCATAACCAACAGATTCTAGTATGTGCCACAAACACAAGCAATAGAGGGGCCAAGCTGCTTTGACACAGGGCACAGTGCAGGTATAAGAAAGCACTACTCTGCGCCTACTTGGAAGATGGAGGAGGACAGCAGCAGTACAACAAACAGCAGAGCTTCAGTACTGCTCTTGTGCAAAGCCATTACTTAATAAAAATGGTGCGCCCCCCCCCCACAAAAAAGTTTACAACTGCCTCATGGACCAACAGGAGCAGGACACGTCAAGCTGATAAGGGGGGGGGCCCTATGTAAGCAAGTACCTCAAATTGTGGACCCAAGATCACTGAACTTTGTTTTGAGAAACTCCGGTCGTTTCAAAAGATTAAACAAACCAAATATAACTGGGATTTGATTAGCATCTCAAAGAATTGTTTACAATATTTAAGTACTCATTGACTGCGAACGTGCTAGAACCAACATGCCTAATAATCCTCCGAGGTCAAAATTAGGACTCTCGTGGGCCACCCACCCGGTGCAAAGCCATTAGTTAAAAAACAAAAAAACAAATGCGCATTTAATATTCCACCCCACTGCAGGCACCAAGAATATATACAGGGAGGTGCCTGCCATATACACACTCACATGTTATCACCCATGTAAACACTGACCAATGCCAATGTAACAATTTGCACAAAATGCTGAAAAAAATAAAACCAGTGTGTTTAGTAGGTCTAGGCCAGAACAAAACAGAACACAATAATTAATGACTATATACACCAGAACAGTACACTTCAAAATACCTCTCAAAACACAACCAAGCATATGTGAACCTAAAAAACCAATAATATGAAGAAAGAAAAAAAAACTATAAGGAACCATGTTCTACACAGATTTCCATTTGCTGATGGAGAAGCCCTTCTAGGGACAAAAACTTGGCTGTTCAGCCTAAACACAAATAACACTACAACTACTGTGCTCTTTTCAAAGCGTGGAATTCTCCCTTCAACCGCCCCCCCCCCCTTTTTTTTTTATTAATCTGAGGTGGACCACCCTGCACTCGTGGCAATGAGTACTGTTTACATTGCAGTGCTTGACTGCAAATACATCTGGCATTTTTGGGCTGGATTTCTAAGCTGGGGGCCAGGCACCCTTAAGCAGTGATTTAAGGGAGGAAAGAAATTATGCACAAGTTGACCCTGTGTGCATTTACAGTTATAGTGATTGCACAACCTTTTTCATCACCAAAGGCTGGTAGGCAAGGAGAGCACAATACGAAAATACTTGCTTCTTTAACCCTCTAGAGTAAACAGAGCTAGAGTTTCGAATGCAAACACAAGATGACGTTCATGGGCACAACACTCCACTAAAGGCAACAGTGCAGGTTTTTAAACATGGGTTCACCTTTTCCAGCGCAGATGTGTTCCCTTTTCGTTGCGTACTGTATAGGGTTACAACACTTGGGGCATAGAAGGGCAATTAAAAAAAAAAAAAACGGACATCAGTATCCCACATCACCGTCACCACTGTAGGGCATTCACCTCATAACAGTATTGTGCAAGTAGTCTAACTGCCATAATTACATGCTCTGTGGACTGCCAAAATGTGTCAATGTAGTGATGAATTGGAGAAAAGACAGTCCAGCAGTGCATGCCATGCTGGGCTTGAAGTTCAGACCAAGATGGAAACAATAGACATCTGTTTTTATATAGCGGCCATATTTGGTGAGAGGCATCATGGGAATTGCCAAAAGAACTGTAAATCAGTTGTTAAGCAGGTTTATGATGTAAGCGTCCTGCTTTGTCAGTTTCTTTTTGGGGGAAGTAGGCAGCTCACAACCAGGGCGAATAGGAAAGCTTTGAGCCCACTTTGCCAATTGTGTATATTGAAAAGTCTTAGTCTAGGAAAAAAAGCCAGCAAAGACGACAGTAGTAAGATTTAGCTATATTAAGACTGGCTGAACAGGAATCTAGTTAATATAAAAGTATGGGATACTAAGATTTATTTGATCGAGGCCAGACCGACCATAGCGTGGACATCATATTGCGTCTCTTATGATGATGGAGAGGGTACACCATCAGAGGAACAGAATATCTCATTTGTACTCTCTCCCAATGTCAATGCTGCTTCCATATTTCAAAACATGCTTCCAAGCTAAACTACCCGTTTCACTGTAGGCAGGTAATAATTAGGACTGATTTTCCTAATATGTTATTGCTTCCTTGTGACGACTAGCAGCATTTTCAACTGATGCCTTTCACAGCGTGTGGACTAGCTGGAAACTTCAACAATGACAACAAGCATCAGTCTTCAGACTGGAATCATCAACATACATGTTGCAAAGTCTTCAGCGAGACTGCATTAGTGATACCCAATGGCGGTAGCTTAACTGTTTACTGGAACAAGGAGTCAGGAGTCCAAATAACGGTGTCCCAAAGTAGTGGCCAATAGCATCTGGAGGTTAGCAGGTTCATCTCATTGAGTTCCGCATCTGCCGAAGGTGGGAGCATCTACAGATGAAATGGCAGTATTGCTCAACGGATAAATAACTGCACCAATATATCCACTGTCAAACCCTCAAATGCACACCTCCCTCAACAGGAAGGGTCTGTACTCCTCTTCAGACTGAACCCCATATTATGACCTTCCTGTAGCTTACACTGGAGTACAGGACGGGTGCAAACACACTTTCAGAGGAGGAAAAAAAGCCATCCCCTTCTACCAGAGCCAGTCTACACTCCTAGAACATGACAGAAACGGAATACTGTATTTTCATACCCACGCAGTGCCAGAGGAGCCAACCAGAAGCTTGGAAAGCAAAGTTACAAAAATTGGGCACCTGACACTAGCAAACTATAGATTATAATGCTAAATGCGCTGAATGTCAGGCCACTGAAGCAAAATGGGTAGGGAGTGCAAAGCAGCAGCAGCTACTTGAACAGATATCCGCCTGCCACGCCATCTACTTAAGCAGAAGCGAGGCACTGCAAGGAGTAGCATGTTAGTAGAAAATAAGGTACCATTAGAGCATTAACTAGCGTATCATAGCATTGGCAGAGGACCAACCATGCTTTGTGGGAAAAACAAAGTGAACAGGTACGCAGAGCTTTGACCTGGAAGGTGTGTTCAAGCAGATCATGTGATGCCACATTCTGCACCCTGGGTAATCTTCTTGCCATACCCATTAACTGTGCAGATCAAATGTATACCAATAGCCCAAAACTGGGTTAACCATTACAATTTATATTAAGGGTTCTGTACAGGGGATCCAGATAAAGAGTACTTAACCGACATCTTGGAGGTGGTCAAGGTCCTTGTCCACTGGTCAAAGGCTTACTATGCTCACTCCATGCACATCAAATAAAGAACACAGAAAACCTCATCTGGTGGAAACTACACCAGACTTGTCCAGTGTCAACTTGGCCCGTTACAAGTGGTCTGTATTGGATCCCACTGCTGGCATACATGTTTTGCAGATCTACCAAAGAACAAGGGACAATTCCATCCGATTATGGCCATCTGTTTATACAAGTTGGTTCTTCTATTTAATCAAGAAACAGGCCGCTAGAATGAAACAAAGCCAATTCCATTGCCTTTTCTTCAAGGCAAGAGTATGACCTTGTCTACAGGCCCACAGACAACATTCAACAGTAAAAATAGAAACTGAATGTGCAAGTGAATTTCAATAACGAGTTCTAAGGACATGCCCAAAACCTACTTTCACCCAGCACTACATACACGAAATGGCCCAAGAGCCCACCAATGACAGAAGCATGAAAATGCACTGAAGTGGACAGTAAAAACTAGCCATCTACTGGACACCAATCGAGCAGGTCACAGAAAGGTCACCTTAAAAAAAACAACTCACACCACTAAACATAAACGTCATTGTGGGAACCAGACAAAGAGCCAGACCATGGCAAGCCAACATTAATCTAGACCTCACCCGAGGACTAGAATTAAACAAACTGACTAGATCAGGCTTCTGGCGGGTGTGTTCTCCTTGGTTTCTTAAACTCATGACACTGATGCTGCCCTTTCTTTTAAGTAAGAGCTGTGAAGGCTTGGGTGGTCGGTCACATGCAGAGAAAAGCTGACTCAAGTGGGCCACGGTTCTCCCTTTCAATGCTGTTCCATCTATCCCAAGTGAATGGAGATCATTTTGAGAGACTAACTTCAACACCACCCCAAAAACACAATGAAAGCTCCAGACCAAAATACACAAAAGCACAATAAATGAATCATCTTTTCAAAATGGTTTACCACTACTTTTCTGTGTGTGAAAAAAATATAGAACAGAATTAAACGTTGTGATCCAACATGTACAGTATCAACATTTGATTATATATATTTTTTCTAATTAAGGGAGGTTACACGTCACTTAGTCACTTCCCTGCAATCTCGTATTATTGTCTGCCAGTAAAACACATTTTGGCAAGTGTTCCAGAATGTCTTTCTTGGCAAAACAATGTCATCTGTGCTATTAAAAATTAAGAACCGTCTAATGTAATACCGGGCTTGATACAGACGGATGTGCCTGCTACTTGCTGCAAGTCAAAAATAACCAGCATGGGATGATCGCATAAAAAAACCTTTTCTACAATAGGAAGGCCACGGGCTGACAGAAAATATTGTTTTATGAATTAGGAATACGAGGGGAGTAGTGACAATGTTGGTAGCTATAAACACTTAAAACTGATCTAAATCAAACAAATACAATTGTACAGAATTGCAAAGCACTAAAGGCATAAAGGATTCAAACTAACATGGGCAAAATTAAGACAACACCATCTTACTTTTACACCCCTCCAGGCAGATTTTCGCATGAACGTTTAAACTCCATTGGAAAAAACCCAAATGTAGCATATTTAGCAACAAAAAAAGGCCACATTCTGCGCTCAGGCATGTGTCTTCGTCTATGCCCGCACAAAAGTAACATTGTTTCCCCCTCACAGGCCCCTAATTTCTACTCTCATTCAGCTTCTCGCCCTGTACTCCCTTCTGTTTATACAAAGTCAGAAATATGCAGGGGCTGCTAACTCCCTGGTTTATTTGTCTGCGGCCTATGTACGTGGCCAGAATATATAAACCTAACTGAAAAAACACACAAGCCAAGCAGAAGTTTCTCTATGTAAGGAGGGGTACATCTGAATTCGTGATGTGCTGGGCTTCAGACAAACTACTCTTATAAACCGAGGCCTTTCACTTAAGCGTGCACTGCAAGCTTCTCCTCTACACCCACTCCGCCATTTTGAAGTGCATGAATGGTAAGTGCATACGAATCTTTCACAGATGAATCCCATGTCACTTCACGAACACCAAAAAGAGGGTTGTGGTAAGGATACACAGTCCCCATTGCCCATCCCAGAGGACTAAAGGCCCACAAAATTACTTATGTACACTTGTTTAATATGTAACTAGCGTAGCTCACAGTCAACAACTAAACCGGTGTTAAATGTATTCTGCCCGAGTTATAGGCTCAAGCCACAGCCTGTAAGGAGTGAGAAGGCTTAAAGGTCACGTATAGTCAGGGTCAGCAAGGTTACAAGAACACGCCAACCACTGTGAGCACAAGGTTTTGAATTGAAAAGAGCAAGAATACTACAGCCCATGGCTTCTGCCTAGTCAGTCACCCTCTCCCAAACCAAGGTCTTCAAAGAAGCTCCCAGCATTCCAATGTGCTAATACAAATTAACATTTACGGGGATGTGAAAGGAGGGGGGGGGGGCAATAAAACAATGCCGTTTACAGTGACATTTTTATGGCACAGGAAGACTGACATTATTGGCTATGGTAATGTCTACAGTTAGTGAAGTCACACTTGCGGCTTCACGTTCATGCGTGTATAAGTGTGCAGTCCATTCAAGAAGAACTTGCATAAAAATGCAGCCTCCACAGAAAATCCACCAAACGTGAAGAGACTGCTGGAACAGGAATGAAGCAATTAAAACACTCGGCCTTATTAATTGTACATATGGGAACTATTTAGGACAAAATGCAGACTCCAACCTGCAGCAACCCAGCTCGGGTCACAAAGAAATATGCCCGGCTAATGAGCACATATTACGCTGTAGCAAGCGGATACTCCCATTATAGACATCTGCAGCCACGCACGATGCATCTATGGCTACAGAGAGCCGAGGCGTCCTGTACTGGCACAGAAGTGACTCATTCATCTGAAGCAACAACTTTACTGACAGCCCATCCATTGTATTAATGTGAGCTACCTGTAAAAACAACCCCAAGATGGAGTCTATCAATCACAGACTGCTCTTTCGTCATCAGATCATCATTGGCATAAACAGAAAAGGCGCATTTTGAGCTACTCTCGTGTGGCACAAATACCGGAGGAAAACGGGCACCAATGCTGGAGATAGTGACCACCTGTCAGAGGGGGTTGCACACGTTCCCCAGGAGGTGTTGCTCCAAGGCCGCTTTCGAACGGCGACAAGTCTGACATTAAAACCACGAGACAGCCTTGACGGTATGTCAAGAGACCCTTAGCACAACATGGCGAGCATTACTTGGCTAGCGAAAAATCACAACACATTGCATTACATGCAGTCCAGATAATTATGTATCGCATGTTAAACTGTAAATTGACGTTCTTGTTACCTGAAAGCCAGAAACAAACATCTTAAACAGTCACCTGACCAACAGAATTGCCTTCTTTCAATAGTAAACAGAGTTCAGTTACACAGAACGAAATGCAGCCTAAATCAAAGTAAAATGATATAACATTTCCGTATGCTGGCCACCCCTAGATTTAGTGTGTAGGGAGGACTGACTTTAGGCAACGTCATTGTAAGTTTTGCACATATTCTCATCAGTAAACAACAATGGTGTTAAATGGTTACAGAGCGTCTATGTTATAATGCGGTATCAACGCACCACAAACAAGCGTAGATACATAACCACATGGCTCCAGAAGAGCAGGCAACGTTAGGCCTACACTGCTCACAAGTATAATCAAGATTTAAAGCCTGTTCCCCCACAATACCAACAGAGACTGTTACATGTAAACAAAGCAATATACCAACTACACACTCGGTTTAAAAAATGTTTTAAAACAGTAGTGACAACTACCAAACTATCGCAAATCGAGTGAACATCTACATGGTTATCAAATCGGGAATTACCATGCGTGAGAGGTAAGAAATCAAAGAACAGAAAGATACGTTTATTGAAACCAATTCCTCACTACCCAAGGATGGTAAACATACACTTACAAAAGGACATGTCCCAGTAAATCTCCCTCGCTAGAAAATGAAACCTTAATCTACTTAGAAAACATGCGCCTCACTGCTTCGCTTTCTTTTTTTCTTACCTTGAGACAAATGTTTTTCCCTTCGCTCTAAAAGTTGAAAGCCGTCCAAAAAAACAGGACCACACACAGGCAGGAGGACTGGCTGCAGAGAGCGGTTCTGGCTGCTGGGGGCAGTGCAGGCTCTGACAAGATGGCGTCCCAGAGCAAAACAAGCATAAAAAGGGAGCCTGGAGCACCCCAAACCTCAGCTGCCAATCAACCCCCTCCGAGAGCGTGGAGGTCCTTTCTAGGCCCATAGACCACTGCAGCTGCCTGCTGAGCATAAGGGGGAGCACGGCTATGTCGGGAAATAGAGTGGCTAGAAAAACAAGATTCACAGCTTACCTTCCACCCAGAGCTCCTCCACGTTGGTCTCCAGGTTGGCGGCCCGTAATCCGACGGCGAAAGCGCCAAAGATGAGCAGACCCACCGCCAGGAATTTGCCGCAGTTCCTCTGAATGTAGCAGCCCAGTCGGAAGAGCAGTCCCTGGAACTTAGCTCGCAGCCAGAGGGGCGCTTTCCGGCCCGAAGCTTTGCCCTGGAGAGGGGAGACAGACAAGGCTGGTGAGGACGAGAAGGGCTGCCTCGAACAAAAGGGGGGCACTGAGGTTGGGACAGAGAAAGGAAAGGGGGCCCGGGCTGGTGAAAACAATCAGGATAAATAAACCGGGTGCGGGATAACATTCAGTGCAGAAGATGCCCAATGGGGCCGGTGCAGTGAGACGTACACAAGGCTAGGGGGGCAGACACGTATAAGAAAAACACGCGGCATCTGGTGATGCTCGCTGTCAAGACAGAGTGAATACACACATTGGAAAAAACGTGGGGATTACTTTTCCACCCAAATACACTCCCCACTGCTCTCCACAACAGAGGCACGCTGCTTTTACCACTAAACGGCAAGGTTGTGTGTGAGAACGGGTCGGCCTAGCCCGTACAACTCTGTAGTAAATAGGCAGGTCCACGTGGTGGGGGTGGAGTAAAGACAGCCAAGAGGCAGTGGCAGGGTGTCTGGCTAGTCGTGCCTTAAGGAGCAGTGCCGGCGGCCACCAGTGCCTGCAGGGGTCTGGATAACCTCCAGGCTGGAGTCCGGCGGCTGCACCCCGCGTCAAAACACAGATTGCGCATAGCCTGAAGGCTCACACCACATCCTGACCGCAAGCCACGGACCACCTGGGAGGCAGGGGAGGAGGGGCTCGGTGGACCACCAGCAGCGAGTACCCAGGGGCGCAGGAGGATTCGAGGATACCACCCCCTGTGGGGCACCAAGAACGCAGAGACGCACCTTGGAGATCTGCTCCAGGGCGAACGCCGCGTCGCAGTAGCTCGGCCGCTGCAGGTACTCCGGGTCCAGGGGCGGCCGGACGGCGGCGGCTCTTCTGCGGCCGCCCCGGTTCCTCCGGCGGCTGCTCAGCCCCGGAGGCGCGGCGGCCCCGCTTCTCTCCCGCTCGGGAAGAACCATACTGGGAGCGCGGGACTGCGCTTCAGAGCCTGGGCGGCGGGCAGGCGGCTCGGGCTGGGCTGGCGGTGGCTGGGCTGGCGCTGCTGGTCCTCATGCTGCTGCCGGCGGGGCGGGCTGCGCGCCTCCCATTGCCACATTTCGCGGGGCTCCGGGGGGCTCCGCCGCGTCCCACATCCAGAGGCGGCGGCGGGGAGGGGGCGCGGGGGCCGCTCCAGCCTCTCCTGCCCCCGGGGCGCGTCCAGCTGGGGAGTTGGGCTCAAAGCGGGCGCCGGGGCGGGAGCACAAAGGACGGTGATCCGGGGGTCTCAGCGGCGCGTCTTCGGCGGGCTGCTGCTGGTAGAGGCCCGTTGCTTGCTTCGAGGGCCGGGGTGCATGGCCTGAGTGTGGGGGGCCGGGAGCAGTCTGCCTGCCGCAGCCTCCGCGCGGTGCAAGGAGCAGGGGATGCAACCGAGGGCAGCGGGGAAAGCCTCCTCTGTCTCGGCCGGGGAAGGGAGGAGGAGCCAGCGGAAGGCGGGCTCGGGCTAGTGCCTGCCCCGGGCCTGTCAGATGCCCCTGCTCTGCCTCAGCCATTGGCCGGGACCGAAATTACTCAGCAAACACGACTATTATTAGCTGCTTAGCAACAGCTCGGCGGAGCGCAGGACCACCCAGGCCGTCCGCGCTGTGCGAGCCTCTGCGGCTGCGGGGGAGCCCCCTCCCCGGCCTCCAGCCCTTTAAACCCACACCCGCCCGCAGGGAGGCGGAGGGGGCGCGGGCCTGCGCTGAGTGCTGCAGAGAGAAGTGGCCTCCCCTCTTCCTCCCCCGGTCGCGGGAGGCACCCTGGCCCCAGGCGACGGCAGAGGCTGGGAGGTCCAGCTCCCATTCCCAGGCTAGCATAATGACAGGGTGCGGGGGCAGGCAGAGGGGGCGCGCAGCCCGCTGCTCTGTTTTTCTTTCAGTCCCGCAGCATGGAAGGAAAAGCACATGTGGACGAAAATAAAGCTTTGTAAATCTAAGCAGAAAGTTACTTTACTAAGAACCGTATTTATGAGATTTTCTTTTCTTGAGAGAGGTGTGTGGTGGTCATGCTACTTTCTCGGAGCTTTTCCAATCATGCCAGATTTACTCGTCCTTCACTCTCGTTAGAATGTTTAGCACCTCTACACGATTTGCAATGAACTCTACACGGGAGATTGATTAAAGTGGATTCTGCCTTAAGGTGCTTTCTTAAGTCGCTAAAGTAGGAAGCAGCAAGTGTTTCCAACAATACAATGAGCTGACCCACAGTGAAAGTAATTTACTCTGGCGCGTATTTGAGTGGCTACGTTTCTGAACACACTACTAGCTACTGTCAAACTTAATTTTTTTTTTTTTAAACGCACTATTAAACGGGTGAATAACAGTCGCAACTTAGGTCTTTGCCTCTTGCTCTGCTGTTCGCACTGGAAAACTCTGACCTGAAAGGTCTTCTTGAAGAAAGGTGCGGCCTATCACCCACATAGCAAAGTGCTAAGCTTGTCTAAGTTTTGTGCAACTAACTAAATACCAGAGTCCCTTGGCTCGGGTACTTTCGCTACGCACACTTTGCCATCCAAATGCACCCTACTGTGCATATCCTTAAATGACATCATTAGACATTTCTCCGCAACCTTTTTAAAAACGGAGAGGATGACCGTTTAAGTATATATAATCCAAGCACCATACCACATTAAATGTTAACATAAGTTGTAAAAACATTCAGCACAGACGTCTGTTTTGAGAACAATTCCAGCAGAATGTGGCAGATGAGATGCCCAAAGATACGCATGAAACAGCACGGTATTGAGATTACAGACCAGGCATCCGTGAGTATTTACATTGTTAACAGAACCCCGCCCGAGGAGCCCAGTTGCAGCGGGGAGGCACTGCCGTCCTGTCCCGCATACTGACAGGGCCGCTCACAAGGTACTATCGTGGCTCGCGAGGTTGAGCGGCCTTGTCTGTGTGCGGCCGCTGAGGCACGAGGACATGCCGGGCGAGCCGTAGTACATTCCTGAGGCCGGGGCTCGCCCCCTCCAGCCCAGCCAATGACATTCAGCGCTGTTCCCTGCAAGCCAATAGAGAGGAGGCAAGAGGCACCTCCATTCATCCCGCGCCGCAGCCCGGGGGGGGTGAAGGTAGAGCCGGCCAATCCGCTGACCGCAGAGGGCAGCCGCACACAGCGCGAGCGCTGACGGAGGGAAGGGGCGCCAGATACATAAGTGCATGACGCACTGGGGGCGGTATTCCAGCACACACAGAGCAGACCCCACAGACGGGGCGGGGTCCTAGCGAAAACACAGCGCAACTGGAACAGGCAGAGGCAGGATACAAGCTACAGAGTACCAACAGGCAGATGCAGCGTAAGTATTTAGCAGACTCAGGGTCCACCTTCGGGACGCATGTGTGTAGCACGACAGAAGCAGTCATCAGTGGTGGCTCAACATTTTGAACAGAGGCAGCAACACGGGCAACATAATCTAGCATGTGTGTGCATTCTCTAGATGTTCCGAGGTGATGGCCAATCCTTACCGGGAAACTATGTTCACTTGGGGAGGTAGTATAAGCTCCGCCGACTGTTCTCATAACATATTTTATACCTCCACAAGTGGTGGTGGTCCGTCGGCTAGACTGCCGACTTTGGTGCTGGAAACCAGGGTTCGAGCCTCGGGGTCGCGTCCACATCCTGTGATTCTGGGCAAGTCACTTAATCTCCCCATGCCTGAATGTGTAATGTAAATACGGTGCTCATGTAAAGCGCTCCAATACCTTCGGGTCGAGTTCGCGCTATATAAATATGCAACAACATTTTGCAGGTAATCTGGATATTTCTATTGTATGGTTTACTACAAGCCTGTCTCTCGAGTCTGCACTGTGTGTGTGTGTGTGTGTGTGTGTGTGTGTGTGTGTGTGTGTGTGTGTGTTGGAGTGCTGCTTATTAAAGAAGTGCAATGTTTGAGTTGTACTGGTTAGTAATACTAAAAAAAATACCATAACGCAGGTCTTAGATGCAACTGCTGCTTTGTGTAGAATAGAAAACCACCTGTCCCACTGGAGCTCTTCAGTGGCAACTAGCACTGTTCACCCTATGTACTGCTGATAGATTTCGTTGCAATGGGCATCTATTGTTGAATGTCTCTGCAGCACCCATAGACACTGTCTGTGCTGAGGTGTTGTACGAAGAGGGGCCAAGGGGTTGCAGGCTGACCTCTCCCTATGCGCCTCCTCCCCCACCTCAAGGATGCCTGACTCCATATACAAGAACAAGCTTTAACATTTTGCTCTTTTTGTCCAAAGTGTCTCCTGGCCAGGAGCAAGTTGTAAACTCAGAGGACCAACTTAATCACGAGATAAACAGAGTTTTGCATTGCAATGGTACAAACATACTCTGGGTGCGTGCTTCGCGTTTTTTGGTTAAATGTAATATATGGTGTGTAGATTGATGTGTGTATTTATACTAGTACCCACTGACATCATGCAATTCAAACGTTATTGAATGAAAGATTGTGTTAGAACCACAAAGATTCAAATTAATTCTTTACAGATTACCTTCGGGCATTTGCAGTGGACCATGGATGCATAAACTGTGAGCGGTTTTGTTCTGCTTTAAACTTGTGACCTGCAGGTTACATTAGTAGCTCTACAACATCCACCGAGAAATCTCGACTTGCATGCAACATGCCATGCTGAGCAGCAGGAATACTAACCCAGTGACCACCTTATGAGGATTAAAGCTTTTGACTAATAAAACCCAGAACACAGCCCCCCCCATAAGAGCATTACCCATCAGTGCTAGCGTATCCATTAAACCTAGAGACTTACGTATATACATAGCTTTGCAACAGCTGCTTCGATTTGTTAGCCAATTTATAATGCGATCTGTTTGACTAATTTAATGCAGATTTCAGAGGGTTGTCTATTGGCATAAGTTTGAAAACTAAGATATGCCATGCATACGACTCTTCAGTCTATAAGACTGGTCCTCAACCTGCCAAAACGCTGCCACATCTCCCAGCACCTGCGCACACTCCACTGGCTCCCCGTCGAGGCGAGAATCACCTTTAAGATGCTCACCCACGCACACAAGGCCCTCCACGGCACCGGACCAGCATACCTGAACAGCCGACTCAAATTCCACGCACCCCAAAGGACCCTACGATCAGCCCAGCTCTCCTACGCCGTGGTCCCTCGCACCAGAAAGACCAGATCGGGAGGCCGCTCCTTCTCCTTCCTCGCGGCCAAAGCATGGAACGCCCTTCCGCTCCACCTCAGACAGACAACATCGCTCCCCATCTTCGCAAGAAACCTCAAAACCTGGCTCTTCGACAGACCCCCTCCTTGATGGAATGGAACCTGCACCCCCCCACCCCTAGCGCCTTGAGACCCTTACGGGTGAGTAGTCGCGCTTTAACAAACTCCTGATTGATTGATTCAGCGCAATAAAACAGCATTACATGTTTGTACAATATTTTTCTAGGCTGTTTGCTAAGGAAAAGGCAACAGCATTCATGAACTCGTAGGTTTCTGGTTATTCACATACTCCTTGCTGATATTTTCCCATCTTAGTGATGATCACACATTTACTTCACCAAGGCAGAACACCCCAAAAACGAAGAGAGGTATTTGGGAACGATTTTACACAGGCAAGTACCCCAAGAAAACTAAAACAGTTGTAGTTTTCCCTCAGTCACTCCTGGGATCCTTACAGAACACAGCTCCAAATGAAGGCATAATCTCATGGGAGCAAAAGGTTGGCGTTTTCCTCCCCTTTTCCAAATCTGGCATGAGACTGTATGGATATGACTTTTTAATGTCTGTGTATCGTGATTACTGCAGGATAAAGTGGCTACAAGGTCACACTGCTGGAAGATCCTAGTAGTGGCGAGATGGGCACGTAGAGAAATTGAGACCCCATAACCCCAGCCGAGTAGTAAAAGCAGTCATAATTGGAGAGCAGTGGCTCTCCTACAACCTGGACAAAGATGCCTACAACCCTGAAGTCTCACCTTTCTGGATTTGAATAGATTTGCAGGTTAACGTTGATACACATCAATTTTGTGACCATTTTCCTCCAGTTTGCGTTTTTGCAGATAGTTTGAAACTCAAAGGCTTGTCAATATGTCCCGCAGAATGGGGCACAGGTGGGGTGAGGCTCTAGCGTATATACCCTGCAGTGCGATTATAGCCAGTGGGCAGGGCTTTGGCACATCTTAGGGAGGATGCAGTTTCTACAATACACATCCTCAGAGCACCACTGGCATAACTCCACCACAATTATATGCACAGCAGGCCCGTTGTAAAGAATGCAGTGCTGACAGGCAGGGTTCCAGCCAGCATTCATGGAGAAAGACACCAACAGGCAGGGAGCAGGATTCCAGCAAACATGACTATTATGGCAGGAGCGAAGTTAATGTTGGCTTAAAGCCCACAATTACTAGTGGTCCAGTGACCCCCTACAATATCGCTTAACTAGCTCCTCTTATAGATATACAATCTATAAGAAATTGGGTTATTAGTTGAGGGGGTATGTACCCAACTCAAGTAATCATAATTCTGGTCAGGGTGAGCCACTAAATAAACCTGAGCTCGACTCCCTTGTTGCTATGGCACAAAGCAGACAAGATTAACTTGAGGCAATGTGTAAAGTATTTTTGCAGTACTAAAAACTGTAATAAAGTCGAAATGCAAAACAATAAAAATTCAAAATGAATTAGAAAAATAAAGTAGAATTTAGTAAACAAAATGACACAAAAATGTGAATAATCCAGTAAGGGGAACCGTAAATATAAAAACTTTTATGTAGAAATATAGTGTCAAGAAGGACAAAATGCCAATGGTCGCAGTAGAACAGGATCTATGTACAATAAGACGCTGACTGCACTGGAGCGCGAGTCAGATACACTAACCAGGTTTGTCCTGGTCAAAGATTTTACCTTCTGACTTTAGTACTTTAAGTCCCAATCCACTACAGGACTACACTTCTAAACCCCTATACACCCCCCCCCTCCCCCCGCCCCAGGGGGCACTTAGAGACTCACAGGGTGGTAGGCAGAGACCAACAGGGGTGTCCAGTTCAGGTCCAATTGCCACTAACCAGCTGGGTAGTTGCAGGAAAAGGCATCTTGTAGCTTATTGTGTTCCTATTGTTTTAACAGGAGGTGAGCCTTATGACCCTTAGAGTCCACTTCTTTCTCTTGGCTACAAGAGGGAGAGCAGGTCTAGTTTTAAAGGGCTCTTCTCAGGTCACATACAGCAGGTTCAGGCCTCTTCTGATATTCCAGAAATCCAGGCGTATTCTGAAGTCAGTGCCTGGAGATGCCACATTAGAGCCTGCCACAAGCTTGCGGGCGAGAATGACCCATGGGGGTGCCCTAACCAATCAGGTAAAAGCTCCTGGGGCTAAACCTACCTGCTTTCTAAATTCTGGGAGAACAAAAGCAGCGTTTTCAGCCACCAGACAGTGAATAAACACAAAGTATTTTGACATTCCATTTCGCTCCTTTGAGGGGCGCCCCAAATGTGATATGTAAATCCCTAGCAGACCTGTCAAGCAGATCTTGACACTACAGCAGAATCTGACACGGATATCAACAAGAGGTCCACTGTGGTGTGAGCACCGAGAAAAGGATTAAGCCTTGGGTGTTAACACTTCCATGTGACAGGGGAGGCATTTTTGAAGTGCACCCTGGGCCACCCTGTCAAGGGGATGAAAACCCCTCCCTACACACGAGGCCCATTGTCCCTGCTCTGGGAGAAGTTCACACCTCCCAAAGGTGGTGCTATCAGCAGTCAGGTGACAGTTGGAAGTCACAGATAGGCCTATAAGCTCTAGGCAGGAAACATGTAAACTTTTCTAATGTACCTTTCCTTTAACAGTTAAAAAACCAAGAGTCCATGAAATAATTTTTCAGCCGCTACCAAACAGTAGTCATAAATATAAAGTGTAGTAATGCAATTCAATGCTTTCCTATGAAACCAGCCAATGACAGTGAAAATAGCTTTTAAGCCTTTACACGATAATGACAAGTGGAACATTAAACTTTTACATGTTTTAATTTTAAAAACGCACCCTGCCTTTTGTACAATGAGGCCCACTTAGCAGTGACATATTAAATATTTAAAAATAAGGTTTTTGACAGGCCTAAACAGGTTATTTTGACAGGTCGAATTTGCAGTTTAAAACTGCACAGTCAGGCTACAATGACAGGCCTGGAGACATGCTTTACAGTGCCACTGCAGTGGATGGCGCATTGAGTGCTGCAGTCCACTGGTAGCATTTAAGTTGTAGGCCCAGGTACATGTGGTAACAAATACTAGGGACCTATAGGCAAATAATAAACTAATCAGGTGTATACCGATTTTACAATGTTGAAAGGAAGTGCACCAGCACTTTACCACTGGTTAGCAGGGGTAAAGTGCATAGAGTTCTATAGCCAGCAAACATATGGTTCTGCAAACATTCGGGATGACCCTGCAAAAAGGGCACATTTCCAACACAAAGCTCTCAGTCAGAGTAGAGCCCTGTAGAGCAGAATGTACAGCAATAGACTGCAGGTTCCGTTATACCCTAGTTAACGGGAATGTTAAAGGTCTACAAGTTGTAAATTCAGAGAGAGGACCCTATGCTTGACAGGCAGAATGTGTCTTGAAGAAAATGCACACAGAGCATAATTCCAACAAAGGATGGTAAGACACAAAGGCATAAGCTATGGGATTATTAGTCAATGATCCTACAAATTTAGGGCATGTTGTATCATTGTTTTATTTTTCACACAATGGGCCAGGGTTTCCACACAAGCTGGGCAGGGCTCCCAAATATGAAGCTGTGTTATTACAAACAAGAAACGGCCACCTCAAGCACACAGTTACACTAGATGCATGTGGCAATGCTTGAGCATACATGGGTTCTATAATTAAAGCAGTCGAACTCTAGCACATTTGGTGCATGCCGTTATCCTACCTAGTACAGCAATACCCAATGTTGGGCTATTACAAAGATGCTTCAAGGCAGAAATAAGGCTCCTACATAGCCAAGCGCATCCTCTCCACTCTGTGGCTAGTGGTGTGACAGACTGAATCCCTTTCCTTGTGATAAGTGGAGTAAGCATGGTAACACTGCCCCCATGACCAAAACAAAGGGTGGCATCATTAGGCTGAAGAGGGAGACAGCGTCATGAGAATGGTGTGGCAATGGTGTAGGTGCTTCCGGCTCCCTCTCCTCTTTTGCAGTGTTGGGCTTTCCTCTGCATGCAAATGACTGGTGTGGGGCAGCAGGAAGCATGTCTTTGTTGTGCACTGGTGCTGGGGGCAGGTGGTTGTTCTGGGAGGCTATAATGCCCTAGGGCAGTGTTTCCCAGTAACTCTTGGGCAGATCTTTGGTGGGTTCCAAGAGTCCAAGCAATAAATTAAGATGCTGGTAAATTCTGCATTTGTCACATTTGCTGCGTTTCAAAGACAGAGGTCAAATGTCAGGCTGTGTCTTCTGACCAACTGCTGCTTATTTTTATTTATTGTTTTAACATGAGGATTGGCGTTTAGAAACTCCTCTCACTTAGCAGTCGCAGAAAGAAAAGTAAAGCAAATGATGAGAATCTTGCTGGGGTACAGGAGGTGTGAAAGGAAAGAGTTTAGGATGCAAGTTTTTGTAACACACAACCAATGGATCGCTCTTCAATCGGACGCCGAGGGGCGGCAAATGGAAAAGCATCCCACCAGCACCCCCCCCCCCCGCTCTTTGATTCGGCCGCAGCGTGGCAGCAAACACACGGGGCCCACGGGCGGCCAAAGTGCTTGCTACGCCACTGCACAACATAATGTAAATACCTGTAAATGTACCATACACATTGTTTGAACAAAGAAAAAGGGAACTCGTTTTTCTTAACTCCTTTTCCGAAGTGAACAACCTTTCGCAGAAAGGAACCATTTATGGCAGCGGTTTATTTTTTCCATGACTATAGTTCATTACACAAAAGCAGGAATCTCTTTGCAAGTCACCAAGCCTTATGAACTATACCATTTTTAAAGGGACCTACATTAAACTGCATAGAATATGTTGTTGCAACTTTTTACTAGCTGTACGCATTGATGTGTTCCATTTTGCACTACAGATTCCACCTTATTTCTACATGTTTTCAACCATATTTGCTCATATTAAGGCACATGTGATGAAATATTTAGGAGATTACGAGTCACCTCAATGTTCCAGGACATTGTAAAGGAACTTGCATTGTTCCTCAATAGGGTCGTGAAGCTCCTCTTCGTCTTGCAATATCCTTATAATGTACAACGGAGGTACTTTATTCCGAATACATTTCCACCAAATCGGTTAGAACATTAAACTTGGGAATGATTAGGAATGGTTTTATATAGCATCAACTTCGCCTATCTGGATTTAACAAATTTGTAGCACATTGTACGTTAAGTTAATCACGTTGACTACGGTAACTCAACAAATATAATACAAATAGTACAGTTGCGAGGGAGGGTTTGCACATACGCCAATTTAAATATACAAACGTATAACCATGAGTAAGAGACGAGAAGGTATTTTTTCCAGCATAACCAATAATAACTGTGCAAGTTAAATTATTGAAAAGGAATCTGGCAAGAGGCCGGAGAATGGCTACCCCAGTAAATCCATTACTCCGACAGTGGATATTTTGACCTTTATTCTATAAAATAGCAGAATTTGGGGCATTAATGACGACATGGTACAGTGGGCTATTGCACTCCGGTTCAGCATATTGGCATCTGCAATATTTTGTCAAAATGGGTTGTCCCTTTTGTAGAATGGTACATTTTAATCATTCTGTGGCATAGCAGGACCAGACAACAGCAATGTTTTAGGTGTTGAAAACCTAAAGCATGGCATCTAAGCCCTACTAGGCATATCCTTAGAAAATGTGGGTTTTAAAGTCTTCATTCTCTGAATCTCAGGGGTTCTGATAACGTGTCCTAGGAGTCAGGCACAGTACCATTCAGGGAGAACAGTCTAGTACTGTATATTTTTGACTTCATGGCATCATTTGGACAGATCTCCATTGCATAACAATGTGTTTGGGCTATTCTTTTCCAGCACCGTATCTTTCTGGCACAAATACAGCACATTTTGCACACACAGGTCTCTAGCATTGCAGATTGAAGGGATATTGGGCGCTTTCTTTCTCCAGGTACAATGTTGATGCAGGGGCTTCTTTTCTCATAGGATAGTATTTTCAGTGGTTAATTTGTAAAAGAATAAGTGCCGGGGCTCTCATCAGGAGGCAGCTTGCACCAACCCATTTCTCCTGTTGGTGCCGCCTAAAACAGAACTGACTACTGACCATGAAAGTGGGGGGCAGGATGTGGTGTAATGGTCAGAGCTGCAAACTTCGGAGCTGGGGCACCAGGTTTCAATCTCTGTGTCAGCTCAACATCCTGTGATTCTCGGCAAATCACTTAATCTCCCCATCAATTAATGTGTCCTTAACCAGTGCTCATGAAAGGCGCTGGTGTTGATGATTAAGTGCCGGTGCTGAGCACCGGAAACCACCAGCTCAAATTAAGCACGGAGTATTTTGAAGACACCATTGTTTCGGTATGAAAGGTATTTTATAGTGCATGGTTTCTGCTCTGCACATGGTTACCTATTCCATACTCGGAACAAGGAAAGTGAACACTAACCAGCATGTTGTGATTAAAAAAATAATAATAATAATAATCTAAGAGTTAGTCACGTACAGGTAGGTCCGTACTGGCACCCAGGGAATGAAAATTGTGGAGTGCTGGTGGAAATCTTGAAATATTTGAGGTTATTTGCCCTTTCAGCGAGAGGCCTCCGTGGTACTCTCAAATATTTATTGGCGTTTCAGCCATATAGGCCATATGGTTGGTTGCAAGAGACAAATACTCATCCTGAACCAAGGGATTGTCTACTAATCCAGCAAACAAAGGTCCCTCTACCCACCTGAGAGATATATTTTCAAAGAACTCTCACACACATAAATCCCGTGGAATGCTGCATCATAAAGTCTTCGCCCACAAAGTCAAATACCTCTGGGCAGGCTCAACCTCACTTTTGGAGAGAGCACTTTGATATCAATGTGGAGGATTCCTTATAATAACCAAATTTAAAATTGCCTTAACAGGACCCCTCTGGAGCCCAATTTATTCCACGGGTATCTTTGGAAAATTAGAAACATTCCGATGTTCATGGAGGTCATTAGTACTCCAACATCTGTTTTCTAGGTTTACATGTTTCAGACGGCCTTTTCTGCCTCAGGAGTCAAAGAGCTTTCTTCAGGACCCAAGACATCCCTAGTAAGCTTTATTAGATTAACTCACTTTCCCTACGTGCTCTTCAAAGCCTAGATCACACGTCCATTCTTGCATCTAATCAAAATATAACTTACAAACCGCTCGGGTACTTCCCGGATTTGTTTTTAGAGGCACAGTCAGATTACCATTGATTGGGAAGGATATGACGTGAACGCAGCAAGGGCCGAACATATGGTGCAGGGATCCAACACAAGTACACAGGGTCGTGCAGAGACTTATCACACAACTTTTTCAATCATATATGAAGACACCTTCTCACAAACGCCAAGGCATAGGATAGGGCTCTTGCAAAAGAGATGGAGAACTCTTCCATGGTTGAACCAGGGAAGGAGCATGAGAACAGCAGGCTTTCTACATAAGGAAATGAACAACATACTTGAGAAAAGGTGCTGACATATTGGGCAGGGTTCTATCGTACATAACTCCTACTCTCAGGGAGTAGGGCTTAAATATATAGCAGGCAGGCTCTGATGTGTAATAGAAAAGACCCATATGGCAGATTCTACATTCAGTAAGCAGTGCTACAACGCCCACATGAAGGTAAACTTAGATGCCGAGCGGCTCCTACAAACAAGATATGAAGAAAAGGGCTTTTGTATGCAAGGAGCACACATCCACTGTGTCGGAGGCGTGATTCAAGCACCCACCAGACAGACTGAACAAAGGGAGCATGGATGTTGTTGATCTATTTCTACAGCACAAACTAGACCCGAGGGCACGAGCGTGCTTTCCAGTGAAGTGTGGGAAAGAGGAACAGACACTGGCTCTTACAGAGAATACTTGTACAAGCAGAACCGAAGAAATAATTGGACAATAGTCAAACAGGTTCAAAATCCCAGTTTAAACTGAATGGGTGGCAAGAGTTACACAGGTAGTACGGAGAAGTCAGTGAGCACAGGGTACATATGTGGGAAGAAACTAGAAACATATGCCTGAAGTTTTACAATGTTTATTGGACAGAATTCTAACATATAGAGGCTCTGGGTCCATCCATATCATGGGAAAATTCCCAAACTATATATATAGCATGGCTCTTAATTAGAGCTGCTGTTTTTTCCCCTTTGAGTGCCTTACATTATGGACATTTCTTAACCATACAAAAATGGCCCTACGGCACAGTGAGAAAACCCTATGGACAATCAAAGCAAAGTGCTTACAAGCAACAAGACCAGATCCTAAATACACCGAACAGATTCTTCCTATGTGAGAGACGTGGGTCAAGCGAGGTTCCTCTACCTGGAACAAAGCTCCTTAGTCAGAGCAGTGCTCTTTTTGCCTGGAGGAATCACAACAGCATACGGAGCATGGTGAGGTATTGTCACAATGGGATTCTTCACACCATCAGAAAAGGATTCATATTTGCAACTGGACCCCTCTTTAGAGAGGCAAGAACATTGAGACTTCAAGCACTGCTGAAACAACACTGAAGGCCTTCCAGAGCTGGAAGGAAACTTTGTTTCGAATATTTTTTCGAGTAAGGAGCAGGCATATTGAACTAAGGAAACTGCAGCAGAATTCATGTTTGTACATCAGTGGTCTTTCTTTTCTTTAAAGGACAAGTGTTAGCTGGAGGACATCTATGGGGGAGAAGTAACGGGGGTCTTTGTTAGATTGATCAGGTCTCTGGCACAGGCCAGGACTTCTTTTACAGGGAGTCACACACTTGACCGTTTTCTTATTGTTATTTATTTAGCGCACAGCCTATTATTAATATGGATACCTATTGCTGTTGGCGTTTGTTCCTTCCAGTTCAGGGGTCTTCATAGACAGACGGGCTCTTGTTCCCCTTACATGAACCATATCTCCTCATACAGTCCTCTTCCTTTGTGAAACTAGACTTTTCATTTGTGATGCAGTGCACGGTCACATGGAACTGCCTTAGTCCTGTAGCTGCTAATGCCCCTGGTGCATGGTGGAAAGGTGAACCCCATTCTTTGATGTGATCTTTTTGGGTGGGATTCCCTTCATATATGGACCAAGGGTATCCTTATTCAGAACTCAGATCTCAAATACAGAGGCGGTCCATTCCTAGATGAACAGGGTACATCTACCAAGATTCAGATCTCTTGCATTAACATTGTGTCCTTTCACATGCAGTAGGTCGCTCGTAATTGGTGAGAGAAACCTCCGCTCTGCCGACCTCTTCCTGGCTGATTAAATCCCTCGCATCCGGAGAGCCAGAACGGGAGGAAGGGCCTTCTTCTACATCGCGGACAAGACCTGGAACGAACTCCCCCTCAGCATCAGACGAACCCCCACACTGCAAGCATTCAGGAAGAGCCTCAAGACCTGGCTTTTCAGATGACTCTGAACTGCCCGATTTCCCCCCCTCTGCGCCTTGAGACCCTCCCGGGTGAGTAGTGCGCTTCACAAATCCCCGATTGATTGATGCATTCCTTCATAAAGCAACCAGTGCACACTAAAAAACAGTCAGCCATCTCCTGCATCTTCGCATGCATGGATTGGGGCTCTTTCTAAGGAAGCCTGCACTTCAAAGGCAGGTTAGGTATTTTAAATAGTAGATTATACCTTGAACCCATCTGGTATCTTCCAGGATGGAGAGGTGCTGGTAACGTGTAAGGGGATCCTATGTGGAGCAAGGCTGTGTCTCTGTAATGTTCCTGACACATGGATAACACACATTCTACTACTGGTATGTTAGAGTCTGAGGTTTCTGGAGGTGGAACCACTCTTGGTGTACACCAAGTAGGTCCATTCACACATTTACAGAGAAGCAATACATGTAAAGGGCGGAGGATCCTATTAAGAGTAAATCTCTTCTAAGGTGCTGTCGGGATCTTACATGGAAGCACTTCCACCTCAGGGCACATCTTACCAGGATGACACCATTCCTTACATGAATCGGGGCTCTTCATAGGTGTATCCAAATGTTCAATACTTGGAACATGGCTTTACATAGACAAATGCGTAGAGCATGCCAACGTAGACAGAAATGTAGAGTAGCCTTGTGTTATGAGGCCATGCGTTCTTATGTATTCCGAGGTCAGAGTCCTCACTTGAGGGCGCAAGTCTATTTTTGAGGGTGGGTGAAACTTGCTGGATGAAAAGGTGAAGTTTCATACTGCACTTAAAACATCAGCAGCTCAGGCACATGCATGTACTGGTAATGATGGGCTCTTACGAGAATACAAAAATGAAAAAATAAAAAAAGTAACTTTTTTTTCTAAACACCTTGCCCAGTCATGTTTGCGCAAATGATTTGTCGGACCTACAACTAAAGAATGCTTGTTTAGATATGGGAAGTGCGCAGAGCTGGGCAACCCAACCCACCAGCTCCCTTTTAGAGCGAAGTGGTGGTATGTTAATCTGCCTGCTGCAACAACACAGTCTTGTTGCTTTGGCGCAGGTTGGACAAAAGCCATGAAATGCCCATTGAGCTGCAGTGGGTGGTCCTCGGAATCATTCATACATCTCCAAACTAACCAGGGTAATGCGAGCGTCTGTTCTTTGTTCTGGACCCACACGATGTGTACATCAACCATTTGCAACACATTACTGGCTTTGAAGGTGCCATCATGTGATGAAGAAAAAAATAAAGAAAGGACAGTTCCCTTTACACGGTTAAGCATTGCTAACAATAGGCGTTCCAGAAAGTTCCATCCTTAGCTGAGGTTTTCAGATAGGCTGTGACATTTAGTGGACGATCCCTTTAATACAATCAATCAGATGAACCCGACTGCAAAAGAAGGGACAGTTATGTGTACGGTTGTGCAGAAGACAATTGCAGTATATGTCTCCTGGTGTTTCTGCTGCTTATCTGAAAACAACAACACTGAACACTCCATTTACATGTAGTCACTATGCGTTTTCAGTGTGCGCACATTAGGAAATTAGTGAGTTAACTCGTACACGCACTGAAAGAAGCGTTTAGTGGACTAGATCAAGCTGGGCCTCATAGAAAGAGGACAAAACCCGCATCGTACCTTTCAAGCAGTTAGTAGAAAAGGAATTTGTCGGACTCAAAAGGCATTCTCTACAAGGGAGTATGAACAATGCATTGCTCAGGATGAAGGGGGTCCATGTGTTTTAAAGCAATCGAAAAAAGGTTTTTTAAATCTGTATTGAGTAAAGCAAAAGGTGCGCTTTCACCAATGTCGAATCCTCATCTGTGGCATACAGTGACCAGGGCCACTGGAATTATACGGTAGGGGAGCACCACATTTTGTGGCAGGGTTGAATAAATTAGGAGGCAAGAAAGGCAAATGTGTAATGCAGTACATGTGATAGTATTCATTATTTTGTCATTTTTACACGTTACCAGTGTTTGAGCTAAAGTTTCATCTCATTAGCTCCAGTTTATCCCCTAAATAAAGCAGTCTCCCACTATATTCCTAAAACCCTGTATGAAAAACTGAACTTGACTCCTTTTTTTCCTTCAAAGCGACCCTCTTCTTGCCTCGCATCTTCCACGTGTTTGTATTTCTGAGTATAGCCTCCTCTCCGCCTCACACCTGTCTACCTTAATTTCTTTTACTGTAATTCTGCAAAAGGGGGACACCTCATTCCATGCAACCTAACATTACCTCATCTCTGCCAGCCTCTCTCACCAACCATTCACCTGAAACCAGATAGTCCCCAACTAATGATCACACCTAACTGGTATTAATGTTAGCTATCACAAAGTAACAGGAGTAAATGAATGTAATGTGTTTTCTTGAGAGCACACGACTAATCACAATAACCAACATTTACTCACTGGATTAACGACTATCCTTTGGTTCCAGAGTAGCATGCTACTAGCCATAAAGCGCTTCGACGCCTCGTCAGGGGTAGTAAGCGCTATAAAAAATTCAATTACAATTGAATACTACAGTAAGCAACTGAAATGTAACCAGTCAGCCTTCCACTAGGGCAACAGGTGTCGCCACAGTTTTAGTACCTTGTGAATGAGCCGTTTGAACTAGAAACATTTTTTTAGATGAAATCTGCAGATGATGGATGTTATGTGGCAAATCCATAATTGTGCACAAAACGCGGCAGTAGCGCATTGTTCCAATGGCCCCGAATAGGACACACAAAAGGAAGTGGTCTCTACTCCAGAGGAACCCCTGTGAAAGCTAGGAATACATGGGTGGGGCATTGCACAAATATTGTACAGTAGGCCGTGTGTCCGCGGCACCAGCACAACATGGTGGCACTTTACAGAGGACGCCCGGCCTAGCAGTAGCCTCTGTGTCCCAGGGCCCCTTTGCAGCAGGCTAGCACTTGAAATAGGGTGGCCCAGAGGGTGCAAAACGACCGAGCTGCTGTCCGTGTGGCTTGGAGTGACCCAAAGCTGAAGTCACCAATCTGCTATGGAGCCAGCTGCGTGGCCCAGCAGCAATCCGTGGGCATCAGTGGCCCCCAAGGGCCCACTCACTGCAGGCTGGTACTAGAGAGGGGGCCGTGAGCCAGCAATAGTCAGTGTGAATGTCTGCAACCCCCACCCCGGGCTTGTACTAGGGGGCCGCTCGCTGCGGCCCAGGGTCCTCTCACGGCAGACTGACTGGTAGCAAAGAGCTCACTCCAGAGGAAGTGCGCCGAGCTGTGCAAACCCCTCCCACCGCCCCCAGACGCCAGCGGATAACTTCTAATTCTCCCAAACAGAGAAACAATAGGGCATTCCTGCCGCTGCTTCCAGGGGCGCGAGGCGCAGCTTCAAACCAAACAGGCTCTTTCTTAATGCCTCTCCCCCTGTGGTCCTGCCTGCTCGGCGCGCAAGAGATGAATTACCGCTGGCATCTAATTGGCCTTGTTTCTGTAATGTTTAAAGAGAAGGGCTTTGGGGGGGGGGGGGAGGGGGGAGGAGAAGGAAGAGGTGTCCGTGTAAAAAGCCTGCCCGCGACCTGGGTGGTCCGGCCAGGCCTGCCCCCAATTTGCCTCATTGCTGATGCATGTGAGCGACAATGCTGGCGATAATGTCGACCCGATCAATCCTGGCGCTGTTTACACTCGCGCCCTTTGTGTTTCTAATATGCATGGCCGGAGCATGGGAGCCCGGGGGCTGGGGGTGCTAGGGTCCACCTTGTACCATCCCCGAGAGCCCAGGGGTCAGCATGTACCATCTCCGAGAGTTCAGGGGGGTGCTAGGGGCAGCACGGACCATCTCCGAGGGCTGAGGAGGGAGCTAGGGGGCTCCAACTAGCCAGAAAAAGCCAGGCAGGCGGCGATCTAAGCGTATCCTCGTCATATGGGTACTTCCAAGCACATCGCACTCACCTCCATAGGTGCAGAGTAAAACACGAGTTAGATACGAGTGCAGGCCTACATCGTACAAAATACACAATTTAATTAGATTTAACAGGGTTGCAATCTTGGTGTTCAGTAGGTGTAGTAATGCAAGTACCCTCTACAAAGGCGGAGTGTGCCCTAGTACAGTTTTCTTATTTAATGTCCCCCATACAGTTTTTGAGCAGGACACCAGAGGTCTTCGGTAAAGCCTCATAAGAGAGCATTCAACACAAGGGCCAGCGAAGGCTGGCCTTTCCTGCGTCCCCCTTCAAGTAAACATTCAAACGTGGCGGGAAGTAGAGAAGAAGAAAAGGGGCTCTGGGGAAGGGACCATCTATCCGGACTGCTGATGAAAAGGCCAATGCGAGTGTCCAGCGAGAGGAGCTTGATAGATGTGTGGCTTTCTGGCCGAGCATCCACCCCCAAAACAAGCACAGGAGCAGCACAGTTTTGTTTAAACACCAGAGTAATGGCGATAGTAACAGTTCAGAAATACCCTGCTTCTTTTGCGCATACATACTTCATAAACATATGGTCGTAACATGCACTGCACGGGGTACACATAGAAGCCAGCAGATGTGGCCCTGTGGATGATTTATCGACCATGCAACTAAGGATTAAGAGTTCTAATACCGAATTCCCCATTGTGCGATCCTGGTCAAACCATCTTATCTCCCCTTATCACCTCTGGCCGACTTTGACAGGTATGATTAAATCGTGCTTTTCCTCCATCTGGATAAAGAGTTTTATATACATCTCAAAAGCAAGGTCTGTTTGTAGTGCCAGTTTATAAACATGTAACCCGCTACTATTCGCTTTCCAGAGTGCGCGTGACAGCACCGGTGTAAGGGCCAATGGCGCCCTGGGCGGGGCTGCGGACCCGCACAACGTTCCACCAGCTTGCAAGATCCCATCAGACACGGGGGGGAGGGGGGGAAACAAGCCCTAGCGCTGCCCATCTCCTGCCATTAAGAGACATTAATGCCTCTGATCTCTGCCGTGGCCTCCCCCCCCTTCACACACTGCGCGCGCAACACGTTTACCGCCGATATAGGCGTGAGAAATGAAAGGGGGTAAGACAATGGGGGCGCATTGTGCGCCCCTCTTTCACACTGCTAATCCGGTTTACACATCCCGCCTACACGTCTCCACGGGGCTCCGCGCGGTGTGTGGCAGCGGAGTGAACCCGGGGTGTGTGAAAGAGGGGGCGCAGGGAAGGCAAGAGGGCTCTCCGCTCCGGGTTTACAGCCAGGGCTATCGGTGCCTCTGTTCCACTGCACGGAGACGAGACAGTTTGTGCCTGGGCTCTCCACAAATATTTATCTGCAGGGCATGCCACCCGCTATGCTACCGCCCTCAAGCGTTTGAGGGTAAATGTATCCCTCACACCTGCGCCCAGGTGGATGTGTGTACAGGGACGGAGGGAAACCCGGCGGCTGTAGAATCTTTTTAAAACTGTTTGACTGAAGGCTGACCGGTGTCGTCCTCCAGGCAGGTGCGAAATGCGGTCGGCGTTTCTCAAAGCATCGGATAATTCTGTAAGGGGAGGGATCTGACTTTAAGCCAAGTGGCGCAGCCTTGCAAGGAACTGCCGTGAGATGCACGCATCTATACGAGTTGATAAGATGGCAAACCCAAATCTATTTAAGATAAACCGTCAGTTTTGGCTAAAACACAATAAAAAGCCCATGCCATATTTTATTCAATTTCCCTTAAAAGTATTCCCCGCTTGAACACGAGGTTCACTGTCATGGAAACACCCCTACCTTTCTGCAGAAAATCCCAGCTTTTGGCAGGTGCCAAGTGCACTAAAACGTTAAATATACGGTGGACAGCCCACCAACCGTGACAGCTTTTTAAGGCTGAGTGACAGATGATCCATACCGGTTATGAACCATCAGGAGGAGGCTGTGCACACTTTAATACGCTGGTTTCTCCGGGGGAAGGTGGAAACAAAGTCAATGAGCACTAAGGCCGTCTGCATGTAGTGCCAGCAGCACACCTACCTGCTATGGAAGCCAACCCACCCCTGCCCCCCGAGGCCCGGGTCAGCATCAATGCACCGGGCTGAGGTGTGGGGGCGACGGGTTGCTGGAGTTTGCTTCGGGACTTCCTGTGTCCTCCCTGTAGGACAGCTGGGATGCGGGGGGCCCTCAGCAAGGAGGCATCTCTCCCCCCCCCCCTCAAGTGTGAAAAATGGGACCCGGGAGACCTCTTCTGAAAATTAGCATTCATCCATTTCACCCCGTGCTTGCCCTGCCTGTGCGATGCCCCAGGAGGGGCAGCTCTCAGTAGATACCGAGACTCAACAGAAACCACGCAGGAGTCGTAACGTACGCCAGCATGCCCCAAGAGAGGCTAGAGCACGCAACAGGTACACTGAAACCCCCACTGCTATCGAGGCCCTGGCCATTGCATGTTGTAGCGCCCACTAAAGCCAAATCAATTTATATAGGGTCTAGCGCACGTTATCCAGCCGCATGCAGACTAATGTATGTCTGTGTCTTCATGGCAAATCCTGTCGTGCAACGACAATTAAATACTTAATATTGAATTCTGAAGCGCACTCCGTAACCATACCACACACCCCAGAAATAACGCGTTTCAACAGACAGCATTTTAAGCCAATGCCATCCTTTTGATCAACTCCATCACACCGCTGAAAATCCTGCAGCAGCAGTCTCAGAGCGTCCCGACAAGGCGCACGAAACACTCTCAGAGCAGGGACGGCGACAATTTCGCTTAAAACAGCAGGTACTGTGAGGCAGGGGAGCTGCCGCGCCCCCGCATCTATCCACAGCCCCATCCCCGATGCCTGCCGCGGGGGCTTGGCCCGTCCCCGCCAGCGGCCGCGATCCCCCGTCCCTTACCATGTCCCCCGGGGCGGGGTCGTCCCGCCGGCGCGGTCTGTGCTCCGGTGCGCGGCTCTCCTGTGTCAGCAGTGCGGTGCCATCGGGAACCGAGCGTGCGCTAATACTCCGCCTCCTCCCGGGATGCGGGCATCACGCCGAGTGCGGGGAACGCGCACAATTACATGCCTGTTCCTATTAAGCAGCCCCATCGTCTCCACGTGGGTGGTCCGGCTCCCTCGATAGGCAGGACCCGTCAGGGTCACGTGACGGGCCCGGAAACCTTCACACTCTGCCAGGAGCCGGCCGAGGCGGCACATCTTGCTGGGGTGGGAGACGGTGTGTGCCGCGGCCCGAGCTGGGGAAGAGGGGTACGCCGGGGAGGCAGAAAGGAGCGTCCCCAGCGGGAGAAAATCTCGAGAAGTTGTGTCTTTGCTAACCAGGAGAGACAGCACACCTTTTAAAGGCAACAATACTAAGCTTAGAGAGGGCGAGATAAACTGATAGCAATGTTCTTTAAAAATACTGGAGTTGTTGCTGGACGCTTGGTGGTTCAGTCACAATCCATTTCCAGTCCTGGACTTCTCATATACAAATAACGGCGTTTAGGTGTGGTGGTCTAATTAGTTCAATTGAAGCAAACCAGGACTACAATACCCAAAATGCACTAGGCAGTCTCATGGAAAGTCTAGGACTGGAAACGTTGTCAGCCATGACAGTCAGGTGCACATCAACAGCAGATCCATTTTAAAACTAGTTAGATTTAAAAGTGCCTCTACACATACAAGTTAGTTTTTCCTGGCGAGGACCCTTTATTTTTATTGTCCTGCTGTGCGGGGTTGGAGGGACCCACTTTGGTGGTTTGGGGAATTATTCTGAAATTTGGCAGTAGGCAGGGTGCTTTCCACCGGGCATTCATTCACAGGTAAGAGCAGGCTTGGCGTTTTGTTCTGCACTATCTGCCCTCTGTCTCACCCCACGGGCCCCAGTAGGGAGTTAACAGACCAGACCGGGCTAATAGGGACTCCTTTACGAAGGTTGTGCTGCTGTTTCTGCTACAGCTTTAAACATTTCAGATTAGATGTGAGGAGTCAATTCATTGTTGTCTGTGGAACCAGGACCCCAGCATTACAATTCCCCTCCCTCTCTTGATATAGCTGTGTGATTCTTGGCAAATCATTTCATCTCCTCGGCTCACTGCTTTGTTCCTTTAACTGTTAAAATGCCAGTGTCTCGCAGCCGCCAAAGACAAGGACGATGATGATGTAACTCGAAATTCATAGTATAAACTAGGTAATAGGATGCAAGAATGACATTGTTTCCACAGGTTTGCTGTAACAAAAACAGATTTTTAGTTATAAGGATGGAAAGAGTTAAGAAACAAGCAATATGGTTAAGAAGACTGCGCTGACAGACCAAAAAATAAAACACATGTCATGTATAGGAAACCATGATACGCTAAAGTGACAGACCACTCCAGTGGGCACTACAGGCCCCAGTGATCAAACTACTGAGTCAGATATAGGAACCGAATAATTAAGTTCAAAGCATATGTCTCTTATTGGATCTTGTAAGCTTTGGTTCATATTTTATAATAATGGGATTGTAAACCAATATGGATGAGAGTATAAAGGGACCCTATCTAATTCATAGAATTAGTAGAATCAGGCACTTTGCCACTTTCGATACATTGGACTTAAACAATTAACAGGGTCATGTTAAACTGAATACATATTTGTTAAGTTGTTTGCTGCTAACATCATTGATTTATATGTCGGGGGAAATTGTATCTACATACTGGTGTGAGGTAATGTGCGGTTTTTAAAGTTTTTCTCTCTTTTGTAATGGTTTTAATAAACTGATACAAATAAAGATTATTACGTACGTTAACCCTCTAGTGAAATGTGGTGGTTTGGCTATTCAAAAAAGTAAAGCTAATATTTTGGTCCAACAAGTGGCACAAGTCTGAAATAGCAGGCCAATCCCACCGAGTTCTAATTTATAACCAAAAAAGGAGTGGTGTGGTTGGCTATTATTTTCGTCAGGTCTCGTATGCCTCTTGGAAGGCGTCAAAGTTTTAACTCTAGTGGGTGAACAAGCATGTAATTATCAGGGTGAATATCAGATTTAAAAACTACTGACATGGACGCTGGGAGACCCATGAAAAAGGCTATTAGAAGGGAGTGAAGGATGTAGAGCCTCGACAGTATCAGTTTCTTGACAATCACATCCATTTATCAAGTTTCCTACTGGTCACTATGTTTGAGTGCAAAGTTCCCGCTTCATACTCCAATCTACCCAGAGCTGAAACAAGTCACGCCTGAACAGTGCTTAATTGGCAAAATAAAAAGTGCTGGTGCCTAAAGTTTGCTCAGAACTCTTCGGTTGGCAATACAAATATCGTGGGTGCTGAATGCCAAGGCTGCTTGTTCTTGATTCCACCTTATAACACTTTAATCCAGCATGAGGCACCCCTTGCCTCTTAATGTCACTCTTTCGGGTTCCTTTTCATCCCTGCCTGCTACCTCTCCTTCTACCACTGCTCTTCTGTCTTTCTTTTCCTCCTTCTTTCCCCCTTGTAGGTTTTTCTCTCTTGCTCTGGGTGAAAGTCTGATGAGAAAAAAATAAGTGGCAGTCCCCAAAAATAAGTGCAGGTGAGTTCCACCTGCAAACACTGGCTCAAATTAAGCACTGCTCCTGAAGCTTTTTTGGCTACACTTTTCTCATCTACCAACTCTCTGGACTCGTATGCTACCTGTTTTGACTTTTGAATCTCTTCTGCATTAGATCATCTAGCTTCCCTCAAAACCATTTGCTACAGCAGCACGCATCCCTCTACACAATGCTTGAAATGGAAACATTGAAGTGCAGGTACCCTATACCAGAGTACCCACTCGCTCCTGAGAAGTGCTGGCACTCTCAAATTAAAAGTATTGCACCTTTTCTGGGAAGTGCAGGTACTCCCACCCAAAAAATAAATAAAGCACAGGTACTCAGTACCTGACAGTACCAACCCATTTAAAGCACAGCCTTCACCCCTTGGCGCAGCAAAGAGCTTAAGACGTGCAAACACCGATGTAATGCTCTTTAAAGGAAAGGGCGAGCTGATTATAGTAGCTACATTAAAGCCCGTTGTCTTGCCTCATTTAAAATGTCCAGATTCAAAATTCACTTCTCTTTTTTATCTTACTCTTCCACTAACATTTTCTGGGGCAATAATTCTGCCAAGGAAATATTCAAAATCGTTAAATCATTCTCTCCCGCCTTAACAGTGCCATCCCTCCTTCACATAATTTTACAATTACGTAACTAACGTTTTGTACTACAAGACAGAATACATTGTGCCTTTGTTGAAAAAGCTTTCCATAGACACTGCCACTTTTAGCAGCTATTGCCCCACCTCCCATTTACCTCTTGGATTCTAAAAAGGCACATTAACAACGGTCACACTGAGTTTCGTGAATCCAGCCAGTGTCTTGAGTCAAGTGTATTCTGCCCCCCTCCCCCTTGGCACGGAATCTGCCTACAGGCGATTTCCAATAAACTTTGATCATGCGTGGATCAGGGGAGCTGTGCTGCCCTGATTCTCCTGGACCGCTCAGAATTGTTTGGTATGGTGACTCACTCCACTATCCTGACTAGATTAGCAGTATCACTGATTGATTATTATTCTGGTTAAAATTATTCCCAATAAGTTCGTTTCGCAAATTTAAGACCACCTTGAAGCCACTCTGCTGTTGGGTCTCTTGGGGAACCTCATGGAGCCCCGTTTTCAACCTCTGTTATCCCTCTTGTACAACTCGTGTACTTCTGGTCTTTCACTTATGATGTACACAGATGACACCCAGCTAATCCTTAATATGGATGATAATCAATGGACCACCCAGTCTAATTCTGAAAGTGTCTTGCAAAGCTAAGACGAATGGATAGATGTGAACACTTTAAGCTTAACTCCAATAAGACTGAAGTTCTTATCAGTGGAGGACATCCCACATTATGGTCCTCCGATTGCTAGTGTACTGATCTTGGTACACACCTGGCCAAATCCATTAAGAACTTGGGATTTCTCTGTATATGTTTTTATGTGGTATTTGTGAACCTTCTCAAAGGCAGCGGACCACTGTGTTTGGTCAAACGCAAGGATAAGTTCAAGTGCTTTAAGAGTTTCCTGGTTAGTAGACTTTTATTGGTTCATGATGGTGTTCCTTAAAGATGTATGTCTTCAAATCTTTCCTGAATTGGAGCAGGGTTGGGGTGGTTCTGGTGGATAAAGAGATAACAATCCGTTCTTGTCTTAATTCAGTCATTTTGCTGCCAATTGTTTTTTCTATCTGCGGATCCTCCAGAAATTAATCCCAATGCTCCCTCTCCCTTTGACTCTCACAAATCTGGCATATCTGCAATTATTGGTTTCCTCTTCGATTACGGGAATTCATTGTATCTTGGTAGGCCAATCATCTTCTGTCTAGACTCTTGACAGTCCAAAATGCTGCTGCTCACCTCATTTGTAGGCCACCTAGCCAGTCTGCACTGACTCCATGCTGCTGGACAGGTTCTCTTTAAGGTGCTTTGCCTTGTTTAAAGGGCCTTCCGCTGTACTTCATCTTCAGTTACTTTTTCATCCTTAAATTTCTAACCACACCCATCGTTCTCTGACCCTTAACTGCCTTCACTTTCCCTCCATCTATAGAATACTCATTGGTGATTGGGAAAATCATGTGTTGTCAGACATTGTTTTAGGTTGTACTAGTGTAGTTTAATTTAAGGCGATCCCCGAAAAATGGAGCCATCAGCATGTCCATGATAAAGTTACAAAAACTGGTCGCTCTGGCCAAAATCATGGTGGACCATCTGTCGGTGACTGAGGCGAAGCAAGATGGAGTATAAAGCAAGACTACAATCCCTGCACAGAGCATCTACCTACTCACTAACAAAAATCTATACATGAAAAATTACACTGACATTTTTCTTCAATACTACTCTCGTTTGTAATTCACAATTTTGAACGTCACAGAAGCTTATGTCTTGTGGTGGCTTGCTTGCTGCTTCACTTTTGGAACATACCCTTCTACTTTCCCTTCTATATTTCAGTAAATGAGTGGGTAGCGTTTCACACTTTCATGAAGAGGCTGTTGTAGCAGGGACATTCATGGAGCCATGAACTCTTTACTGAGACGAATCGCATATCAAATAAAACATTTGATCTCAGAAGGGCAGCAGTGGCGGCCCTATCAGGTCTGCAGTGAAGGCTGGTGAACTTTCATAGAGGCGGGGCCTAAATGCTCACCCAACTGCACTCTGCAAGTAAGCCGTACCTCCACTCAGGGAGTTTTGCGAGGAACCTGAGTTCTCCACCTGAGACGATTTTGAAAATATTGGGATCAGGTGGTTCATTTTCTGCCTGATCTTTTTTTTTAAAAAGGTACCAAAAGGCCATATATGGTAGTAGCATTTCAGAAGGGATACAGGAAGCCGTTAAAAACATGGGAAAAAGCAAAGTATCTTACAGCAGTTTTCCAACAAGAATTACCCCCAAAAAAACATAGATCTTACACAAGGCAGTTCTGTGTGACAACTAACTTAATAGATATATCATAATATAAGCAATGCATGCTCTTTTGTCTATCAGACAGCTGTGTGCCCGTTAGAGACGCTTGAAGCCACTCAAATGTTACAGAATGATCTTCAATATTTCAGCATTTTATGGATACTACCAAGTAGATCAAGGCTGGTCATTCTGTCAGTGGCATTGCACAGATAGACTAGGACAGCTATTGGGCCAAAGGTTGTCACTTTCGGGGCCAATGGGCAGAGGTGCACTTATAAAGCAAGCCCTCATTGTTCATACCGTATCCTTTCCTACACATTATATTGGTAAACTCAGGAGCACTCAGTGTGCAGCGAGCAGGGCCTCTCCCAAGGGTGATAAATGGTCCCTTTGAGACCCCACTCTGAAAATTAGCATTCATCTGTTTCACCCCATTCCTACTAGACCCCGAGATCCCTCAGGAGGCCAGCTCTCAGGAGAGATGGAAACTCAACAGGAACTGCAGAGGTGTCGTAACATATGTTTTCATGTCACCAAAAGAGGCTAGTGCATACCACTATCCAAAACGGGATAGCTCAGTGAGTTAAGCACTTGTCCTTTACACTTGTGACACCATTGATGAAGTTCTCAGATTCAAATCCCAACAGTCAATTGACAATTCTTAGGTAAATGGAAGAAACATGCTACACATTCTGGTTATTTTTTTATCCTCAGTTGTTATTTAATCTCACAAATTGCATCCTGTGTGATAAATTCCTGTTGACACTTATGATTCCCAAAGCACAAAATGTGCATAACCCAGTTCCTCTTCTGGGAGAAGCAGGGACCACACTTTGGGCCAGAAGTACAAATCTTTTGTTTTGTTTGCGAACGCAAAAAGGCATTTTTAAATGTACAAAGCCTAAATTGCAAATCTGTAACCTGTTACTGAATCGCAATTTGAGATTGTGAATCAGTACTCGGAAGGGGGATGTTTAGGGTGCCCCTTCCTAATAACGATTCACATTGGTATGTACAAATGTTTTCCAACCGAAGCACAGGCACAAAACATTCGCATTTCACCACTAACTCGAAGTTGGTTGTAAGCCATTCGCAAAAGGGAAGGCGTCACAGGGACCCCTTCCTGTTTGGGAATGAAAATAAAAATATTTTTTAAGAGCAGGCACCTACTCTTAAAAAAAATGAAACAGAAAATGTTTCTTTTTTTTCTGAAACGCATCCCGTTTTCCTTTATGGAAAACTGGCTGCATTAAAAAAAAAAAAAGTTGCTTTATTTAAAAGCAATCACAGACATGGTGGTCTGTTTACCCCAGTAGGCCACCATCCCTGTGATTTTTGCAATTCCCTATGGATCGCAAACTGAGACCTACCTCTTTAATATTCATGAGGTAGTTCTATTTGCGACCCACAGGGAATTGCAGAAAGTGTAAAACACACTTTCGTACTTTAATGTTTGCGATTAACAAATAGCAAATCGCAAAAATGTGAAATTTGGTAATCATGATCACTTAGCTTCGTACATCTGGCCCGTTGTCATTTATGACAGTAAAGAGCACCTGCTGGCTCACAATGTGAGATGTGCAAGGATGCTGCAGGCTGATTGTTGAGCCATAATGTCTTCAATAAAGTATCTCATGCAGCTATTTTACCAACTTTCCACGATGAAAATTAGTGATGTGGCATTAGCTAGTATTAAAGAAATCTTCACCTTGGGTTTAGGTTGTGTCTGATCAAAAACTAGCAGTCTGTAAATGACAGAACAAACCAACCAGGGGTCGCCCTTTAATGGTGGGTGGAGACAAACTTGTCAATTACAGTCGGGGCTCACATTTATATTCCACCTCGCATGGCTTTCTAACATTGGTCACATGATAACATTTTCACAATGCATACAAGCAGGTGCCTAACTGAGCTCACGAGAACTAGGAAGATGACCTTCAAGTGGTACAAAAATGTAACCTGTTTTCACATGAGCAAACTTTTCTCACCTTCTCGTGTGCCAATACGCATCATCCCTCAAATAAATATGTCTGAAGCAGGTTACAGTTATGTTAAGACAGAAAATGCATCTGAAATATTTTCGAATGCTTCCCTCTTGTGCTGCTTCATTTGTGCAACTTTCAAGACACGCCAGTGTTCAGTAATCAAAATATTTCACACTCATTATCTCCTACATGACTTTCTAGATCGCCACAGTCAAAGCTTTCATCGATATCATAGTCGTTGCCATCATTGTAGACTGTCAATGGGTAGGATGCGGAAATACCCTTGCCTCTGGTAATGCTCGTGATAGAGGCAATACGGATAAGGACAAGAATGTAATCTTGCAATATTGATAAACATTACATCAAGTATTTTAACATCCCCCCCCCTCCAGAAATGCTTTTCAACTATCAAGAGTTCTCAACCTTGAAAACACACAGTGGCGGCTCCTCTGCTAAGTTGGAGGAGTGTAGCCCCACTGCTTTTAAGCAGTGTCACTCAAGGAAAAATAAAATAACTCCAAGTTATCATTTTATTTTTTCCTTGTTGCGGCAGCTTTGTGGGTGGGATGGGGCGGGCTGTTCTGCTGACTGAGCAGGGGAGGGGAGGAGTGGTTTGCACTCCCTAAAGTGCGCATGAATGTTTGGGCGGCCCTCTGGGGCCTGCCAAACATTCATGCGTACTTTGCATGTTCTCCATGCAGGCTGCTTTACAGCCTGCATGGAGAACATGCCCAGCCTCCCATTCTCTGGCTGAGCGCTGATCCACAGCGCTCAGACCAATGGAAGCAGGGAAGAAAAGGAGGCGGCGTGTGGAAAAGTGTAAATTCTATGTTAGCATAAGCGGCAGCCATTTTTACTGTCGCGTTCATTTAGTTTCCGTCGTATTCATTTTATTCTCTGATGCTCGCCTTTTCACCCAGCCTCTATCCTCAATTTTAGCTGACCTCTCTGACATGGTCAATCTGGTGTACGTGCTGGGGGGCTGCAGCTGCCGGTGCACCTGGTCTCAGATGTTATCAAATGATTGCTTGTTGCCGCTATAAACATTCTTACTCCCCCTCCTCATCTCCTGACCACCTGGTCACCCTCTGCTCTTGTTTGCCTATAGCTATTTCCGTGCTTAAACTTGTTTCTTCCAGTTTTCCTTCCCATGCGATTACACTGCAACAAACAGTATATAAGGGTGATGGTTTTGCATTCAATGTACTCCCTCCCACAACACTTTAGGGTGTTGTTCAGACGCGGTCACGCTCATGAGTGTTTAATAAACGTTGTTTGTTTTACTTCACTCCAGTGCCGATCTCTCTTTTGTTAGTCTTCGGACCCGTGGACGAGAGGGTGACCCTGCACCAGTGTGCCCTCACGGGGGTACATTTCCACAGGCGGGCGGCAGCAGCAGACAGGTAAGTGTGTCCTGCAACTGCTTTCTTCTTCCGGGATGGCTGCCCTGACACCCGTGCTGTCTTCCCCTGACCTGGAGGACCCCGAGAGTGATCTGCGACCCTCTACCTTTCCTCCCTTCTGAACCGACTGCTGCCTTCCCCATTCAGCTCCGCTTTTGGGGTAGGTTTTTTAATGCTGACTTTTTATTCAGACTTTTGTCTACCCCCATTCCCGCCATCTTGTTTACGCAGTATATGGGGTCTTTGTCCTGGTTCCTCCATTTTGCGGATCCTAAGGTCCCCCTGATTGTTTCTTGCCACAGGTCAGCGCCCTTTACCGCCAGATTGAACATTCGCCCTTTGTTGACCCCCTCTGAGCCTCCGGTCTTGTTCGACTTACTTACTCTAACTTTGTTGGTATCCACGGATGTTCTCTTCGCCATGACCTGTCTTCCTTGACTCGATACGTATTCCTACCCCCTGGTTTTTCCCCTTCTACCATCTGTGCTTCTCAGGACTTGTCATCTATGTTATTTTTTTGCGCTACCAATGGATGTTATTTATTTCACACTGTCTTTCTTTATGCTATGTTATGCTCTAGAAACTACTGTAACTATGTAACACTGTTCTTTTGTAACCATTAGCCTCATGTAAAGCGCTCTGATACCTCCAGGTCTAGCCAGCGCTATATAAAACTTTTCAAACAAGCAAACAAACAAGTGTGTATTTAATTTTTTAAAATTTCATTCCCTCCCCCCCCTTCGATCTGCCCCCCTACCTCCTTCACATACCAGCCGGCACTGAAAACACAGGCTGCCATTAATTATATGTACGTTTTTGACACTTTCCCATGTTGTCTCCATCTGTTAATGAATGGAAATATGAGGGATGTAAGCACAGCATGTTCCCCAATTGTTCACCACCCTTAGTAGGCAAGACGAAACCAAAGCTAATTAAATTCTGTGAAATCACAGTTCGCTCAGCCACTAGCTGGGTGATTATCAGCTCGAGAGCATTAGCAGTTGAATGTGTTACCTCCTCTACTACCTCTAACAACTCTGCACATCACATAGATGGAGAGACCTATTACATACCTTGAGTTGTAAGAGGCAACACATTGAGCGGTCTATGAAATGCCTCTGGTCTGTCTACTAGCAAGGCAGGAGGTCACTTGGCAAAATGTTTGATGGGAGGCACAAAATAAGCAGGAAGCATGGTCACAACCAATCCTTAGGTACCCACACGTAAGCCTGATTGACACAGACTCTGTAACTTCCAGTCTGATCTGGTGTACCACTCTAGAGATAAGGATTGTTCTTGAGAACTCAACTTGTGTAAACATAGGAAAAGGAACCAGTTCAGCGCATTTAGAAATGAATACATCATACACACTCTGCCCCATAAAGATGCTGCCATTTCGGACTTTGCAGGCCAGCCCATCTGTAGCAAACATGAGCTGGAAATAACAGAGTAGTATCTGTTGATTGTGCAGAGTTTGATCAAATCAGCAAGGGTAACACGGGTGCTGATGTTATCACACTCCGGTATAAAATGCCCATGCAAGTGTAATTCATTCCCCCATTCTCGAGATACAGGTTTCAATGGCTCACCCTCATTGGAGTCTGTTAATTCATGAGAGCACGGGTAGCTTGAATAGAGGTACTAATCCAAACCTTGAAGAAAGTATTGTCTTTGTAGATTGCATATTTGCTCGAAAAGTGCATAGTAGGCACTGTGCGGTTGGCTGCTTCCACCCACTGCCCACCCCAGCTACATGATGATCCGAGGAAACTAGCTGTTGGTCCCACTTCGTGAATCACTTCACATCTCTGGAGGATGCACTACACATAGGCACCTGAACTTAGAATTGGAGACCACAGTACCATCACATTGTTGGGTAATGCTGGTGGCCATCTTGAAGCTATTGAGTAGAGTTTGTTATTGTTTGTCATGATCTGACAAAGAACAGAATCATCCCCGGACTCACGCCGGCGCTGTATGGGCTCTTTACTGGAGATTGAGTCTTGCCCGCAAGGATTCACAACTTGCCTTTCTGAACGCACGCCGCTGTGGAATTTATAGACCCACCGGGTGTGACATACCTTCTCGGACCTCGGCAACCTGAGCGCGCTCTGCGTCACATCTCTCAGTCTAAATCTTGTGAGGCTCACCCCTCATTACCTCTGACCCTCCCTGGGTAGCAACTATTCTCTAGCACTAACCTAGTGCGACACCCTGCTTGTTGTGCATACAAACGCCTCCAAGCAAGAACCTTTGTAAAATTAGTAACCTGGTCCTGATGATGGCCTGAAATCTGAACAGGCCGAAACGCTGTCGACATTGCAGCGCAATTTTAGGCACCATCCTCCTGGTTCCCAGAAACATTATCTGTGTTCATTAATGTATGGAAACTGATAAGAGTTCACTGTATATATTATTGCTCTTTTCTGCGCAGTTTCCCACTGTATATTACCCTTCACTTGTAACTTGCGTTGTTCACCTTCCTAACGAGCACTTGTGCACAGTTTTGTACAGGTTACATGACATTTAATGTAACAAAGTGCTGTTGTTTTGACTTTTTGATCAAATATATGAAAAAGTGGGTAAGGCATCAGGCCCAAATGGCTTGCCCGTTGAATTATATAAGCTCGCCCCAAGTAAAATTGCACCACACCTGACTAACATGTTCCATGAGAGCTGCGAGGAAAGATCGCTCCCAGCAGACCAGCGACTGGCAACTATAGTGGTCATTCACAAGAGTGGGAAACCCAAACACTTATGTTCCTCCTACAGGCCAAAATCATTGCTCTACGCCACAGCTTTCCAAACTTTTCATGTTGGTGACACACTTTTTGGAGATGCATCATTTTGGGACACAGTAAGGCAGTGTAGCGAGCGAGCGTAGCAAGCGAGCCCGAACCACTTAAGGGGGGTTCGGGGGGGTTCTCCCCCCGGAAGAACATTTTGAAATAAAAGTGGGCAAATGGTGCATTTTCAAGCAAATTTGAGACCATGAGGTTGAACACAGGCCCCTGCAGCGGATGCCTTCGTCCACTGAGCCACCAGACCCGGCATACACACATCTCTCTCTCTCTCTCTCTCTGTCTCCCTCTCTCCCTCCCTCTCTCTATCTCTCCCTCTCTCCCTCCCTCTCTCTCTTTGTCTCCCTCTGTCTCACTCACTCTGTCTGTCTCCCTCTCTCTCTCTCTCTCTCTCTCTCTCTCTCTCTCTCTCTCTCTCTCTCTCTCTAACTGTCTCCCTCTCTCTGTCTCCCTCTCTCTCCCTCCCTCCCTCTGTCTCCCTCCCTCTCTCTCCCTCCCTCCCTCTGTCTCCCTCTGTCTGTCCACCTCCCTCTGTCGCCCCTTCTCCCTCTGTCTCCCTCCCTCTGTCACCCTCTGTCTGTCGCCCTCTGTCTCCTGCTCTCTGTCTCCCTCTGTTTCCGTCCCTCTGTCTCCCTCCCTCTGTCTCCGTCCTTCTGTCTCCCTCCCTCTGTCTCCCTCCCTCTCCCTCTGTCTCCCTCTCCCTCTTTCTCCCTCTGTCTGTCTCCCTCTGTCTGTCTCCCTCTGTCTGTCTCCCTCCGTCTCCCTCTCTCTGTCTCCCTCTCTCTGTCTCCCTCTCTCTGTCTCCCTCTCCCTCCTTCTGTCTCCCTCCTTCTGTCTCCCTCCCTCTGTCTCCCTTCCTCCCTCTGTCTGTCTCCCTCTCCTTCCCTCTGTCTCCGCCTGTCTCCCTCCCCATCTCTCTCTGTCTCCCTCCCTCTCTCTATCTCTCTCTCTCTCCCTCTCTCTCTCTCCCTGTGTCTCCCTTACTCTGTCTGTCTCCCTCTCTCTGTCTCCCTCCCTCTCTCTCTCTGTCTCCCTCCCTCTCTCTCTCTGTCTCCCTCCCTCTCTTTCCCTCTGTCTCCCTTCCTCTGTCTCCCTCTGTCTCCCTTCCTCTGTCTCCCTCTGTCAGTCTCCCTCTTGTCTGTCTCCCTCCCTCTGTCTCCCTCCCTCTGTCTCCCTCCCTCTGTCTCCCTCCCTCTGTCTCCCTCCCTCTGTCTCCCTCCCTCTGTCTCCATCCCTCTGTCGCCCTCCTCCCTCTATCTGTCTCCCTCTGTCTGTCTCCCTCCCTCTGTCTGTCGCCCTCTGTCTCCCTCTCTGTCTCCGTCCCTCTGTCTCCGTCCCTCTGTCTCCGTCCCTCTGTCTCCGTCCCTCTGTCTCCGTCCCTCTGTCTCCGTCCCTCTGTCTCCCTCTCTGTCTCCCTCTCTCTCTGTCTCCCTCTCTCTCTGTCTCCCTCTCTCTCTGTCTCCCTCTCTCTCTGTCTCCCTCTCTCTCTGTCTCCCTCTCTCTCTGTCGCCCTCTCTCTCGGTCTCCCTCTCCCTCGGTCTCCCTCCCTCTGTCTCCCTCCCTCTGTCTCCCTCCCTCTGTCTCCCTCCCTCTGTCTCCCTCCCTCTGTCTCCCTCCCTCTGTCTCCCTCCCTCTGTCTCCTTCCCTCTGTCTCCCTCCCTCTGTCTCCCTCTGTCTCCCTCTCTCTCTGTCTCCGTCCCTCTCTGTCTCCGTCCCTCTGTCTCCCTCCCTCTGTCTCCCTCCCTCTGTCTCCCTCCCTCTGTCTCATCCCTCTGTCACCTTCCTCCCTCTGTCTGTCTCCCTCTGTCTGTCTCCCTCTGTCTGTCTCCCTCTGTCTGTCTCCCTCCCTCTGTCTGTCACCCTCTGTCACCCTCTGTCACCCTCTGTCACCCTCTGTCTCCCTCTCTGTCTCCCTCTCTGTCTCCGTCCCTCTGTCTCCGTCCCTCTGTCTCCGTCCCTCTGTCTCCGTCCCTCTGTCTCCGTCCCTCTGTCTCCGTCCCTCTGTCTCCGTCCCTCTGTCTCCGTCCCTCTGTCTCCCTCTCTCTCTCTCCCTCATCTCCCTCTCTCTCTGTCTCCCTCTCTCTCTGTCTCCCTCTCTCTCTGTCTCCCTCTCTCTCTGTCTCCCTCTCTCTCTGTCTCCCTCTCTCTCTGTCTCCCTCTCTCTCTGTCTCCCTCTCTCTCTGTCTCCCTCTCTCTGTCTCCCTCTCTCTGTCTCCGTCCCTCTGTCTCCGTCCCTCTGTCTCCGTCCCTCTGTCTCCGTCCATCTGTCTCCGTCCATCTGTCTCCCTCTATCTGTCTCCCTCTATCTGTCTCCCTCTATCTGTCTCCCTCTATCTGTCTCCCTCTATCTGTCTCCCTCCCTCTGTCTCCCTCCCTCTGTCTCCCTCCCTCTGACTCCCTCCCTCTGACTCCCTCCCTCTGACTCCCTCCCTCTGACTCCCTCCCTCTGTCTCCCTCCCTCTCTCTGTCGCCCTCTCTCTGTCGCCCTCTCTCTGTCGCCCTCTCTCTGTCGCCCTCTCTCTGTCGCCCTCTGTCTGTCTCCTTCCCTCTGTCTGTCTGTCTCCTTCCTTCCCTCTCTCTGTCTCCCTCTCTCTCTGTTTCCCTCTCTTTCTGTTTCCCTCTCTTTCTGTTTCCCTCTCTCTCTGTCTCCCTCTCTGTCTGTCTCCCTCTGTCTCCCTCTTTCTGTCTCCCTCTTTCTGTCTCCCTCTTTCTGTCTCCCTCTTTCTGTCTCCCTCTCTCTGTCTCCCTCTCTCTGTCTCCCTCTCTCTGTCTCCCTCTCTCTGTCTCCCTCTCCCTCCCTCTGTCTACCCCGGACTCCCTCCCTCTGTCTCCCTCCCTCTGTCTCCCTCCCTCTGTCTCCCTCCCTCTGTCTCCCTCCCTCTGTCTCCCTCCCTCCCTCTGTCTGTCTCCCTCCCTCTGTCTCCCTCCCTCCCTCTGTCTGTCTCCCTCCCTCTGTCTCCCTCTGTCTCCGTCCCTCTGTCTCCGTCCCTCTGTCTCCCTCTCTCTCTCTGTCTCCCTCCCTCTGGCTTCCTCCCTCTGGCTTCCTCCCTCTGGCTGTCACCCTCTGGCTGTCACGCTCTGTCACCTCACCCCAGCTTCCCAGGCACACACACAGCCGCACCCGAGTACTTCGCAGGTCTTTAAAAGACCATTTACTGGGAGACGTTATGCAATAGATGAGGCATAGTGAGAACAAAGCTTTCAAAGGAATGCCTCTTAATTAGCAGCAGTTATGTGCTAAGTGCCCGTTAAAACCAGTGTCATCCCGCGACACACCCACCATTTGCAGGCGACACAGTACTGTGTCGGGACACACAGTTTGGAAAGCTCTGCTCTACGCAGAAGCCAAGATCCTGGCTAAAATACTTGCTACTCGCCTACTATGCGTCATCACTAAACTGGTACACCCTGACCAGTCTGGCTTTATGCCAGCTAGAAATACCTCTCTTAACTTGCGGAGACTACACAGGGTGTTAGACCGGGCTAATACGATACAGGAAGACGCAGTGGTGGTATCGTTTGACGCGGCCATGGCGTTCGACACGATCGAATGGCCCTATATGTTCGCAGTATTGAGGAAACTGGGGTTCGGTCCAGGCTTCTTGCGATGGGTGCACCTCCTGTATGCAGAACCGCTGGCCCAAATAGTGGTCAACAACCAAACATCCTCAACATTCACACTTGGCCGGGGTACCAGGCAGGGCTGCCCCCTCTCCCCACTGCTCTTTGCCCTCGTGTTAGAACCCTTGGCAATGTGGATACGGAAAGACCCGGTTATTAGAGGGCTCAGATGGGCTGAAGAATGGGAGGACCGTATTTCATTGTATGCCGACGATATCCTACTATACATGGCATCGCCAGCAGCCTCCCTGAACAGAGTGCTACATATTTTTATAGTCTTTGGTAAGTTTTCAGGGTATACGATTAACTGGTCCAAGTCTGTTATTTACGTTCTCAGTGGTAAATTGCCAATCTTACCTAAGGGATTTACCATTACTGAAGCAAAAACAGGATTTAAATACCTGGGGATCCAGGTATCTAAGGATCTTACTTTCTTCCACGAACGTAACCTCCTCCCCCCGTTGCAAAGACTCCGGAGTGATGTCTTGCACTGGAAGTCACTTCCACTGTCCTTATTAGGGCGTGCAGCCCTATTTAAAATGATGTCCCTTCCGTGTTTCCTATATGCCTTGCAGAACACGCCAAACCCAGTGGGCGCAGAGTATTTTAAATCTATTGATAGTGCCCTAAGTGAACTCTTATGGGAGGGGAAACCACCACAGATATCGATTCAAAAGCTGATGAGAGGTTGGTACGATGGGGTACAGCCCTCCCGGATATAAAAAGATATTACTGGGCGGCACAACTCACTGCCATAAATCAATGTATGTATAGGCCGCAGGGAGATCCGGGATTTAATATGGATAGATGGCTGCTCCCAGGGGGAGGCTTTATGGGTGCGCTCTATGCTAACCCCTCTAAATTGAAATTGTTAGGACCAACTGGACACGCGGCCCAGGTGTCGACGGACTGCCACGACGAGTTTGGGCTGGAAGGATAGGATTACACTGGCTACCCCACTTTGGGACACTGAATTGCTAGGCAATTTACGATACACCAAGGGCTTCGACTGGTGAGACTTGATAGGCATCTCCACGGTTGGTGACCTATGGAGGGCGGGGGGGACAGTTTCCTTCACCCAACTGCAAGAGGAATACGACCTGGCCGACACAGAACAATTCAGGTACCTACAGATTAGACATGCACTGCAAGCGGTAATACCAAAGGGGAGAAACCACCAGAGTCTTCTCCTCTAGAGGATAGGATACTAGATGGGAATCTCCCTGAGAAGGCAATTTCGTTGATATACAAAAAGCTTGTCAATAATATGCCTGATCCCTTACTCTGACTCAGAACTAAATGGGATCATGACGTAGCGGGATTGGACGATGAGGAATGGCTTGAAGCCCTCGCTTCTCCTAGGGAAACAGCCATTTCCTCCAGGCTCAGGCTCATACAGCTCAAGATTCTCCACATAATATATCTCGCAGGGCCGACGCTGGTGAAGAAGGGCTATAGGACTGACTCGGACTGCATGAGGAGATGTGGGCAAGAGGGTACTTTCGTACACATGCTCTGGGAATGTCAGGTTATCCAAGGGTATTGGGCTGGAGTGGTGAAAAGCATGGAGGAAGTAATGGGCGTCAAAATTGATTGTAACATAAAGCTGTGCCTCTTAAATATTTGGGGTCCTACTGACTTAAACACCAAGGAAAGAATATGGGTGACACTGGGAATGATGATTGCCAAAAGGAATATCGCATGGTTGTGGGGGGCGCAAGAACCGCTGTCATTGAGAATATGGGAAAATGATATGGACCATTGTATGTTCACTGAGAAGACAGTGTATGAATCTAGGGGCTGCCCCAACAAATGGACGCAAATTTGGAACAAATGGAATGGTTATAGGGGAGAGATCTGTGAACCCGCCGTTGTCTAGACGAAGGCAGGAGTCGGGGTAGATTAGTCCCATTTTGATTGACTGTGTAATGTTTGTAATTGGATATTTACTTATGTTCTTGGGGGGAACTGTACCAGCGGACGAATCATTGGCAATCATGTATATACACTGTTTTACCCGTGCGTCCTTGTCTTTAATAAAAAGAAAAGTTAAAAAAAAATATATGAAAAAGAAAAAACATTTTTTGCATTCATTGTTCCTTTGTTTCTTCTCTTCCTTCTCCCTTTATTTCCCCCTTCCTTGCAACATGTTATGTGCATAATTCTTTATAACTGTCAACTAAATAATACCTGTTGAGACATTGTTGTACGCTATATACTATTCACCCAGGTCTCAACTGGGTTTATGGGTATCCTCCTGTAGTATGTTACCACAAAGAACAGAATCAGTCAGTATTGGGCTTTGTCACACACATCAATGGCACAAGTGAAAAGACCGCAATGTAAACAGTGGCGGCTGGCAGAGAACCAGGGTGGGGAGGGAGGGGTTTGAAAAAAAAACAAAACAAAAAACACTTACCTTTACACGGTTGCCGTCTCTCCTCCATCATTGCTTCTCTTCCTGGCGAATCCCGGAAGCAGGAATCACACAGGCTCCCCATAGCCAATCACAACGCTGCAATACGTGGTTCGGCGCTCAGAGGGGCCTGTTTTCCACCCAGGCTGTGTATTGCAGCCCTGTGGAGAACATGCAAAGTGCGCATGACTGGCCGGCCCAAGACGGCCAGCCAAACCGTCATGCACACTTAGAGAGTGCCCACCACTCCTTCCCCTGTGACACCCGACCAGCCTTAACCCAGCCCCACAGCTACGAAAAATAAAATGATAATAATGAAGCTATTATCATTTTATTTTTCCTTTTTCCACTGCTCTGAGAGCAGTGAGGCAACGCTCCTCCGCCTTGGCGGAGGAGCCGCTCCTGGATCCCAGTCCTGGAGACTGTGAAAGTCTGGTCAGTGGCAGCTGGGGCTGAGACAATGGTGAGGGTCTCCCAGATCAGGCAGAAGCAAAAGACCAGTTATAGTAATGGAAAAAGTGCATCTAGGACAATGTAAGCAGCAGTGAACTTGGAGCAAGTTGCCTTGTTACTGCTAGGTTGCAAGGTTCCCTTATGTTCCCTGTTTTAGTGATTCCTTCATTTTTATTTTGTTTTCCCTGCCTCACTCATGCTTCCCTCGTCTCATCAGAGTTTAACTCGGTGGCAGCTCCAATGTCAGCATTGGACCATTTGCAGTATATTTCCATCCAAAACCACGCTCCCAATTACAGCGTCGTCTGGTGCTCCTGAGTTTGGGAAAGGTTTCCTGTTACTCTCTATGGTCGTTATGAGTTTTGCTAATGAGAGCATCAGGTGATCCGAAACTGTTAATAGGCTTTCTCTATGCTAGTTTTCTTCAAGCACCTATATATTTATACTAACTCTGTGTGTGCTTGCCTTATTAGCCACATTTATTGTTGTATCTTAGTTCCTAAGATCAAACGATCACGTAGCGGAGGTCACCTATTCACATATAATGCAGCTAGGCTTTGGAACAATCTCCCCCTCCACGTACGTTCCGAACCTAACTATCTCAAGTTCAGAAAGCTTTTGAAAACTTCTCTCTTTCCCTGATCCTCTCACGGCATAATTGGCGTCACAGCGCTTTGATGCCCTCGGGTAACCATGCGCTTTAGAAATGTTCCTTCATTCATTCATTCATATGTGTGAGCCTTACCACAGTTGCTATCCCTTCCATCCAAAACATCCCAGAGATGAAACAAAGCCCACTAGTGTGTTCTCTCTTTCTCCTATCTACCACCATTCCTCTTACAAGATCTTCTTGGCTTGGGATAATACATTTATCAGCCTCTAGTCTTGATCTCTTTTGGCGGAGATTTGCTTGAGGGCCTGAACTCAAGATTTCCCTAACAATCCTCACAGGTCCTGACACACTGTGGTGCAGAATGTCATTGCTAGGCAGTCAACATACTTTGTTTCTGCAGCTTGGACCTTGTTACTTGACATTTGTAAAAATCATGGAGACTGTTTTTCCTGTAAAAGCGTGATTGGAACTTGAAGCTGGATACTGAGAAGTATTCCCAGAAATTGTCACATTTGAAAATGAACTCCAGTTACTTTAAAGTATTGTTACAGAGAATACCTTGATGGAGTATAAACTCCACATTTCTGTTGTTTGGATTCTGAAGCTAATCAAGGAACGTAAAGGATGCTCAACACATTTAGTTACAGATGACGTTTCATAATGCATATGATTGCTTAGGGTAGTGATTTCTTAGAGTGAATAGGAATTCAGGAATCTCCCGAAAGGCCCCATCTCCATTCAGGGAACTCCAAAGCGAGGAAAGGCATGGCATAAGTTCTGTTACTATAGATCCCCATCCCCTGGGTATTGTGGAGACTCACAAAAGTCAGGTGAGTGCGTCAACGTCAATATAAGCAGAATTAGAAGGAAGTCTAATTGCCTAGAAACATTGTTGTAAGGCTCTTGCTTTTGCTAGTCAGCACATAACCTTTGGCATCATACAGGTTTATTTTATTTCCCCCTATTAGTTTTCCTCACATTAGGATTCTTTACCTGTTCTGCAAGGCAGGAGTCCATGCTTTAAACCATGTTTGCTCCCCAGCAGGCGGTTACCGCTTCCCCAGTGTGTCGGGGTATTTTGGCTTCTCTGGTGCTGTTGTTTTTCAGGAAAAGGTAAGTACTCCGAGATGTATGGCATTATATGTACCTTTTAGAAAGAGGGGAGAGGTAGAGGAAAAAAACAGCGGGACTCGTCCTCCTGTCAATATTATCAAAGAACCAAAAAGAGCTTGTCTGTCAATCATGGACTAGACCTCCACATCTAGCTGGAAAACAGAGTGTTTTCTTTAGATGACCCTCACCCACCAGGGTTTCCCCTTGGTGGCATGCTTCATCATTGGATCCATCCCGTTCCGCTGCGGAACAGGGCGTGCTGCAACCTTTATTTTTAGTTTCATGTCCTGGGCATTTATGTTTAATTTTAGTTTCATGTCCTTGATATGAGCTCATGGGAACAAGGGAAATGACTTTCAAGAGTTACAAAAATGTAAACAGTTTTCATCTGGGCAATCTTTTCACATCTTCTCAGCTCGAGGCCAACATGCAATAGGTCCCAATGTCAGAGACCGGCACAGCTTGTGGGCAATGGTAGCATGAGCAAGTAAACATGGCTGAAGCAGGTTACAGTGAATGCTAAGACAGAAAACATGTTTACAAATATTTAACACTAAGCACACACCTGGGGACAATTTATGGCAAAGAGTTCAGATTCACAATCCCATACCTGCCCATTTATACTAATTTCATGTTTGATCCTTTTGGCGACTCATGAGTTTGAGGAAGTACCATTTTCCATTTGGGAATATGCGGTTGCTGCTTCTTATTTCTCATTATTTGTGTGAAATCAAAATCCTGCTAACACTACTCATGTAATGTAGCAGCTATCTTCCACTACGCCTCACTTATGTTCTACCTGAACACTCCACTCGCAGCTAGGGATGTCCTTTGCGTCAGAGATGAGAATTTTCGAAATTGCAGTGTGTGTGCAGAATAATGAAGAGCCAAATTCAACATTTAGATACAATTGAAGGGTACATGCTCTGAGTTTCACTGTTTCTCATGATCTTATTTTAAAACCTTTCTCCAAGTGAATTGGACCATATGCATTTGAGACCTCATTCTAGAAGTTTCCAATGCTTTTCTATACATATATTATATATTGTCTCGAGAGAGAGTTTGTTTTGTCATAACAGCTTTTTTAACAAAGAAATTGTGCATACTCATTCCAAATGCAGAATATGCAATTTTTCATCAACATTTGTATAGTGTAGTGGTCTCAGAAATCAATGTCCTATTGATTACAAACCCAGTGCTACATCAAGGGGTCACATGAGACATGTGTCTTGTGCCTTGAGCAGTGGTTTTGTAAACACTATTCTTTTGAGTAGATAGCTTGATCATCTACTACAAATCCCAGATACTATCACATAGGCTGATGTGCTGGAGTCCTTCAGTGTATCTGCTGTAGCCCAGCCCTACACCAGGTGATGTGATGTCAACTCGCACTTCTTAGCCGAATATAGAATCATTGCTCAGGTTCTCTGTACCAGCCAGGCCAAAAAGAGTCTCAACAGTGCTGTTATAACCAGGTCAGATGTGCAAAAAGACATATAATCTGATATTTACTTTTTTCATTGTTGTTTTGTTCAACCCGAGGACTGTAATGATTCTTCTTACCAAGTAGAAGATGAGAAAACACACAGTCCAAAAACCTTCCTGCTGTTCAGCTATCAAAAAGGCTTTGATAGTAGCTGTGACCTTGGAATCAGACTTTAAGCAGGGAATCAACAGTGGTCCTGGTGAGGTTTCAGCAGCATTTTATGCTACACACTCTGGACATTGATAATAAGTCAAGTCTTATTCATATGAGCCCCCCCTGACAGCAATAGGCTGGTGATCCAGCGCTAACAATAAAAATAATTCTCCTATTATGCTTTGGTCATCCAGGTGCAATTATTTCTCTAACACACACACTATATCCATATGACGGTGGGGCCCATAACACCGCATATACATTCACTTACTCATTTGTTCCCTGGATTTCCTCCGTCATGAACCTAGGAGAAAAACGATTCGCTGGAAGGAGACGGGATACCTCTTTTATAATGACATAATATTTCTCATTTGCTTTTAAGGTATTCCGCTCATTGGTCGATGGACCAACTAGTAGGAATCAGTTGATGGTGATTAAGACCAGCTCAATCACAATGAACTCTTTTACCATTTCATTATTAATCATTATGCTAAAGAAAATCACTGAGTCATTTGTTTAAAGAATAATAAAGTTTATATAAAGTTTTGAATGCAGGAAATTTAGTTTAAGCTTATTATTCAGATCATTGCATTTATCATCAATATAAGAATAGTTTGAAATTGCATGGCACTTTTATTAGACGGAAAAACGAGGTTATCATAATAGAACTCTATAGATCAATCTATCTATCTCTCTGGGGAAAGCCTAATAATTCTAATAAAAATCTATCAATAAGAGTTCTCCTAAAGCAGCATCTTTATACTCAACTGGAAAAGGAAAATAACAGCAGCAGCATTAGCTCGTCAGCATCAGCAACCGCAACTTCTCCCATCTACAGCATCTAACTTCTTCAGCATCTCCCGCAGCATCCTGCAGCATTCTCTCACCCCTCCCACCAAGAGTAGGTCTTCTTATACCCTAATTCTAGCTTACAGCATAAAATGTTTCTTCTTACATGGTGCGATTCATTCTCATTGGTCAAAAACTCAGGTCCATATACATTTTAATCAAACTTCCTGGTCTTAACCAGTTCCGTGTGGAATGTCCATGCAAGCATCGTTTCCCACAGTTCATGCACTTGCTCATCCGTTTCGATCAGTCCAAATTGTATCTTTTTCTGTTACATTTTGTATAATACAGTTCCGTCTATTGATTCAACCAGGCTTCTCACGCTTCTTGCTGATCATCTTGGCACACATCTGCTCAGAAGGGTCACAGCAGCCTTGACCATACTTTCATCTTAGCCTCTCGGCATCAGCACGTGATCATCCCTTTTCCACAGCCTCTCTCCTCTATCACATGGTCTCATCCGCTCATGCGCACTCTAGTAACTCGCGGCCATTTTATATTGCTGCTCGGCAGGCCTAAGCGCACTATTTTCAAAGATAAACAAAATGTTATTAAAACAGAGAAATATAAACCCTTTCGTTTCCCTCCCGTCTTTCTACGTACCCCAATTAGGTATTACCTAGCAGAAGCAACATATAAAGCTGTCCCTTACTTACCATCGCTTTATTTTGCAACCACACGTTTTATTTAAAAGCACAAATCATGCATTTATTATTAAATTAGTACGCAAATATTATGTTATGTTAAAAACGTAAATAATTATAAGTCAATTAATTTGCACACTGAATTGCGTGTTACCATTAACCCTTAACATACATTGTTGGTTATTTACTTAAACGAACATGTTTATTAATATTGTACGAAAATATTAGGAGGTTAAAATTTTTACATTTACCCTGCTCCATCAACTCCCCCCTTTGGTGATTTTTAATATCACCACAAAAAACCCAAGTTATACAATTTTCTCAGACAGCATATATCTTTTATCCGTTTGCTTTTGTTAGTTTACACAACTGTATCCCTTTCAACTTGTTTCTTCGTTTTCTTATACATGTTCTCTTTTATTTCTTCTAACTCTATTTCACCCATTTCTCTCTCTCTTTCCTTGTTTATCATGTTTTCTTTTTCTATCTTATTTTGCCTTCTTCTTCTCTTTATACATGTTATTGCAAGCTTTAGTACTAATATTATTATTATTATCATGGTTGCTATTATTATAACTTTCCCTATTATTAATCCACTCATTCTTGTTAACCAATTTGTTACAGAAGAAAACCCTTTACCAAGTTTTCCCCAAACACTTTCAACCTCCAGTGGAACAAGTTCTTTGTGCAAATTTGTAATATTTGTTATATACTTCTGTATATTTTCGCTTTTATCTGGAATATAAGTGCAACAATGTTGGACTTTCAGCATTCCACAGACTCCGCCCTCTTTTGCCAAAAGAATGTCAAGGGCAAGACGATTTTGCATCACCATAGCTCTCATGGCAACCATCTCGGTATTTACCATCAAGAACCCTCCAGCAGTATCTGTAGATAAACGATCTACCACTGTGGATAATTTCCGAATTCTAAATGCATTCAAAGATATTCCCACTGCTGGTATCAATGCACCAAAAATATCACCTACTATTTCAATAAAACTTTCCCTTTTTCTACGTGTAAAGGTATTTATCATCTTGTGTGTTCCTTTTTCTTTTCTATCTACATGGAAAATCTTTGGAAAGACCAGGCCTAAGTAACATGACCCATACCAATGGTTCGGCAACCTATAATAAGCCCTATTCCCGCAAACATAATAAATCCCTGGAAATATTGGATCTTTTCCCCCTTTGAATCCCCATCCACCTAAAAGTTGGTAATTGTCATGGCAATTGCTGGAACCCACAAAATAATTGTCATATCTTGTCTTATTTCTTCTAATGCACAACCTTCCCTGTTGGGGCCAATCCAGAGTCATAGCTGCATTTGTCTTTTTCTTGTCATGATGGTCTTCCTCAAACGCCCAAAGAGGTGTTTTTGTCTCTTCTATCACTTTTCTTTGAAATTTCACTCTTCTTTCTTCAACCATTTCTAAAAATACCTTTTCTTCCTTCTTTAACTCACAGGTAAGGTTGTACCTAATTATACTATCTAATGTTAAAATCTTATCTTCTAAGAAATATTCACCAAACGTCTTTCCCTCTTTTATTTTGTTAAGCTCGGGAACTACAGAAACTTTTGCAAAAATCTTATTTATATCAGTGTAATAATATTCTAATCTACCTGTTTTATAAAATAAACTTGCTAAAACACTACATGTTATTCCATACGTCAAAGGGAGGTGATGATAAGTCACACCGTCTGTTACAGATGCAGGCAACTGCATACAAACATAGCAATCTCTTACATCCATTGTTTCTACATACTCATACAGTAATTTAGTAAAAACATTCTTTGAAAAATCTGTTATTGATTTGTCCTTATGTAACTCTGCACTACTTTTTAAAATAATTGGCTCTTGAGTGTTAGCTCCTTTTTCTTTCTCAGTGTTATTAGACTTTTCCACTACATTCCACTAATTGGAATAGTTATTGCTAAAACCACCCATACTGTTAGTAATAAACCTGTACAAAAACAGCACATCTTGCACCATCTACTTAAAAACTCACATCTACACTTTCTATCTCTAGTATTCTCCATTTTGTCTTCTAACCTTATTTATTTGCTTTCTAGAAAATTGTGTCACTACACCTCAGAAATGACTTGCTTGCCACTCTGTACTTCCAATATTTTGTCTTTGCTTGGTACTTTCTTTTAATTCTTTTTCAGAATCCTTTCTTGGTCACATCCGGTAAATTCGTCAGTTCAGTGTTTTGTCAAATCCGGTAAACTATCTAAACTTCTTCAGGTTTGTTGCTTCAGGTTTGTTGCACTTCACTTTCTCCCATCAGGTTTCTTTGTTCTGGGTTTTCGTGAGTGTTCAATTCTTCTTTGTGACTAGTCAAAGCACGATACAACCATTCAGGCGATCTATACTTTTGATTTACTTTCTTTATTCTTTTCGTTTTCTGCAAGTGTTTTCCACCTTGTTTTTCATGTTCTTTTTGACTTGTTATTTCATTCACTTGTTCAGCACTTTTTCCCATCCAACCTTATGATTCTGTATCTTAATTTTCTTACTTCGTTGGGCCAATTGTCTCCTTTTCTTGGCCTTTTTGCTTCACTTCCTTTTTCCTCTCTTTCTGTTTTCCAATTTCTTTTTCTTGTCTCTAGTTTTTCATTTCTTTCTTCTCCACTTTCTTCAGACTCCGTTTCAATTCTTTCGTCATTTCCTCTTATTTTGAAGCTTATAATTTCACTTTCATCTACTTGTGGTTCTTTTCTTATCTTCCTTCGTTCACCTATTTCTGTCCGTCCTCGAGGTTCTTCCGAATTTGTGTCAGTCTCTCTATCTGCTTCTAAATTTCCCTGTTCTTGTGTTTGACTATCTGTCCCTACTGCTCCTCTGGGTTTTTCCGATTTTTCTAACTTTTGGTTTGAAACTCTCCCTTCTTCATCTATTAATATTATCTTCGAAGGAATTTTACCACAACTTGTACTTGGTTGCTCACCGTCACTATCTTCTGGCTCAGTTTCTTCTCTTATGCTTTCAAAATTCCACTTTCTTTTTAGAATTTCTTCACCTTCCGAATGTTCTGTATCAGATTCTGAACTGGTGTCAGATATTTCCAGATGTCGACTTACAGGTCGAACTTCAAATTCTGGAACTACAGCTATTTCTTCTATTTCCTCTTCTTCTTCTATCGTTACACTTGTAGTTGGGTCTTCCAGATGTCGACTTACAGGTCGATCTTCAGGTTCTGGCACCCTGTTTGTCTCCTCTTCTCTTTCTGATGCTGAACTGTTATCTGATATTTCCAGATGCCGACTCACATGTCAATCTTTAGGTTCTGGAACTCTGATGGTGTGGCTGGCATGTACCCAATGTTTCACTCCTGCACACTTGACTGCGGTGGTCGTCACTAGGATCACTTGTCGTGGTTCGTCCCAGCGAGGAACCAAACAGTTTCTTCTCCGGTGGACTTTTATTCGAACCCAATCTCCTGGATTCAAGTCGTGAGCTGGTTTTCTTTCAAGAGTGGTCGCATCCGGTCCAACCTGATGAAACACAGACCGCACCACATCAGCCAATCCTTTGCAATAATCCAGCACTAGATCATCAGTTATAGTCAGTAGCTTGTTGACAGGTACTTGTGCTTGTCTCATTGCTCGTCCCATGATTATTTCATGTGGACTGAGTCCAGTTTTCCTTTCCGGAATACTTCTGATTGTCATCAGAACTAATGGCAAAGCATCTGGCCATTTCAGTCCTGTAGCTTGACACATTTTTCCTAACCTGTTTTTGATCGTTCCATTCACTTGCTCTACTATTCCAGAAGCCTCTGGTCTGTATGCACAATGCAGTTTCTGTTTAATACTAAGTGCTTCACAAATCAGTTTAACTAATTCGTTTTGGAAATGTGTTCCTCTATCTGTTTCAATCGTAACTGGAAAACCATACCTAGGAATGAATTCTCGCAGCAAAAGTTTTGCTACCGTGATACTATCATTCCTTCTTGTTGGATATGCCTCCACCCAACGAGAAAACAAACAGACGACCACTAGGACATACCTCAATATGCTGCAAGGTGGCATTTCAATAAAATCCATCTGCATTCTAGTGAAAGGACCCCCTTCTCGTCCTATTCTTCCTAGACTCACTACTGTCTTCCTTCCTGGATTTAACTGTTGACAAATAAGACATCTCTGACAAAGACTCTCAGCTATGGCTCTGAATTTTGGATTGTACCATGTTTGTCTAAAAAAGTTTGATCATTGAATCTCTCCCAATATGGGCTTGTCCATGGTACATCCGTGCCATGTCAGAAATCATGCTATCAGGCATAACTGGTCTCTCATCCCTGTAAACCCAAACATCAGTTTCTTCATGTTTTCTACATCCTGCTTTTAGCCAAGTATCTTTTTCTTCATCCTCTGCAGCTTCTTGTAACTGTCTCACCTCATCCCATGTTTCAATTGAGTTAGTAAAAAGCAAAGGACAAGAAATATGCTCTCTTTCGCGACATTTATTCAAAGAAACCACATTCTTTGCACAGTACTGTGCCATTTCATCAGCATATTTATTGCCAACAGTAATGTAGTCTTCCCCATTTTTATGTGCATTGCACTTCACTACAGCGATTTGTTTAGGCAGCTGTATCGCCTCAAGCAACTTTTTCACAAAATCTCCATTTCTGATGGGCGTCCCTGCAGACGTCAAGAAACCCCTTTGTGACCAAATCTGACCAAAATCATGCACGACCCCAAAGCCGTACTGGCTATCAGTCATAATCGTAACCCGTACATTCCTTCCCAACTTACATGCTTGAATCAGCGCTATTAATTCTGCAACTTGGGCAGACCGTATACCTTTCAGACAAGATGCTTCCAATACAGTTGCTACTGTGCAAACTGCATATGCTGCACTTAGAACTCCTTCACTCGTTCTCAAACATGAGCCATCCACAAACAGAATATAATCTGATTCTTTCAAAGGCTCATCTCGTATATCTGCTCTTGGTTTTGTACAGTATTCGAGCACATTCAGACAATCGTTATCTACTTCATCCATTTCAATCACATTCTCTTCATCTGGCAATGATGTTGAAGGATTCACATTCATACATCTGTCAATGGTCACATTATCTGCACTCAAGATTACCTTTTCATACCTAGTCAGCCGACTATGTGTCATGTATTGGGTTTTCGTTCTTGTCAAAAGAATTTCTACAGAATGGGGAACATACACTCTCAATGGATACCCCATCACTATGCCTTCACTCTGTTCCAGACTCACACAAGTAGCAGCAACTGCTTTCAAACATCCAGGCAACGCTTTCGCTACTGGGTCTAAAACAGCAGAAAAATATGCAATTGGTCTTTTCATAGTTCCATGTCTCTGCACCAAAACTGAAAACGCGCATCCATCTCTTTCACTGCAATACAGCTCAAAATCTTTCTCATAGTCAGGCATTCCCAATGCTGGAGCCTCACACAATTTCTTTTTTAACTCTCTGAATGCTTTCATTTCTTCATCATTCATTTCAAAAGGATCTTTAACATCCTTCTTTGTCAGTTTCTGCAATGGTTTAGCAATCAGTGAAAAACCGCTTATACATTGTCGACAATATCCAACCATTCCCAAAAACATTCTTACCTCTCTTTGTGTCATTGGAGCTCTCATTCCTTGAATCATTTTTATTCTTTCTGTCGTTACCTTTCGCACTCCTTTCTCAATTTTATGCCCTAAATACTGGACTTCTTGTTGACAAAACTGCAATTTTGAAGGGGACACTTTATGTCCTCTTTTTGCTAAATGATTCAGCAAAGCAATTGTATCATTGACACATGCTTCTTTTGTTTTTGATGCCACCAGTAGGTCATCAATATACTGAACCATTACTGACTTTTCTGGCATTCTTAAATCTTCCAATGATTTCTTTAGGATCTGATTAAAGATTGAGGGACTTTCTGTGTACCCTTGAGGAATTCGGCACCATGCCAAAATACGCTCTCCAAACCTAAACGCAAATATTGGCTGGCTATCTGGATGCAATGGAATAGAGAAAAATGCATGACATAAATCAATTACTGTGTACCATTCTACTTCACGTGGAATCTGGTATAGAATCACAGCAGGGTTCGGTACTATTGGGCAACAAGGCACAACAATTTTGTTTACCTTCCTTAAATCTTGTACGATTCTATATGTTCCGTTTGGCTTTTTCAGTCCCATTATTGGCGAATTACATGGACTGCTCATGATTTCTTTTAGAATCCCTTGTTCAATCATTTTATTTATTACTGGCGTTATTCCTTCAATTATTTCTGGAGTCAATTTATACTGGGGCGTATTTGGGTAACTCGTTCCTTCTTTTACTGTTATTTTAACGGGATCTACTCCTTTCATTAATCCTACATCTTCTCCTGTCAAGTCCCACACTTCTTCTTTCACTGTCCTTTTCAACTCAATTGGGATTTTCTCTGCATCAAATACAGGAAACAAACCATTTACTTCTGGTTCTAAATTTACCATTGTCATTTTATACAGCACATCCTCATCTGGAGTCTGAAATGCAATTCCGTCTGGAGTACAATAAATTGTGCAGTTCATTTTGCACAATAAATTGCGTCCTAAAAGGTTCACGGGACTACAATCACACACCACAAATCGGTGCATTTCACTAAATGGACCAATTCTTACCTTTACTAATCTAGTAAGAGGCGTTTCAATTTGCTGATTGGAAACTCCAACCACTTGGATATGTTCACCTGAGAGAGGAAGATTTGGAATTTCCACTGACCTAACAGTAGAACGGGTAGCTCCAGTGTCAACAAGGAATGTTACATTTGCACCATTCACTTCTCCATCCACAAATGGACCAGACTGATCTACCTCTAGAGTTGCGCCAAGCACGCACTCTTCCCTCTCTCTTAGGCACCGTCATGAACTTTCATCCGTTTCATCCTCATCCTGTCGTAACCAATATTGAGAAATTTCAGCTGCACGCGACAACTGCTTTACCTGTCCTCCTCCGTAGAATCCTGTTTCTGCACTGTATTTCTGTTGGTTAACACTCTTGGGAAGTGGTGGTTGTGGCACCTGACCTTGTTGAGTAACTACCTCACTCTGCACCTGTGAATTTAATGATTGATTTTCCACATTAGGTCTTGGAGGAAATTTACACTCGTTCCTCCAATGTCCTAGCTTTCCGCAGTTGTGGCATGGCCACTTTTTCTTTGCCTCATCTATGCTCATTTGTCCTTTTCTTTTACCTATATTAGGTCGGGATTTAAACTGTCCTGTTTCACTGCTAGTATTATTCAATTGAGCTTCTTGCTTCTCTGCAACTTTTACCTGTGCCCACATGGCTTTTTCTTTTAATTTACGCTGTTTACTCTCAATTTCATCACTGCAATACTTAGCATATCTCAAAACTTCATCCACTGTGCTATTCTGCCATCCTATCAAGTGCTGCTTAATCCTTTCACTTATTTCTGGTGTTAATCCATACACAAACCTACATACAAAATGACTCATGTCCTTCTCACTTAGTGTCTCATAACCACTATACTGTTTGAAAACCAACAACAATCTCTCATAGTAGGCGTGCACTGATTCTTTGCTTTCCTGCGTTGTTCTGTCTATTTTTACCCAATCTGTTTCTTTTGGTGGAATTTTATTCAAAAAGGTAACTACTTGATCATACTTCCTCATCACTTCTGGAACTGGCGCTCCTGTTTTAGCATCCCTTGGATATTCTACAGTTGGCCAATCAATGGTAATCTTACATTCTGTCCACAAATCAGCTGGCACTACTATATCAAACAATCCATCTAGATCTATCCACAGCACTTTTGACACCTTAACAAATCTCTCCACTTGTCTGTACCATTCTACTGGTTTCTCTCTCAATTTTGGGAAGTCATTTGCAAATGACAGTATATCCTGTCTGGTCCACGGAACATGCACATAACTACCACCTGGTGTTTCTCTCATCGGGTATTCCCTAGCAACTTGTTCTTTATCTGTCACTGCAAAAGCCAAAGATGCTTTATCTGTTGTTTTCTCATTCCGCTTTGACCATCTATATCTCCATCTATCCACATCACCCCATTTTCTCAATAAAACAATCAACTCTTTTATTTGGGTCAGTCTTCCTGATGTGTTCAAATTCTCTGTCTTTCTCACAAAAATCTACTCTGTACGGTTTCTGCAACGTCCTCACTTTCACAAATTCTACTCCTAGTTCACTTGCGATCTCTTCCAATTTGTCATGTAAATTTCTAGCTCTCCAAGTAAGACTTTTGCACAAAAACATAATCTCATCATCCTGATAATTTTTTTGTTTTTCTGTTCCAATGGTTCCCAAAATCAACTCTTCCATGTCTATTTTCAACCTAATTACATCTAATGGGTTTTCTTCTGGTTCTTTTGCTTTTAGCGCTTTCATTTAACTCTTCTGGAGTCGGACCTACAGGCGTACTATTTAATTCTATCCAATCACTGCTTCTTTCTGGTGTTCCTGATGCGGACTCTGTCACCATAGGCATTCTCCTAATCTCATTCTCATTTATCGTCAAATTTGTAGGTGGGCTTGGTCTACACGTACTAGCCAAATTGTGTGCACCTTCATTATTCAGTTCTATCCCTTCTCTTTTTCTTTGCAAATGTGAATTCATGGGAATCACTAAAGAATGTTCATTAATTTTCTGATTCTCAAAAATTGGCATTACTGGACCTATCGTTACTGGTACAGTTACAGCTTCCATATTCTTTGTCAATTCTCTTATTTTCTCAGTCAATTCTTTTGTCGTTTTTGCTAATTCAATTGCATTGTCACTTTCTGTCTCTTCATTTTGTGAAGTTTTAAATGTTTCTTGTGACCTATTTATTTCATTTCTTCGTTCGGGTTTTTTATTCCTCCCAGTTTCCATTGGCGGTGCATTAGGTGTCACCACCGCGGAAGTCTGTTGGTATGGAGGTGGGTTTCTGTTTAAAATATCTTCCAGCAATTCGTCATCTGTTTCACTACCCCCATACACATACTTTTCTACCACTACATGTTTCTTTTTCTCTGTACACTTCCTCTTTGCTTCTTCCTCAACCGCAAAAGCTGGAAACAAACCTCCTGCCATATTAGCATATCTCCAACGCTTTACTCTGTCCTCATGATTTATTCCCCACAACCTTCCAGGCAAAAACTCATGATTCTTTAATCCTCTGGATCTCTCTCGCTCATACATCTCATCTTCCCATTCCGTTAAAGCTTCAAACTGTGTTGGTCTAGGTCTGGGTTCTAACATTACCATCTTTTCTCTCAAATTCCGTAATACAGCTACATTAAATGAACCATTCTCAGGAAAAGCCAATGCTCCATCGTTCTTGGTGTATTTTGTCCAATTTTCTAACTATATGCATGTATGATATCCATATTTCAGCATCATATGTGAAGCTGGTGATTTCGGCGGAGGAATTATTTGTCCCTCTCTAGTCACTACCTTTTTGTCCTTCTTAAAGAAGTTCTTAACTTTCGACATCCAAGACATTTTCTCTTTTCAATACTCATAGTACGACATGATTCACAACCTTTTTCTCCTTAAACAACCCACAATTCAATACTGTTCCCTATGCGTTATTTCAACCAATACTAGCGCGACTCACACCAACACTCCAATCTCAGCGATTTCTGTCTACGGCGCACTGTCCAATCCCAGCGCGGCTTTTGTCTACGTCAGTCCTGCTCCTGTTCTCATGTGACTAGCGCACTGTCCAATCCCAGCGCGGCTTTTGTCTACGTCATTTTGCTCTTGACCCCTCCTTTACAAAATTTATCGGCAATTTCTTTTTCAACAATTCTTGTTAGTTACAACATTTTATCCACATTTCCATTGTCTGATTCGCTAAACCGAAAAGATAGCTTTGACCATTCACACAAGAATTCTGTATTTTCCAGTAGGCAGCGCTTACCTCTACCTTACCACAGAACTTTCAGTTTCGTCGATAAAGTAGCACTTCCCTCTACCTTACCCTTCTTTCAAGCAATCAGTAAACCCGTTTCTCTGGGGATAAAACACATGTGGAGACTATACTGCTCCTGAGAATTAAGGCCAGAGTTTCACAAGAAAACCGATCACTATTTCACTTACACACCTTTCATACGCAAAATGTCCCTAATATAACACAACCTGTGTTATTACCAAAAATGAACTCAGACAGTGTAAAATTCCATGCGACTTCTCTTGCCACACGTGTTCCACTTCCTACTTCCCGGAAGCGTGAAAACTTACATATAACATAACGCGACTCAACAAAAAGTGTTAGACATAAACTTATCAATAATCTATAATCATAAATCAATAATCACCAAACTAATCTATAGAAACCATAACTCTGCTACCAAGAAATCTGATCCAGCGTTAACAATAAAAATAATTCTCCTATTATGCTTTGGTCATCCAGGTGCAATTATTTCTCTAACACACACACTATATCCATATGACGGTGGGGCCCATAACACCGCATATACATTCACTTACTCATTTGTTCCCTGGATTTCCTCCGTCATGAACCTAGGAGAAAAACGATTCGCTGGAAGGAGACGGGATACCTCTTTTATAATGACATAATATTTCTCATTTGCTTTTAAGGTATTCCGCTCATTGGTCGATGGACCAACTAGTAGGAATCAGTTGATGGTGATTAAGACCAGCTCAATCACAATGAACTCTTTTACCATTTCATTATTAATCATTATGCTAAAGAAAATCACTGAGTCATTTGTTTAAAGAATAATAAAGTTTATATAAAGTTTTGAATGCAGGAAATTTAGTTTAAGCTTATTATTCAGATCATTGCATTTATCATCAATATAAGAATAGTTTGAAATTGCATGGCACTTTTATTAGACGGAAAAACGAGGTTATCATAATAGAACTCTATAGATCAATCTATCTATCTCTCTGGGGAAAGCCTAATAATTCTAATAAAAATCTATCAATAAGAGTTCTCCTAAAGCAGCATCTTTATACTCAACTGGAAAAGGAAAATAACAGCAGCAGCATTAGCTCGTCAGCATCAGCAACCGCAACTTCTCCCATCTACAGCATCTAACTTCTTCAGCATCTCCCGCAGCATCCTGCAGCATTCTCTCACCCCTCCCACCAAGAGTAGGTCTTCTTATACCCTAATTCTAGCTTACAGCATAAAATGTTTCTTCTTACATGGCGCGATTCATTCTCATTGGTCAAAAACTCAGGTCCATATACATTTTAATCAAACTTCCTGGTCTTAACCAGTTCCGTGTGGAATGTCCATGCAAGCATCGTTTCCCACAGTTCATGCACTTGCTCATCCATTTCGATCAGTCCAAATTGTATCTTTTTCTGTTACATTTTGTATAATACAGTTCCGTCTATTGATTCAACCAGGCTTCTCACGCTTCTTGCTGATCATCTTTGCACACATCTGCTCAGAAGGGTCACAGCAGCCTTGACCATACTTTCATCTTAGCCTCTCGGCATCAGCACGTGATCATCCCTTTTCCACAGCCTCTCTCCTCTATCACATGGTCTCATCCGCTCATGCGCACTCTAGTAACTCGCGGCCATTTTATATTGCTGCTCGGCAGGCCTAAGCGCACTATTTTCAAAGATAAACAAAATGTTATTAAAACAGAGAAATATAAACCCTTTCGTTTCCCTCCCGTCTTTCTACGTACCCCAATTAGGTATTACCTAGCAGAAGCAACATATAAAGCTGTCCCTTACTTGCCATCGCTTTATTTTGCAACCACACGTTTTATTTAAAAGCACAAATCATACATTTATTATTAAATTAGTACGCAAATATTATGTTATGTTAAAAACGTAAACAATTATAAGTCAATTAATTTGCACACTGAATTGCGTGTTACCATTAACCCTTAACATACATTGTTGGTTATTTACTTAAACGAACATGTTTATTAATATTGTACAAAAATATTAGGAGGTTAAAATGTTTACATTTACCCTGCTCCATCACTGGCACAACCCATGCATGTTTTATGTTATGGGTAAGAAAGGTGCCAATTTTTGTCAACTCCCCCCCCCCCCCCACCCACTTTTTTCTGTCTAGTTTTGTTGGCGTCAATTTTCTGTGTGATGCTACTGCTTAACCTTTCCCCCTAAAACATGTAATATGTATGTGTTTCACTCAATTAACATATTTAACTTTTCAGTAAGGCTATGGTAGATGGTGCAAGAAATACAGCAGTGACAGGGAAGTTAAATGTTATATGTGGGCTGCAGAGTCAATTTGTACCACCCCATGTATGATAAAATGCTTGCCTCTGGAGAGCAATATTGTCTCTGGCTGGGCTGCAGTTTAAAAGTACTGCAGTGTCCCATGGGAAAGAAAAGTGTCTTTTGCAATGTAGGAAAATCCTACTTTTAAATGTTAGCTAAGATGCCATTAAAGTGTGCCTTCTAAGCCCATGGGTATGGGCACTTAATATATAAAAATGAGACATGACAGATGTTGGGAAAAGGGCATCCCCACAGTGAACAGTTATGAAAAGCTTTATCCCACTGTGTAGGTTAAGCTACACTCACCAAAACAGGCCTAGTTACATGTGAAATTTGTTTTCCTGTCTTGGCTTGGCTAGAGCATTCAACAAAAGTTTTTTCCCACTTAGTTTGATAACTTTATTGGAAAAGCAACTGCATAAAATTGTAATCTGTGCTGCTTGAGAGTAAACTAGAATATAATTGGTTTGTCTTACAGCCCTGCTACAGAGACTGAATGTACATCCCTGGCTGACTCTTAGCAGCCATTCTCTTGAAAGATAATGGGCTGGACTCTGGCAGTAGGAAGGCAGGAGTGGTGTGAACTGTGGTGACTTAACAGGGAATAGCCATCTGGGAGGGGGACGGGAACTCCTGGTAACATAAAGTGCAGCTTTAATAGCCCTTCCTTTGAAGTGGAAATGCCAAGTGAGGCTATAAGGAATCAGAATCATTGATTCCCAGAGCCAACCCAGACTTTCTGTCTGTGTCCCAGTTCTAGCACTGACAAAGAATAGGAAACCTCATCTCCGCAGGGAGAGGCTAGAGGGAAGGTGAAGGCTGCTGCAGGCTGTAGCACTTTCATTGGAGAGATTCTTGGATGGGAAGTGTTAGGGTACATCGAGAAAGGAAGTACTGAAAAGGAGGTGGAATCCTTTGAGAAAGTGCACCTGATATTCTCTTCCACCCATTCACTCATTTACATCGCTGTGGGGTAACCCTTTTTTCCACCTATCTTACATGAGTCAGTGGTCAAAGGATGATATAACTGGGGCATTAAGACCGTGGGTTAGAGTTTTGATTTTGACGGGTTTTGTGCATTTTCTACTCTGCAGACACTCTATGACCTTCCGCAATAGTCGTACTTCAAACGCTTACAGATTCAAGACTTTTTTTTACATAACCAGGCATATGAGGTTGGGGACAAGGACGCCGACATCTTGACTTATTGGTTTTTACCACAGGAGGCAAGCCATCAATCAGAATGTTATATAGCATTATGTCCACGGACAGAGAGGATGATGGGTCTAGTCCTGCTGCTCAGTGGAGCGCCAAGCTAGATCAGGATAGTTCTGTCGATGAAATCTCCGATGCCTTTGATATTATTAGCTGCTCTGTTTGTTCTGTCAGCCTAAAACTTCAGCAAATCAAATTCGGATTGTGTGTCTGCTATATTATAGCCCAGAAAGAAAATACAAATGGTCTAAGAGTAGTTCTGACCACAAGACCTGTTGTCCAAAATGTGGTCTACATGCATCCGATATTATTCATCTGTTTGGGGAATGCCCCACACTCTAAGATTTCCGGTCAGGCGTCGTGCAATTGTTATCTTTTTACTTGGATCACCATATTGAGTTGCCAGTTTAGGATATCATGCTGGCACACAAGTGCGATATTAGTCCCAGATTAATTGCGGTGGTATCTATTATGATTACCGTTGCCCGGCTGTGTATCATCAGAGTTTGGGTTTACCCTACACCCCCTATGCTTTCCAAATGGTGGACATTATTTTTAAATATTTTCTAACTTGAGTCAGCTATTCTTAAGGCTAAAGGCCCCAATTCCCGCGCGCGTTTGAACAATGTTTGGGTTAATATGTTTCTTTGAGGTTTTGTCTTTTGCATGTGTACTGTTTCACGATATTTATTCTGTGTATTAAGGCCATTTACAACAAGGATTCATGTATGATACGGTGTGCTTATTTTTTGCTTTTATTGGCTGATCACAAGCAAATCTAATTAAAAAAAGATAACGTGTCCAGGAACATGTGCAGGGAATTTTCCAATCAGTGACTGGTGCATAAGATTAGACTGTCACTTCACCACCATCTACTCAGAACTTTTTTGGACCTAAGAAGAAACACCCTAAAAACAAAGGGGCCTATTAGGATGGCGGGCGGACCCTAGCGGTAACGGGACCGGCCGCCAGACATGCGGCGGTCCCGCCACCCTTATTATGATCCGACCCCCACCGCGGCGGTCGCATCCGGCGATTTAACATTGCGGCGGGTGCTGTTGCCTGCAGCACCCGCCGCAATGGTGAAATGCCATGTTGTGCATTTCCATGCACAACGTGGCAGGCACCGCGCAGTGCCTGCCACCTTGTGCATGGACATGCAGGGGGGTACCATAGGTACCCCCCAAGTGCACCCCCCAACCCCCCCACCCCCGGGGGCCCGCAACGGGCCCCCAAAGCAAATCCCCGCCAGCCTTTCCATGGCGGCATCGCCGCCATGGAAAGGCCTTCAAATCCTCACATCCTAATATGGCTGGCGGTGTCTGCTAGGCACCGCCACCATATTTAGGCCCCTGCTCCGCCGGCCGGCAATCGTAACGATTGCCGACCAGCGGAAAAGCGGCGGACGCACTTTGCGTCCGCCGCGATACCCACCGCCATCGTTATATGGTGGTGGGTAATTCACGTTACAATAGCGTAACGGTCGCGATCGTTACGCCATTGTAATGACCCCCAAAATTCTCTGCCTGGCTGCTGGAAGAAAAAAGACCGAAAGGCTTTTGATTCCTGCTGGCATCCAGGACCAAACGTGTTTTCTAAGGGTCAAGTGGCTGGCCTCATTACCTGCTGCAGGGATACAAATAGCAGAAACACTCCAGATGACAAGAACGCTCAACTGACTACTGTGGATCAGACCCTGCTGCAGTGGCGGCTCCTCCGCTAAGGCGGAGGAGCGTTTCCCCACTGCTTTGCAGCAGTGCAATAAAGGAAAAATAAATATATAATAACTCAAGGTTATTATCATTTTACTTTGTCCTGCTGCGGCAGCTTTGCAGGGCAGGTGGGGCTGCTCTGACGACAAGAGCAGGGGGTGTGGTGTGCACACTTTGTAAGTGTGCGCATGAATGTTTGGCCGGCCAAACATTCATGCGCACTTTGCATGTTCTCCACCCAGGCTTCATTACAGCTTGGGTGGAGAACATGCCTAGGCTCCCATTCCCTGGCCGAGTGCCAAACCATGGCGCTCAGACTAATCACAACGCTGTGATTTGCTTAGGGAATCCTGGATGTGCTTCCTGTTCCGGCGGTGCAGAGGGAAGAGGAGGAGAGACAGGAGAGATGCAGTGGTAAGATACTTTTTTTCCTTATTTTAGATCCCCTTCCCCTCCCCGGCCCTGCCCCCCGCCCCATCACCCCTGATCCGTGCCAGCTGCCAATACCCTGCTGAAGCCATGGATAGAGTGAGGCCTTGTGCCTAGAAGCATCTTTTTGCATTTTTCTTTTTGCTTGTGCCTTGAAGCATGCCTTTGAAATCTAAAGGTTGCGTGAAAGATGAGGAGTACTTTTCCCTGAAGTTGAAGAAATTTGCAACACAGTAATTGTTCGCCCTTCAGAGGATCAGGACAAGGTCCAGAGTCTTTCCTAGAGAGGACCCACTATCAGCAGACAATAAATCCAGGTTAAGCCTACTCAGATCATTTTCCCATGAAGAAAAAGGCTTCCGTGGACCACACCCAAAAAGTATCTGGCCGTATTCAGTGCTGCCCAGCTAAAGTTACCAGCTTTGCCCTGCAGGTGGATTTTGAGAACAAAAGAAGTGACTAAATCTGAAGGCAAATCTTTGGAGGGGCGTTGCAACAAATCTATCCCAGCAGCTTCGGAATCCTGCTTTGACCCACTCAGAGCTTTTGACACAAAACTGAAAGGCTTCATTTTTGAGTTCTATGAAGATGTATCCAACTTTGGGGACCCTCATCCACTTCAGCTTCTTTCCAAGTCTTTGTTGAAGACTTGGAGTTTCAAGAAACAAATTAAACCAGAAGTTAAAAACTTTGACTGGTGCAACACCAGTTTGGCTTACTGACCTCGGTACTGCCCCATCCTAGTCAGCCTGAAATCATCCCTCCTATGTCCTAGTCAACCGCAACTGTGACGTCTGATTGTTGCTTTACTTTTTCCTCAAAAGTTTATAAGTGCATCTTGTTCCAGCTCCCCTTATCCAGTGTTGTTAGTTTGGTGTCTTTTTGTTTATTGTTTTTGTTCTTGATTTCTATCACTTGGTTTGAGCATTTTATTATGTTCTGTTCTTGACTGTAATGTTGTTTTGTACTGCTTGATCTTAGCACACATTTCTCTACGAAACTGCTTGCTGCTTGTTCCATTGTTGCAAAGTATGTGAGCAGAGATTCTTCAGGAAGCTTGTTGTAACTTAAGCAGATAGTGTTTATTAAGTTAGTGGGCTACCCCACTCAGATGCATAACCCACTTTCTGACATCCTGTAACATGGCCTTCCAGCTACTTGGGCCTGTAAACAGCTAAGTCAATACGTAAGGAGCTTCCCTTCACTAATCTATCTAGCTCCCCTTTTTGATGACTTGACTATATTAGTGAATAGTCCTAGTCTGACCCAATTGTTCCCATTTTGTCACAGTTGAGTTACTGCTCAGCATACCTCCTTTAACCCAAACTGTCACATGTGCAAAACATTGGAGCCACAGGATGAGTCAAGGCTGCAGATCAAATACCTCTCATCCTGCCAATGGAAGTTTCACGTCATTACCCCAGAAGTTCAGGAGAGATTTAAGATAAACAGAGATGATGAGCAGGTCATCTTTGATGGGAAGTAAAGGAGAAGGAAAATCTGGGGGAGTTTATATCATCTGGGATGGGGGTGGAGGTATAAATGGACAGGAGGAGAACGAACACTTAAGTTCTCATGAAGTCTTCCATGTCATTCTTCGTGGATGAGAAAAATACAAGTGGGAAATGTAATAGGAAAAAGACAATTTGGAGTCAGACACGGAATGAATGTTAGAAGCAGAAGCAGAGGGAATGACAGGGGAAGACGGAATGGGGAACTAAGAAGTTGGATTATGAAGGATAGATGAAGAGATAAGAAGGGAATTTCTTTGCTGAGAATGACAGGTAAACAGAAGCTAATGGGAGAGTTACAGAGGAATGTTTAAGTTCAAGGTATTGGAGGAGATGTGAGATGGGATGATAGTGGAGGGAGGGAGAAAAGAAGAGGTGGTGGGGGGCATGTAGAATGGGGTAAAGGTGGGAGAAGATTATGGAATGTTGAATAGTGAACAATTCAAGAGAAGAAGGTGAAGGCTGGGGGAAGATATTCGATTGGGAGGATTGGATGTGAAAGGAGGTGGGGAATATTTTTTCGGTGAAGTGATGTTATCTAATCTGAATGTTTACATTTTATAGCTGTCTGTTTCTGGATTGTGCTTTTCCCAGTAGTTTGTGGGTTATTGAAAACTTAATTTCCAATAACCTGCAGTAATTAGGATGGGAAGTAGTCCACGAGGAGTAATGGACTGTGTTTGCCGGGGGGCACAACTTCCAACTACTGGTTAAGGAGTAACATTCAGTTGTGGACTAAAGAGTTACAGGAACAGCGGGTGGTGTTTTCAATTATTTGATTCCCTGTCCAAGGATCACATACAACAGTGTAGCAACAACAAGGAAGGTAGGTTGCAATATCACAATTTCTGGGTGGACTCCATAGTGAGACTTTGAATCTGTGTCTTGAACCTCAAACACTTCTGGATGAACCTGATAAGCTGTAAAAAAAAAAATTGTAATTTCTGGAGGCTGACCACACATCTCCAGGATGAGCACCATACTCTCCAACATATTAGCTCACCTTCTTTTCTTAAAGCTCCACCCTTCTCCCGGACCTGTTAAGCCATAATGTAAGGGGCTCTCAGAATCTTAGTTCCAAACTGTCAAGTATATTGGGTAGACCTTTTCCATGACCCATCCCACCATACATTCTGACACTCTAGAATATACAACACATTTTTCTAATATTGGATGGACTCCTTTCTTTAATTTTTACTTAGACCCAGACCATTGTCATACTCCGTAATACAGTGAGAATCATCGCCGGTCTTGGTATACATCACACTCGTTAACAAGTAGAGTGCGCCAATTATTTGTCCCGCATTAACTCAGAGAGTCTGCAACTTCATAAATTATCCTTCCAAAGTGATATAGCTTTTCTCAAAAAGTAAGGTGTGTCCAATAGTAGTATAAAAATGTTTGTTATTCAACTTAATATTTTTTGGGTTAGATTTTGTTAATAAATGATGCCAGCACATGTTTACAATTAATACCAATGCTTCTTCAGGGCACATATAAATTCATTAAAATAAACACAAATGTTTTTCTTTTTTAACATTAAAAACAAAAAAGAACAGAAAATCTGTAATTAATTCTTTATATTACATGCCATAGAATCCAACAAGTGCATGTAATACATTAAAACATTCAAAGATGAAAAGTTCTTTATTTTGTACGATAATACTTATTTGTGATCATGCCCCAGTAAAGTCTTAAAGATAAAAAAAAAACTATTTGTAGTAAGAGATAGGTGAACTAATTTTAATAAACATATAGGGGCAATTTAAATTTGGGCAATCAGACCGTCCTCCGTCAGGGCGATGGAGTAAATTACTCCGTCGCCTTGGCTGAGGTGCTCATTAATTAATAATTAAATATCCGTCGACCCGACGGTTCCTTCCACTGCCTTGCAACTTTGCTGGATGGCTCTGTCAAACATGACGGAGCCGTATGGCAAAGCGGGTTTTTGTTTTTGAAAGAAAAATTGTGAGGGGGCATTGAGCACTTTTCAGTGCCCCTTACTGCCAGGTTTTTCCTGTAGGTGACAAGCATTGAAAAAACAGCTATATGTCTGCCCCTCTAAATTTGGTGGGTGGACATACAGCCTGGCCCTTTCTCCGTCAGGCCGTCAGAAATGTTTGACCGCAGTGCAGATGGAGTAGTCTCTGCTGTCGTCAAACTATGGTCCCTCCGAGTTTAATTCAGAGGGCAGACCATAGTCTTGGCTGGGAGGGAACTCTGTCGCTGTTGAGAATGAGTTCACTCTCCGCCAAGATCTAAATCAAGGCCAAAATGACTATAGGGCCTATTCACAAACCGCATTTTGTAGTGCAACAGTAGTACAACAAAAGTACTACAAAATGCTATTCACAGACCTACGAGTGTTAGAGTCCCTCCCTAAGACATTCCTTAACTCTCCCTAGACCCCTTCCTACTCCTACCAAAACCCCTCCAGTTTAGTAGAAAATATGTCCCTTTTTCCCAAAACTCTACCTGGTTCCACCCACATTTACTAATTAGTAATAAACTTACATTTGTGATGATCTCCCCACAGAAAAGATAAGAGAAGTAGCGGTGACGATTCACCCACTCACAAAGGAGTAAGCCCATTGTTATTCACCAACTGTACTTCAAAAGTTACTACAGCCAAAAAGTGACCCAAAACAGTAGTAATCTATTCTAGCTCAGTGCTGGAGTAAGTCTAGCAACACACATAGCCAACCACTAGTACTGAAGCACCCTCCCATAGAGAATAATAGAGGTAGGGACATAAAATAAAACCCAGTTGGAAATCAAATTAAATTACATTATTGAAATTGTTAAAAAAAAAAAATATATATATAGATATATATATATATATATATATATATATATATAGATATATATGTATATGTAATTTAATGTTAAAAATATCAAAAAAGCATATTTGTTATTTAATTATAAAACGTCTTACCAACCCTTTTGACTTTGAATTACTATAACATTCATTTTTAATAAAAGATGATTAAATTAGTTTTACTTAATTCTATACATTACTTTTATTGGTTATTAATGCATAATAAAAATTAGGTGGGAATGTATTTATTCATTCAACTACAGAAAATATAGTTAATTAAATTTTAAATTAATAGTGCTGTAGCATTTTTAGTTTGTTCTACATTTAAGGTAAACATATAACTTTAGTTAACATTAATATTTAGCATAAATGTATGTCGGAGCTGGGAACTTCCAGTTAACACTTTTAAGAATTATTAAGAGAACGTGGTCTTTACTGGCAACGTTAACCAAGTGTTAGGCGGAGCAATTGGCCTTTCATTCATCATTGTTACCTTGCAGGGCACTGCTTTTGGACGCTTAGTCAGGAACTGCGTTTCACTCCCTGCTGATCCTTTAACAGTGTGTCCCCAGGCTAAAATCTTTGTATCCTTCTCTGCGCCCTTCATTTTATCACTTTTTCCCCTTGTCTCCTCCATAGGGAGCAAGAATGCTAATTAAAAATAAGTCGGACAGTTTAGTTGCAGAAATAGATACAGTTGCACTCTTTCTTCAAGGAAGCAACCACAAGCTAAAAGAAAAGTGTTGCATTTGTTGTAAAAGACAATGTCAGCCCAACTACCAGTGCAGCTAGCAACAAAGTTTTCAGTTTTTATATTGAATGGGCCAGACATCAGATCCTTTCCCTTTAAAAAAAAAAAAATCCTTGTGACATCTTTTTTCAGCAGCCACCTTTTCCCCCTGTGATGTCATTTTTTCAGGAGTCACTGTTTTACTAACAATCTCTCCATCCAGTCTCAGTGTTCTCACCATGAATCGCCCTCCTCCTCAGCGATCCGCTGTTCTGGTTTTAACCGCTTTCACCGCCTACCTGGCCTTTCGCTCCAGCATGTAGTGACCTGACGGAAGCGCCCGCTGTCCTTCTCAAGCTTCCGCCAGTTCAGAACCTCAGGCACCACTGATGGGACAAGTTCAGCAGCCCCCGCCACGGTTCGTTGCCTTTCACTGGTGAGAATTCTGACTGGGGGTGTCCAACGGTGCATAACAAAACAGTATGGGGGCGGGACAGGGACGTGGCTAAAAAGAACAGAATATTCTACTACCGTTTTGTTGGCCTTTTACATTCAGGTAAATACATATATAATATATACACAAACCTTAAATGAAAAATAATTGCAAATTAAAGTCATTGGTAGAAAATGCGCTATTTAAGATTAAGAAAACTCGTTGGTTAATGCGATTGCTGCAGATTTTGAGTGTGCAACCAGACGGTCACAGTTTTGAATCCTGGTTCGTGCACTGGGGAATAGTGTTTAGCATTTATAGTTCTATGAAGCCCCAGCCTGCGACTGAAAGCACTGTGACTATACAAGTCATTATTTTTAAATTGTATACCATACAGTATGATAGGCTGCTGCAAAATGTGCAAAGAGATTAAGGAGGCTATTCACAAAGGTAATCTACACTTGCGAGTAAATTACAGTTGTAATTTATTCTTACGATTGGGAGATCCCCACCCCGGCTGTGAAGTCTCCCAACGTTAAAGTATAGGGAAAGTAAAAACATTTATTTAACTCGAAAAGAAATTTGTAAAAATATTTTTATGTTAAATATTAAGGTGAATTAATTTATATATTTATTATAAAAGTAGAACAACATAAAAATGCTCAAAATGCAACATCACTATTAATTTGATTTTGATTTCAACCTTTCATAATTTAAATAAATGAAATAAAACATATTTTTCTGAAGATTAAATTAAAAATTCCCACTCATAGTAAAATAACTAACATTTTGAATATGCATTTATAGTTATTAAAAGAATTGTACACAGTTAATTAAAAGTATTTTAAATATATTTTAATACAACTTAATGTAACATTAACTTGTAAAATTAAAAAAGGTGTTAAAATATTTTATAAATAAATAATAAATATGTTTTATTTTTAGATTTTTTTATTACTAAGCTATATTTATTTACTTATATTTTAACTACTTTAAACAAAGTACTTTAATTTAATATTCTTTCCTGTTAGGTTTTATTTTAAGCCCCTATACCATTATTTTTCATGGGAGGGTGCTGCAGTACTAAGGGTTAGCCATGTGTGGTGCTGGACTTACTTCAGCTTTGAGCTGGTGTAATTTACTACTGTTTTGGGTCCCTTTTTGCAATAGTAATTTTAGGAGTGCTATTTGTGAATAGCAATGGGATTACTCGCTAAACCCCTCCCTATCCCTGCCTAAATACCTCCTTACTCCTCTCTAAAACCCTCCCATTTAGTAGTAAATGTGCCCCTATTTCCAGCCACTCTCCCTAGTCCCACCCACATTTACTACTAAATAATAAACTTACAGGTATGAGGATCTCCTAACAGAAAAGATAGGAGAGGTGGGTGGAGATTTACACTCCTAGGTCTGTAACTAGCATTTTGTAGTACTTTAGTAGTACTATTTTAGTACTATTAAAGTACTACAAAATCTTAGTGTTTGAGATAAAGCAAGTGCTTTCAATATATATATTTTATTAACAAACAAACTGCACCTAGTGCAAACCATTTTTGAATGTTTATGTTAAAAGGACACATTCCAGAACTCAGCTGGACACAGCCTTGCACAACCTCTAAAAAAGAATACATTCTTGTCTCTGTGAAGCTTGAAATGTCTCTATCAATTAAAGCCATATACTGGTTCCCAAGCAGTCTTTGGATGTGCTGATTAACCAGTTGCATACATTTTACATTTCTTTCAGGTAGTACACACCAAGGCAAGAAGGCTTGTTTCTTAATTTTCTATCTACCTCTCCCTAGCTTCATGGTACAGGATAGCCCATCCCTTCCCTTTCAGCCGGAGGCACCTCAAGGCTGGCACTAGCCGCTCCGAAATAGCTGTTTTAAACAAGAAGTAGGGGAACTGTTTTTGTAAAATTAAACCGATCAGGAATGTCATTCTCAATCGATCCCACCCACTTTGACTAATACGTGTGCCTGCCTTAATTCTTAAGACTTGAGTCTCCGGATCTCTCATCCTCAGTGGCCAACAGATAGGCTTTTCCAACATCAAACTTTAGTTCTGTGTGCCCACCAACCTCCTTTTCCAACCATGAGTACAACTCTTGCAGCACTCCACAACACCAATGAGCAGTTACTCCACAGCTCCATAGGGTGTACCGACTTTCAGACTCATAGTACCACTGTGGAGATATCCGGACTTCGATGCTGCTCTCTCTTGACCACTTTGAACTCTGAAGAGGCTAAGGAGCCACTCTCGAGGATAGAGGGGGGGAAATTGAATTTAGAAAGACACACAACACTGCATATCACTCTCTCATAGACTTGGTATGTTTTTGTCACTTGCGTTTGAGTACTGAAAAAAGTAAACAAAAATCATTTACTATATTGTCTCCTGAGCTGAAGTATTTAGAATACTGTATATGATACACCTTACAGAGGTGGGTAGCACGCTGCAGCTACATGTGCTCGTGAATATAAATGATTCGCCTCCGGCATGTAACATGAAATGTTAATCTAAAGTCTAACTCTTCCACGGTGTAATGATATAAGCATGCAGAACACATATTGCTCAACTAACTTGAATAATATTGAATGTAGTGCACACTACATTCAGAAACAACAAATCCAGTATGTGGTTCACAATCTTTGGAAGAAATGGGAGACTGCCACCCCAGAAACAAAAACATAGTTCAATTCAATAGAATAATTTGTGAAACAATACCTGGCTTTGAAGAAATGTTCAAGCCCATACAAATACAGCTGGCAGTACTCCAACAAAAATCCGTTCCACTGAAGAGATTCAGCTGCTAGAGCAAAGATAATTCTCCAAAGATGATGATAGAACAAGTTAGTCTTCAAACTGAGCGAGACACAAGCAGACAAAAAACATCCACTGGAACGCAAGGTTCTTCATGCTAGGTGCTTTGATATACCAGAGTTCGTTTGTTTTTATGTGGGATGTGATTCTCGCAAATATGAACGCCATCTTGTTTTGGGGGAAATACACCAGGCGCTCACCATTTTGACTTCCATCTTAGAAGTATAGAACGTTACCAAATCTGTATTCAATATTAAATACTTGAAATTAATATTCAAAATATGAAAGTTCTGAATGACTAAATGTAAGGAACCATAAATGAACCTAAAGCCTATGACCATCTACTTTGCTTGTCCCCTGCAATGAATCCTCTGCTACTCTTACCACAAGTAATGCATACTGTATTAATGTTCCAGACAGTGACAAACTGTGGCCAGTGTCTACAAGCTTCCTGTGTCTCTGCTCTACCCCCTCTGTTTTACCAATCACCAGTAGCCTCCTTAATTAATCTTCAGCATTCTGCTGAAGGCTGCACTGGTAGGAAAGCCACAAAAGAGACATCCAGGGTGAATGATCACTGTGCTCAAATCACGCTCAGCTGGACCCTCTAACAAAGCAGCAGTTAGTGAGGCAGCAGGTTGATGACATCACATGTCCTTGTAATTAGCTCACACTTGCCATCGAGTTACGTGGTAGCATAAGGCAGCCTCATGACACTTAAGCTGTAGTGGAGGCGGGATGCTGGAGGTATTATAGTGATACTCGAAAGGACACGAGACCCCAGTGCAATTTAGCTGTAAGTACAAAATGAGAAAACACAGATGAGACAGGCTTCCTAGCAGAGTGCCTACCACTCATGTACCTTCACCAACCACTTCAATGTGAGTTCCTTTGAGGAGTAGCTCGAGAGCCTGGCATGGTTTCTCCAGACATGCAGCCTCAGGGAAGCTTTAATCTGCCGGATAGAGAAAATAAATTAACCTAGTAAATACACTGTGAACCAGGTCAATGACGTCAATAAATTCACTCAAGCAGTTTGTCTAACTTGTTATAAACATTATTAGTTTTTGCTTCTCTTCTAGTGATGGACTACTACCTTCTCTGATCTTTCCTTAGAGCTCAGAAGTCCATGTCCTGCTTCTGTAGTGGTAATTTCCTGGTAGGAACCACCCTCTGGAATGCACGTCATTCAGTTTCCAAAAGAGGTACAATCTAATCTTCAGTATTGCATATTATGCCCTTATTGAAAAGCATATGAAAACAGCCACATCGTAGTGGTTTATGTTGATGGATCTTTGCTTCACCTTATTTTCCATTCCCATACACGAAGAGAGTTAATACCGTTCATGTTCTTATTCAGTGGATCTCGGTTAACTTGGCAAAGACTTTCTCAAGGGTTTACCTCTTGGTCGTCCCTGAAAACGCAAGGTTAGTGCAGTATATTGCTGATTTGTTGATTGCATCTGTCACTCTGAACCAATGCTTGTTAGGTTCTCTATACTTGTTAACTAAATTGGCCAACAAAGGACATAAGGCTTCTAAAGAGAAATAACATTTTTGTCTCTTGCATGTGCTTTACCTATGTCATGAAATGTCTGTTGCTGAGCATCGCAAACACAAATAGATGATGGACGGAGTGCTGAAACTTTTCAGACACTCACCCCCAGTCACAGATATGGGTTGAATCCATCATCGTTCTTTAGCTCACTTCGCCACCCCAGTTCAGACACAGCTATATGCAAATCAGTCTTGACCCTGTGCCTCATGGGAACAGTCCAGCCCGAACTGCCAAGCCATGTCTTCCCTGGACCGGAAACAAGCATCCTGGGACCGGTTTCGGGCTAACAGCTCTCATCAGCCAGGCTAGCTTGAATCCAGTGGCAAAGTGAGCAAGGGACCCACGTCTGGGCATACCCTGACAACTTAGGGTTCCCATGAGGCACAGGGTCAAGACTGATTTGCATATAGCTGTGTTTTGAACTGGGGTGGCGAAGTGAGCTAAAGAACGATGATGGATTCAACCCAGATCTGTGACTGGGGGTGAGTGTCTGAAAAGTTTCAGCACTCCATCCATTATCTCCTTGTGTTTGCGCTGTTGCTGAGCATCACCTGCCATCTTATCGGATAGAAACCATTCATAAGTTATACCGCCTGGCAACCGTCTCTCAGGTATGCACTTTCTAGGGAATGGCTGGATGCTGTCGGCAATGGTTCCTCGGCTTGCAGCCCTAGTGCACCCATTGCAAAATTTTGTAAAGAAAGATGCCTAAGAACCCTTGCATTGATCAGTGGAGGCAGAGAGCGCCTTTGTGTGGGTAATACAGGCATTGGCTGCCACTCCTGCATTGTGGATCCCAAACTGCAGTAAACTACATTGTATTACCAGGAAATAAGCGAGTCACCCTTGGAGTATTGACGCAAAATTATGGGAATCAGAAAAAGGCAGTTGCATATTATTCCTCCACGATAGAGCACGGAGCGCCATTGCCCCTGCCATGTTTGACCTCTGTTGCAGTGGCTGCCCACCTTGTCAAAGCATGTGAGTTGGGTTCAGTTCTGATTGTGCCATCAGGCACTCTTGTTGCTTTGCTCCTTACCACAAAAACACAATATTTGTCTAGTTATTTCTCAAGGGTGATCCAATCATGGTACTGGCGCTGAAATGGCAGTACACAATTGTTAATGATATTATGATTCGTGTATGCGGTGCTCTAAGGTGGGGAGAATCACCCACTCCCCAAATTTAGATCATAGGATCACTATTCTAAGATACGGCTGTCCCAAGCACTTGCAAAATTTAGTATAATATTTAACAATATTATGTCACAGTTCAATATCACAAAAATTATTTGAGTAGGATGTTTACCTTTCAGGACACGGCGAGGAACTGAACATATCTGCGTATCGTGCAGAGTTTTCTCTCATATACGAGAGTTCCTGTTTGCCACTCACAGAAAGGTGGCTTAATATAAGTGATATTATGGATGGACTGGGATGGAATCACAACCGTAGGCAAGATGGAAGTGTATTTGTGGACACTGAAAGCCCTGAGGAAGTCGCTGGTGTATCCCATGCAGCGATGAAACACATGTTGGCCTGGATGCTAAGAATTAAAGAAATTTGAACATAAGAAAACTAGAAATCAAAGGAATTTTGTGATATTGATCTGTGACATAATATTGTTAAATATTATACTAAATATTGTGAGTGCTTGGGACAGCGGTATCCTAAAATATTTGTCTACTTTCGGGTTATCATGCTACAAAATTCTCTTGTTGTCCACCTCTCACATAACCCTAGTCTGTTGTTCCACTCTGAACCCTGCCTCTTTGATGCCCACCTCCAAGAGGGAAAACCCCATGATTGCCTTGTGGTCTCTGAGCATGTCACGATAACCCAAATTAATCTGACAAATACACCAAAACCCAACAATCAGCTTGCTCATTATTTTGAATGTTCATGTCTTAGAGGTGATGCTGGAAACTCAACTGCTGGTAATGCTGTGTGTACATTGTACAAAGTTATTGAATATAGATGCCAACCTCAAGAGCATTCCGCACAAGCAGTTGAACCTGTGGCCATGACCAAGGATTGCCACTATATTCACAGACTCAATGTATGCTCTTGGGGTAGCCCTTGATTTTGGATTGCTGTGGATGCAGCGAGGATTCAGGACCTTAGCAAGGACCCCTACTAATTGTGAGGATGTATATAAAGAACCTATGGAATGCCCTTCTCTTACCTACCAAGATGGCCATTGTAAAATGTACTGCCCATCCACCAGTCCTAGATGAAGCGTCCCAAAGTAATTCCCTTGCTGATCAGGCGGCTAAAGAAGCTGCTCTTTCACCCAATTGTGAGATTACCAACTATGTATGCTGAGTGAGGTTTTGGGGGGATACGTGCAGCATTCAGTTCCTACTTTCGCACAAGTAGGAACTGAATAGATAATCTAAAGCCATTATGTTCTTTCTATTCCAGAATCAGCAGGAAAGGTATTCCTTTCTTGCTTTCCTTCTGATTCTGGGTGGTTAGCACAATGGAAATGCTGATTTATCCTTAAAGCTTTACAGATTGCCTGCACTTCTGTTGAAAAGCAGTGTGTTTCTTGAGACATTGAAATTTGAGTTGATATTCTGAAATGATTAATGAAATCTCTAAGTCAGCTCTTAGCTACTGTAATAGGCATAAGGCATAAGGGTACATTTCCATCCAACCTGAAAACATACCTGCAATCACCAAGATATAAGAATATGAAGTACACCTTGGCATCTGGATAAAATCCATATGGAAGTACATGAAGGGGACCCAAAGGGGAGGGGGGAGCAGCACGGTGGTCTTAATTCTCTTTCCAGTTTTAAGGGACTGACAGATGGCACAGGAGAGGCAGTGATTTGAGGCTATAGAAACAAGCATTTGCAATGCAATAGGTCTCGCATTCACGCGGGTATGAGCTATTGGCATTGTAAATGACAATGCCTTTTATTTATGTTTTGGGTTTTAAAACATAGATAAAAGGCATTGTCATTTACAATACTAATATCTTAAACTCTCACAAATGTGAGACCTATTGCATTGCAATAAAGGGCCTTCTCGACCGCTTGTTATATTGTAAATATCAGAGGAAGAGGCCGGCCTGCGACGTCTTCAAAGTAGTGATAAATAGTGCTGTGACGAAGATGTGTAAGTGTTGTAAATTACACAGACACAAAGTGTGAAGTGAGAGTTACATATGGTCCGTGCTATAAACACTAACAAAGCGCTCCAACACCTTTCGCTCTGTGATTACACTGTCGCGGCTCAGGAGGTAGAGCGGGGGGGGCTAGTTCCAGCCCTCTCCGTGGTTTGAGTGTGCAGTGTGGCATTGGGTAATGTCATTGCTATCTTTGGCCTAATAAAAAACACTCCAGCTGTAGTAGGGCCCTGGCTCCACCTCCTGGTGCAGTGCGGGCTGTGCTTTATGGCAGGCATGGAGGGAGGGATGGTCTCGGCTGCAGCTCCGGCCTCCTACAGTGCCCCTGTTATTACTAGTTAGTGAGAGGCGCTGTGGTGGTGGTATTGGTGGTGGTGGTATTGGTGGTGCTGGAATTGGTGATGCTGGAATTGGTGATGCTGGTATTGGTTGTATTGGTGGTGGTGGTATTGGTGGTGGCATTGGTGGAATCGGTTGTGGTGGTATTTGTGGCGGTGGTGGTATTGGTGGTGGCTGTATGGGTATTGTGGTGGTATTGGTGGTGGTATTGGTGGTGGTATTGGTGGTGGTGGTACTGGTATTGGTGGTGGTGGTACTGGTATTGGTGGTGGTGGTATCGGTGGTATTGGTATTGGTGGTGCATTGGTGGAATCGGTTGTGGTGGTATTGGTGGCAGTGGTGGTATTGGTGGTGGCTGTATGGGTATTGTGGTGGTGGTATTGGTGGTGGTATTGGTGGTGGTGGTATTGATGGTGGTGGTATTGGTTGTGGTGGTACTGGTATTGATGGTGGTGGTACTGGTATTGGTGGTGGTGGTATTGGTGGTGGTGGTATTGGTGGTGGTGGTGGTATTGGTATTGGTGGTATTGGTGGTGCTGGTATTGGTTGTAGTGGTGGTGGCATTGGTGGAATTGGTTGTGGTGGTATTGGTGGAGGTGGTGGTATTGGTGGTGGCTGTATGGGTATTGTGGTGGTGGTATTGGTGGTGGTATTGGTGGTGGTGGTGGTACTGGTGGTGGTGGTATTGCTGGTGGTGGTATTGCTGGTGGTGGTACTGGTATTGGTAGTGGTGGTATTGGTGGTGGTATTGGTGGTGGTATTGGTGCTGGTGGTGGTGGCATTGGTGGTGGTGGTATTGGTGGTGTGGTATTGGTGGTGCTGTATTGGTGGTGCTGTATTGGTGGTGGTATTGGTGGTGTTGGTGGGGTATTGGTGGTGGTGATGGTATTGGTGGTGGTGGTGGTATTGGTATTGGTGGTGGTATTGGTGGTGGTGGTGGTATTGGTATTGGTAGTGGTGGTATTGGTGGTGGTATTAGTGGTGGTGGTGGTATTAGTGGTGGTGGTGGTATTAGTGGTGGTGGTATTAGTGGTGGTGGTATTGGTGGTGGTATTGGTGGTATTGGATTGGTGGTGGTGGTATTGAAGGTGGTGGTGGTATTGAAGGTGGTGGTGGTATTGGTGGTGCTAGTGGTGGTGGTAGTGGTGGTGGTGGTAGTGGTATTGGTGGTGGTGGTATGGGTGGTTGCAGTGGTATTGGTGGTGGTGGTATTGGTGGTGGTGATGGTATTGGTAGTGGTGGTGGTATTGGTGGTGGTGGTATTGATATTGGTGGTGGTATTGGTGGTGGGACTGGTGGTGGTGGTATTGGTGGTGGGACTGGTGGTGGTGGTATTAGTGGTGGTATTGGTGGTGGTGGTATTGGTGGTGGTGGTGGTATTGGTATTGGTGGTGGTGGTTTTGGTGGTGGTATTGGTGGTGGTATTGTGGTGGTGGTATTGGTGGTGGTATTGTGGTGGTGGTATTGGTGGTGGTATTAGTGGTGGTATTGGTGGTGTTTATGGTGGTGGTGGTATTGGTGGTGGTATTGGTGGTGGTATTGGTGGTGGTATTGGTGGTTTTGGTGGTGGTGGTGGTGGTGGTGGTGGTGTGGTAGTGGTGGTGTGGTATTGGTGGTGGTGGTATTGGTGGTGGTGGTATTGGTGGTGGTGGTATTGGTGGTGGTGGTATTGGTGGTGGTGGTATTGGTGGTGGTGGTGGTATTGGTGGTGGTGGTATTGGTGGTGGTGGTATTGGCGGTGGTGGTATTGGCGGTGGTGGTATTGGCGGTGGTGGTATTGGTGGTGGTGGTATTAGTGGTGGTGTTGTTGTTAATAAAACAGGCCTTTGAAAACAACCCGTCAGGTGGCTTTAGTACAGATGATATGTAACACAGATGTGCTGTCGTCAGCTTCAGCCCATTAGCACAGGATTATGTGCTACCTGGAATTCACATGACTGTCGCTAATCATTTCTAAATCCATTTTACTGGGGGGGGGGGAATTTGAAACAAACATGAGATAATGCCAGGTTAGAGTGATTGAAAGCAAGGGCCCGTTTATGGGGGCGGCCGTGCTGCTTAAAAAAACACAAGCGGTTTCAGCTGAAGCATCGCATGTCCGGCCTGCAGTAAGAGAAACTCAATAAAGTAAATAGTGCTTACAGACTAAATAACAGGTCCCGTGTAACAACCGAAGTAAAAGGGCCAGTCGCCATGGGAGGGTACAAATGAAGACAAGGCCGTACTAAGGAGGCACTAACAAGCATATTAACAAATCCGTAGGCAGCATTTACGAAAAAGAATGACACAAGCCAATGAAAAATATTGGAGGAGAGTGGGCGCGGCTTCTCTCCCATACTCTACTACAGCAGTCTCGCAGAGCGAGCAGTGCATGCGCGCTGCCGCTACGCTCGACCTAAAAACAAAGGGTGCATTCTATTGGGTTGCTGCAGCACAGATTGCGCCATCCCTACATACATGGGCTGCTCAATGCCACATCTGTGCAAGGTTGGAGAGAAGAAGAAATTTCAGTGCGAACACTTGCTCAGGACTGTATACTGTCTCTCCACACACCCTTGGGGTCTATTTTACATTTATGTTTGATCCAGTATTGTTTTTTGCTTTCAAATACTTGATCCCTCAACAGAGGCCAATCTTTCAGTAACGGTATAGGAAACAATTCAGTCCTTCGAGATATGTAGCAATAGCAGTATTTTCAGCGAAGGCAGTAATTTCAGTGGCTTACTCAGCCAAGGGATTTCCTCTAGATACCTCGTCATATGGGCGTTGGTTCATGGCACTCTTAACCACCTCTACCTTCTTTGGAAGCAGTGCATTGAGTAGTATCCGAAAATACTGACCATTCTTAATGGGTGTTTCGGTAGATGTTAAGAACTCCCTTTGCATCCAAAAAAGGCTAAAGTCATTTGTAACTCCAAATGCACACTTTGAGTTCAACAAGATTTCAAGCTGCAGCAAAAGAGCGCAAACACGGTGGGAGCCCAGTCACGATTGGGTCCAAGGTTGAGGAATAGTAAGCTACAGACGTGTGATCTCCATTGCTCTGAACTAACACCCCAAGTGCAAAGCCATTATAAAGTAAGGGTTTAGCATAATCAAGAAGCTCAGTGGCGGGTACAGAAGTCTATGCCTGCTTGGTTTTAACAAATGAAATTTCAGCCTCTCTAGACCATTGGAAGAGTGCAGCTAAAGTAACTGGGACACTAGTTTTGAAAATTTCATGAACATTAGTCAAACGGTGCCAAAGTTATTAGCAGAACAAAAAACGCTTTGTCTATGGGGAAAGTTGGTCCTAAATATAACTATCTACTGGCTATATATATATATATATACACACACACACAAATACACACACACACGCACGCACACACACACGCACACACACACACATATATATTACACCTCAAAGACCTTTGTTTTTCGACAGTCCAGCCGCACTCTCCCCACGTATACAACGTATACAATGAAGATGGCGCACAATGTACTGATTCTCAATATAATTTTGATTTTTACAGTGTAGCAGCACCCAACACAGGATGCCAATGCATTTCGGCTTACGGCTTCAACTTCATACCCACAAACACAGTGCTTATAAAGATATCACAAGATCATTACTCGTTTCCTGTCAACAGCACAGCTCGTCTGCATACCTCACACTCATGTCTTGAAACAGCAGCCATATTGGAGTTACAAATGTCCATATATATCATAATCAAGCCGCACTACTTGATCTCAGTTTAAGTTCGCATGGACAATGTTTTCAATCAAGCATGTGTTATAATGTTGAATCGAAGACATATTCATATTTTACCATTTATATACATATTCTGACCTAAAATGCTGAATGTCCACAATAAAGTGCTAGTGCATATATATTTTGCATATATTTTCACACTCCTTCACATTAACACATTGCACCATTGTGCTCCTCCATTGTTTGTTGCACCTATACTACAAAGTGCTTAATGCTCAAAATACAGTGCTAATGCATACACCAAATGCATCTTCGTAAGACAACTGAAAAATGTACCATGTAAACCCACCTCAACACTACAAGGTGTGACTTACAAGCACTGCAAAAGTCTTCAGGAGGTCAGTAAGACACCAGTGCAAAAAGTAGTAATGTTCACATGGGATCATCAACATTCCACATTTCAATACGCAGATCCCCCTCAAGGACTCAATATCTCACAATCCCATTGCAGCATTATATTGATATTGCACACGTCCACCTAAAGTGCAAGTGCATGTTCGTAAACATTTGTGCATAAATATTTCTTCGTCTGAGATAAAGTGCAGATGCAGATTTGTAAACAATTGTACATAAGCACTGCAAGTGTCTTCAATGGATCAACAAAGTGCCATTGCATACAATATATAATGATTTTCATATGGGGTCATAAATATTCTACATTTTCATAATCAAATCCAATTGCTGCATTCTATAATCATTGCACACATTCTCCAAAAGTGCAAATGCATGTTTGTAAACAATTCTACATAAATATTATTTTGTCGGAGGTAAAGTGCCAGTGCAAATTTGTAAACAGTTGTACATCATTTTTTCATTTATATCTAAAACAAGAGGAGTACTTATCAAACTTCAAATTCAGCAAGCCATGTGGTGATTCCCTCGCTCGAATTATTTCACTAAAAACAATTTCAGGTAACATTCCTTTCAAAGAACACTGCCGTGTCCCTATATATATGCTCTTATTTTTATCAAAATTAGTCCACAAAACATGTTGAGAAGTCATTGCAGTAACGCTGTGACAGAAACGAATATGGATCCCTCTTGACATTAGAGTGCAAGTGCTATACAGTGCATCAGATTACTACTATTAAAACCTATTTCATACTCCATTGTCTCTCAGCACAGTACTCAAATTCTAAAACCAATATAGCCCAGGGAGGTCAATCAGTATGCTTATCATCAATTGCGGGCATTACCAACACAGTCATAACAGCCTATTATTTCACCATTTCATACTTATCATAAATGGACATGCAGCTCTGTGTCAAGATGATGACCCCATGGCCTTTCAGTGCCCAGGAGAACGATCATTTTTGATTCACATAGAAGCAGCTCTAATTCTCTATTACCTCTGCCTGGATGGACCTTGACATGCTTTATACCCTAATACTGCAGAGTTGTCAAACTGCCCTGGTGCACTTCCCAAAAATGCTTGGCCATGGTGTACACTCGATCCTGATGTTTTATGGCCCTAATGTGGTGCAAAATCCCAAGCTTTACCTTGTTAACAGTACTGCCAACATTTCTCATTCTGTTGCCACATTCCAGAATGTAGACAACAAACTCAGTCTAACATGTGATCCTTTCCCTGATAGTTCTGCCCTCAATTGTTTCATAACTCGTACGATTAGCAACAAACTTACAGGCCTTACACGTAGTACATTTATTAAAACCTTGATTACTACTCGTAAGCCAATCAGATTCTTGATAAAACATCGATCTCATTAACATATCGCCTAGTGATGGTGCTTTGCGAAATGTTATGCTCGGATGTTGGCCTACGACATCTTTCAAATGTTCATCATGTTGTAATACCTGCCAAATTTGCTTGATCAGGGAATGAAGGGATCCATGCTCCATATTGTAACCCATAAACAATCTTATCACATTGTCCTTTGTCAAATCATCCCCTGGTGTGGCTTTAGATTTACTCTGCGTATTCGAGAACAGCAATTCTTCCCTGCTTTTGGTCAAGACTCGACATTTCACCTGCCTGAGCACTTGTTCTGGATATCCTCTTTCAATGAACTTCACAATCATAGCTCTGGCTTCAGTTTCAAACAGGGCATCAGAGGAACAGATCCTACGTGCTCTTAACAGCTGACTGTAGGGTATGCTCCTTTCCAATAAGCGGGGATGACCACTATTGCCATGTAAGATCGAATTACAGTCAGTCTTTTTTCGGAACACAGTTGTTAGAATGGAATCCCCTACCACCTGCAATTTCACATCCAAAAACTCAATTTCATGCAAGCTCCACTTCGCAGTCAGCTGGATGTTGTAAGGATTGTTGTTTAAAATTCCAACATACTCACTCAGCGATGCCTCATCTCCATCCCATAGGATGAATAAATCATCTATGAAGCACACCCACATTACGATCTTATTCATGTGATGCACATTACAGTCAGTCCACGCCACCTCTTTCTCCCACCAGCCTATGTAGATGTTGGCATACGTGGGGGCAAATGCTGCCCCAATCGCAGTAGCCTGTTTCTGGGGGTATATCTTCTTGTCAAAGAGGAAGATGTTATGCGTGAGAAAGAAGGATAACATCGTGAGGAGCATTATGATGTGGTGAGCAAGTGCCAGGGGTCTTGAACGTATATATATATATATATGTGTATACATATATATATATATACACACACATATATATATATATATATAGATATATATATATATACACACACATATATATATAGATATATATATATATATACACACACACACATATATATATATATATATACACACACACACACACACACACACACACACACACACACACACACACACACACACACACACACACACACACATATATATACACACACCCTAATGTTACTTGGTTTATAATTAGAATAGTAAATAAGACCACCTCATACCCCCAGCTGTATACAGTTTCCCCAGTGTTAGTTGGGTTGGAGTTACAATGTAAATGTGACCCCCCCCTTAAGTATATGCAAATTTTCCAATATCAGTTGGGTTACAGTTAGTAAATCTAATCCCCCGTTATATGCAGTTTCCTCAATGTTAGTTGGGTCGGAGTTACAATAGTAAATCTGACCCCCTAATTGTATGTTTCCCCAATGTTAGTTGGGTTGGATTTAGAATAATAAATCTCACTTCTCTACCATATGGATTTTCCTCATTGTTAGTTGGGATGGAGTTAGAATCATAAACCTGAACACAGACTGGCTGAATTTTCCCCAATGTTAGTTGCTTCAGAGTTAGAAGAGTAAATCTGACCCCTGAAATGTATGTATTCCCTCAATGGTAGTTGGATTGGAGTTAAAATAGTAAATATGATCCACATAACTGTGTGAGTTTCCCCAAGTATCATTTAGCTTGGAGTTAGAATATTAAATACGGGCTCAAATGTATGCATTTTCCCCAATGTTAGTAAATATGTAGAGCAGTAAATCTGTCCTCCTCAAAAGTAAATTTATAGAGTAGTAATCTGTCCATCCAAATGTATGCTTTATCCCCAATCTTGGTTAGGCTGGAGTTAGAATAGTAAATCGAACCTCCCCTATTGCTTCCCTTTTCCCTAACAAAAGTAAGACATGTTTTTCTATTTAAATTATTTCAGTAAACATTTAGTAGTACTAAATGTTTTTAGTTTTTAATGTTGTATGAGAAACAATAATATTTTTTTAACAAAATGCTTATTTACACTAAACTATTAAATGTTTTTAAAATTAAACGATGTAAATTAGTTTTATTCACAATATTTTTAATAATATGAATCTTGGTTATCAATAATAAACATCAGTAATAACAAAAGTAACTTTTTTTATAATACAAATATTTTTGGTGTGCATATAATTTTCTAAACATAAATATACAATATTTTTTTTCTTGCACCATGTTTACAGATTGTCAGTTATTATTCAAATGAAATACAATTGCACTTTTTAAAGTTAAAAATAACAGAACATTTAAAAATTTTCTTTTTTAAACTTTTTTATGGATCATAACATATTTTTGCATTTTGTTATATGTAATAAAGGTCTTTTTGTTTGGTTTTACATAAACTACTATTTTGTTAACCAGTATTGTACTGTTGTATTTTATTTAGGGTATTAATGTTAATGTTTTTGTTTTGGGATGGAAATGTATTTGTTGCTTTCTTTTCAGGACAGATGAAGGGCACTGTGGTAAACAATCCACCACTCTATGGGGAACTTAGCTAGGGGTCTGTGTTTTGAGCGGTTCATACAGCCAACCCAGGTGTCCTCAAAATAGTCAAGGAGTGGTAGTAACTTTTCCTTGTTGTCTTTGTAAAAGGTAGATTCCATTATTAAGTCATACCGTCTTTTTACCTCATTAGGTCAGTAGGTGTGACAAAGGCCAGAGCAAAGAGTTTTATAAATTTGGAATTGGAAGGTGCTATTAGTTGAGTACCCTTTACTCAAAGTGAACTTTTAGGTAGTACCAGAGGGCTTTTTTGTAATGATATTAACAACCTGTGGATGTGGGAGTTTGGATACACTTTTGCTATTGTGAGTATCATTGCATATTCAAAATCTAAAATTATTATCGTGGGTGAAAGAATGTTTATTTTCTCTTTTATTGTGTTTAGGAGTTCAATGTAAGTAGCGTTGATTTGATAGTACTATGAAAAATAGAGGTATGTTGTAGTCATGACATTGTCCATGGATTGTATATAATAGATAAAATGGAAGCTGGCAGGCATTGAAGGTTTTGAATCAAAATTTAGTTTCTTTGCTTTCATATTTTAAAATGTTTAAAATTATTTGTGCTTACTTGTTTGTAGTTGGTTTACTTTTATTTTGGGAGGGCATGACAGGCTTCTCTCTTCTTTATCAGGTGTTCAGGCACAATAACAATTTAGTTTCTCTACCATTTATTAAGCTTTTTTAATTGCATATTTGTTTTGCTTTGTTTACACTTTTATTTTTAATCTTATTGGATAGTTGGTTTTTGTAAAAAAATGTCTTTGGCATTTACCTTAACTGAAGAACGCTAATTTAGATGAATATGTTAATTTTTTCTGTGTTCCTATTTTATACCTGGTTTGTATAGATAATATTTTAATGGATTTTAATTTTTTTGTATGGATTAAATTGATAAAATACATATCTTTTTTGAATATTTAATATATATTATTTTAATATTTTACTGCGTTTGTGAAATGGTGACAGCTAGATATTTTGTCTACCTACATTGTTTACTTAAATATTATTTTTACAATCAATATTTAGAATGATAATGTTAGTGTAGCAGTTATTTATGTATTTTGCATAGGTGGTATTCAAAGTCCATAGTGTGGTTATGTCTGAGCATTTTTGTTGTTGCTGTTCTCTAATACATCCTCTGTACAGTCACTGAAGTCAGTTTTTCAGATTCTGGTCATGTATTTTTCTCCACTGTCTTGTAACCGTACATCTAAACAGGCAACTTTCTGGTGGTGTTAGGTACTGGTAGTCTCACTTTGTCAAAACCAACTTATGTGGTTTCAGAGCTTGGGTAGCTTAGAGTTCTGACTGAAAGGAGTCAATATTGGCATTTCAACATGATCTGGTAACAGGTATTGTGTTAGGGGCTGGTGGAAAGTGGGGTGCAATGGGGGAGTCTTAGGTTGAAGTAGATGTGTGTGGTGATCACTCTAGGTGATGGGATTGTTTCCAATAACTGACATAGATCTGTGACAAGGCTTCATGTCTGTCTTGTTTCCCTTTCCAGGTTGCACAGTCTTTCATTTCTATTGCCCACTTTTTGGCTGCAAAATGAAAACAAGTCCTGAAGAGATTGAATGTGGACTAGGCGGCAGAAAGATCTCAGACATCAGGCATCTTGGCATATGATTCCACTTCCTGATCAGTCATAGGTGACATCTTTCCAAAAGGTGGAGCTTTGAGCATGGGGGCCTTTTTAGGCATACATAAAGGTGTAGCCCAGAAAGGAAGAAGAACAGAATGTTGACCAGGAAACACTCAAAGAAAGGTTTATGTCAGGAAGTGAGAGGATGCTAACAGTAACAGCTCACTAAGGGAGACATTCCAGCAAAAGGACCCAGCCTCTAGGGGGAGTGGGGCATTGCTGCAGTCCAAGAGTCGGACTGCATCTAGAGGCAAGTGATATAGCGCTGGTGGAGGCAGCAGCAAGGTGGCTGAAATGCTGCCTAGACACAGAAAATGATCAAATTTTTAACCAGGCATTTATAGAGGGTCACACGTGAAAAGGAAGGCACTGGAGTTTGGGCAGATGAGAAGCCCTAACAGTGATGGGGCCACACCCTGACTAACTGTGCCTAGACACTGACTTATTCCTCAAACCTAAAACTCACTAAAACAGATGAAAAGGCATTGAAGTCAGAAAATACAGATATTTTCCTTCCTTCTGTATTCTCCTGAGAACACTATCTCCCGTGCTTTTCCTGTGCTGACGATCCAAGAGGAATCCCCCCAAAGAAGGACAGAGTGGAGGAACATTTTCACCTGAGAATCATTTTGTACTGCTTCTGTTTGTGGCATGGATTTTTACTATGTGTTTAACAATGTTACATACAACACAGCCCTTTTGGTATGTTAACGTTGACATTTTAGGTGCATTAAATACATTGAGGTGCACAATAGAGGGCTAGGGCCTAGAAGAAAGGCCTGTACATTACTAACTCTATGCTTTTTTTTGTATAACCAATTTTATTGATTTTTGCAGAAGAAAACAGAAGCAACAAGGCGCCACATAGAGTCATCGCAACAAGAGTAGTTGTACAACCATGAATGAATCCCTTTACCATGACATAGCAATACCTGTGTCCTCACATGGGGAATGTATATAACATTACTGTGGGGTGCCCAGCCCAAAGTGGTCCCAACACTTGTTCCATATTTTGGTATGTGTTATGGGGTATCCCCAGGCCACATGCACCCGTTTCTCATGCAGCACACTCCAGTTCACACCTCGGCACCACTGAGTCAGTGAAGGTGGTGTGGGTGATTACCATAGCTGAGCAATGTCTTTTTGCAACCATGTTGGCCATGCCAATTAGTGCCTGGTCAGCTCTAGCGCGTCAGATCCCATCAAAATCCCCAATAGGGCAATCTGTAGTGATAGCGCCACCTCCCAGCCCAACACTCAGTAAAGCGTCCAAGCTACCGTCCTCCACCAGTAGCTAGCAATCAGAGGACACGCCCACACCGTGTGGTAGGAGTCTGCTGGAGTGCGGGGACATCTGAAGCATGCAGGACTAGGGAGGAGATGAGCTTGGTGTAGGTGGGTAGGAGTGAGATAAGCACAGTGTAGGTGGTACACCTGCACCAATCATAGCTTAGATGAAAAGGCTATGATGTGAGGGCCATCTTGGCATCCCGCCAATCTTCCTCTTTCAAGGGGTCAACCCACCTTTCCCACTGGTTTTGCAGCGGCTCAAATTAGTTATGGGCATTAATGATTAAGGAGCGATAGATTTGAGAGACCCCCCTTTGAACAGCGAGCCCGTTAATAGTTTTGCTTCCAAGGGACTGTGCTCGGGCAGCGTCGTGTCCAGGGGAATGTGTGCTGGCAGGGCGAGGTGCAGTTAAAGGTATTTATGAAACAGTGTGGAGGATAGAGCATAATTCGACTGTAGCTCCTGAAAGGAGTACATATGGTTACCTGACCACTCATCCCCCAGCAGGGAAATTACTATCAAGTCCCAATGGTGAAAACATTTCAAGCTGGATGTCTCACGTAGCCAGGTCCCGCTCCACAAGGGAGTTTGCAACATCAGTTTAGAGTTCCAGCCCGTAAATCCAACAGCTGTGTGTCAGCTAAGGAGGACCACTCTCATTACCTCAGAGAGTGTCCGGGGAACGGGGGCACCGTAGAGCATCTCAAGCACAGTCCCAAAGCCCATCATATCCAATTCAACCTTGTACACTGGTTCTGACCAACCTCCACTAAACCAATCATTTATGACAAGGGTTTGGGATGCTAGATAGTACAAGTAAAGCAGTGGTGGCCGGCACGGCTCAAGGGTGGTGAGGCGGGAGAGGGGGGGCAGCAGGGGGAGGAGGCGTGGGGAAAATTGTTAAATAAAAAAAAATACACTTAGCTTGCCGCCGGGTCCCTCGTCTCCGCCCCCCTCCGTCTTGGACTCCAGAAAACTGCTGGGCTCCCCTGACCAATCACAACTCTGCAATGCAGCATTGTGATTGGTAAGCACCCGGGCTCCTCTGACCAATCACAGCGCTGCAATGCAGCGTTGAGATTGGTCTAAGTGCAGTGGTTCGGCTCTCAGTCAGGGACTGGGGGCCTGGGCATGTTCTCCATGCAGGCTGTAATGCAGAACAGGGAAAGTGCGCATAACTGTTTTGGGCGGCCCGAGAGGGCTGACCAAACAGTCATTGCGCACTTAGGAGGGGTTCTACCACTCCTCCCCTGCAGCCCCGCCCACTCACGCAAAGCTGCCGCAGCAGGAGAAGAAGATAAAATGATAATAACATTACGTTATTTTCATTTTATTTTTTCCTGTTTTTACTGCTACAAGGCAGTGGGGCGATGCTCCTCCGTCTTAGCGGAGGAGCCGCCCCTGAAGTAAAGGCTGGGCACACCCAAACCTCCATCATATGTTGCTTGTTGGCATTTGGCTAGGGCTATCTTTCGGCTAGACGTGTGCCAGAGGAATGCTGTCAGCAAAGAGTCCATCTCATTGAACCAATGATGGGGCACCAAGATATAGGAATCATGGTAAAATCATAATTTTATAGAGCACGATCCTCCCCATTACATTAAGTGAGATGGTCCTCCATCTTTTTAAGTCGGCTTTCGCCATCTGGACTAAAGGCGCAAAGTCGAATTTTCATTCTAAATCGGGATGAAGAGTGATGTGAATTCCCAAGTAGCGAAAGCTCAGATGCCACACAGGAATGGATGCCTGCCATTTAATACACTCCCAGGAGGGATGAAGCGGGACTAGAACTGACTTAGCGTAGTTAACCCGTAGACCCGAGGCCTCCTCATAGAGCCGGAGAATATGGAGACAGGCCGGGCCCATTACTGATGGATCCAACAAATACAGTAGAATGGATCTTCATGCCCGTTTCCCTCTTCCAGCCCTGAACCTGTGCAGCGCAGTGGATAACTCTTGCAAACAGTTCAATGATGAGGTTAAAAAGAAGAGGGAATATGGGGCAGCCTTGTCTTGTTCCTCTGTGGATAGGAATTCATTTGGAGACCATGCCATTGATTTGCAATCCTGCGGAGGGCTAGATGCATAAAAATGTGAAATATCCACAGAATTGGAGACTCAGGCCCGACCTACGTAGGACCTGGAACAGGTCTGCTGGATTGAATACTTTTTTAAAATCAACTAGCAGCCGGGCATTAAGGGGTGTCAACAGCTGTCGGCGCGCTAAAGGGACATGCACTCTCCTAAGGCAGTGCCTCATGCTCCTAGCCGGTAAAAAGCTACATTGGTCCAGGTGAATAAGAGTGGCCAGGGCAGCCTCCAACCGGCTGGCCAGTATCTTGGCAAAGAGTTTGCCTTCCCCATTGATCAGAGAGATGGGTTGGTATGCTGCACGAGTGTAGGTGTAGGACCTGATTTGGGGATGACCACAATAGTGGCCGTGTCAAGTTCTGGTGAGAAGTGGCCTACTTTTGCAGCTTTGTTATAAAGTGGGAGTAGATGTCTCTATATGTGCCATAGAACTCTGAAGGGCAGCCGTCTGGTCCGTGTGTTTTTCCAGCGGGTAAGTCAGAAATGGCTGAGGTTATCTCTGCGGTAGTGATCGGTTGGTCCAGCTCTTCCTGCAGATTTGGAGGCACTGTTCATACTGAGCTGCTGACAAGAAGTGGGCAGGCCCTTTCGGCATCTCATCGTGGGACAGCTGTGTGTAGCTGCCGGGAGAAATCGTTAAAGGGTTGTGTAATGGCCAGAGTAGTACAAAGGAGTGTGCCTTCAGTATCTAGGATTTCAGGGATTCCCCGGTACAACACGGGTCTGGTGGCCAGTCAATATAGCAGCTTGCCATTTTTGTCCCTGTGTTCATAAACACTCGCAGTGGAGGTGCACCTCTTCTAACAATGATTGCCGTATTTCAGCATGGGCTATATCGAGGTGACGAGAGGCCTCCCCCTGGGGGTCGTTTAGGAGCTTTGCCTCCAAATGCAGCGCCTAGGCTTACAGCAAGGTCACGCGTTGGAGCTTGTCTTTTTCTTTGTTTGAGATAAAGGTCTTGGCATATCCCCAGACCTTGCAAGTCGCCCATAGAGTTCTGGCTGTCACCACCGTTCCTTGATTAAGCTGAAATGAAACCCCGAGTTCATCAGCAGGTGCATGAGAACACTACTTGTCTTTAAGATGCCAGGCATTAATGTGCCGGAGGGGGAGATGAGGAAGTACCCTAGTGTTGAGTCAGAGCAGCGTGGGAGAGTGGTCAGATATTCCCCTTGGAAGGATCTGTATCTCAGAGACAAGCAGGCAGTCAGTGGCCAGCATGAGAATAAGATCAATACGTGAATGGGTGTGGTGGGCCACAGAGGTGTGTGTATATTGTCATTGCTAGGGGGGGCATAACCTCCATGTGTCACAGAAACATAGTTTTTCCACCCAAGTGGACAGCTGGTGAGCGCCGATGCATCTGCCTCTCGAGGGAACTCCTGTGGAGTCAACATGAGTGTTGAGGACAACTTTAATGTCTCCCCCTACCACCGTGGTGCAAGGGGAAATTCCAGGATAAGATCTGTTAGTGTTTGAAGAAAAGAATCACCAAACTGGGCAGGTGCATAGATACAGAACTGATTGAGGCCGTGTTCCTCTGCCCTCCCTTCCAGGGCAATGTATCTACCATGAGTATCGGGGTGACCTGGGTAATCATCATAGGGAAAGAGCAGTGAAGGAGGATTGCCATTTGCCACCCTCCGGGAGCCTCGCACAAAGCCGTCGTGGAGAGCTCTGTTGTACTCTTAGCAGAGTAGAAAGGGACAGTGGGTGCCCAACAAATGTGTTTCCTGAAGCATCAGCACTGCTGGGAGAAAGGAAAGTGATGAGCACAGGACTGCAGGCTGCTTAATATGGTCCTGTAGCCTGTTACAATTCCAGGACAGAACCCAGAAATCCATTATGGTAGGCATAGGGGTTAGGTAGAACTAGGAAGGAGGGCACCCAAAACTCCATAAGGATGGTTGGAGCTCAGAACAATAGCTGATAAGCATGCAGGTGTGGACAATCCACTGTTGGTGGTGATGTGGCTCAGTGGCATGTGCAACACAAAAGATGAGAACAGAAACCCACTTAAGCAAACAAAACATACCCCCCAAAAACCCCCGTCCCATACTTCTGCCCCTGAAGCATCTGTTGCCCATAAACCTACAATACAACCCAAAAACATAGTATATTTAAGACAAAGAGTGGCAGACCCCCACCTGGAAGGATCATTGGTTAACTGTCAAGTAGTGCAAAGTTAAACTTCGTGTCAAACCAAACGTCTTCCCTCAGCGCAGGCAACCAAGTGGGCTCTCAATGGGCCATAGGATGAGGTCGCCAGGCAGCGAATTGGCCAGACCCCTGGGTCCTCCCCCTGGCAGGGTGGACCCGAGTGGCACCAGCCCTAGCTGTGACCCCTGTGGTAGGGCCTGTGAACGTGGTGCGGAGGTGTCCGATTCTGAGGAAGGTGAGTGGGATGCATCCCATTTACGACCCTTGTGGAAACAGGTCCGAATCCATGCAGTTGCTCATTCTTGGAGAGGGTAGATCTGGAGGTCAGAGTGGAGTGAGTGGGGTGCTGGACGTGGAGCTCTTCAGTTAGAGGGCATCCAAGATTTAAGAAAGAAAGAAAAGAAAAAGAACCTCTATGCCGACCTATTCAATTTATTACACGACCAGAAAGGTTCTATGTTAACATCATACCCTCATAATATGCAGCTTTTTAGATATATATCCTAATTACATAGATAACTCATCAAACTTTTATTACTTTTCCAAAACATTTTATTATACAAGTTATTTCTTTGATTATATAATTTTTTATATTTCTAAATATATGTCTTTTGAGAAGTGGTCCCTTGGAGCATAATACTTTGAGCTGGGTCTTTTGAAAATACCCTCTTCAGCTCTTATGCAACCATTTTGGGACCCTCCACAGGGTCGAAACTTTTTTAACTTGTATGTTGTATGAAATGTATGGTATGGAATAAATGTGTGTGAATGAATGACAGTAATTGTGTGGTAGTGGATGATGAGAGTCATTTTTAGTCTTATGTTGTGTTCGTTTTGGGATGTCTTATGTTGAAATAATGGATTGATATTTATAAACAATTATTTGTGAAAATTTAGCCCATCTTATGTGTTATAAATGTATGTACCTTTTCAACTTATTTTAGAAATATAAAAAATTATATAATCAAAGAAATAACTTGTATAATAAAATGTTTTGGAAAAGTAATAAAAGTTTGATGAGTTATCTATGTAATTAGGATATATATCTAAAAAGCTGCATATTATGAGGGTATGATGTTAACATAGAACCTTTCTGGTCGTGTAATAAATTGAATAGGTCGGCATAGAGGTTCTTTTTCTTTCCCTGGTTCCTTTTCCTCCCTCCTCTTGGACCTATATGTAACCCAGGGAGGGCCTGTTTCTTCTTTTTAGCATCCAAGATTTAAGCCATGTTTCCAAGAATTCTGTAGGGCTCGGTGTTTCCAAACCTTCCCGGAAGCCAACCAGCCTGAGGTTGTTGCAGCAGGATCCGTTTTTCATGTCTTCGACTCGGTCTCGCAGCTCCACAGTTTGGGTGAGCAACCCGGATACCTTCATCTTCAATTTGACGACATCATCGTCCACCACTGATATGTGACCTTCAGCCTACGTGACTCTGCCAGCAACATTGTGCAAATCCTGGCACAGCAGCACTATGATGATCTGAACCTCTCCAATTTTAGTTTCGACTGCGGCTTGTGAAGCAGTGATGGTCTGCAGGATGGTGGAGAGGTCTCTAGGTGCGGAGTTAGGTGGATTCCCGGAGGGCGCCCCAGAGGTTGCGGAGCCTCCCACTGGGTCCTTAATTTGTCAATGTGTGGCTGTAAAGGGTGGGCCTGGTGGGTCTTAACTTTCCCCATGGCAACAGATGTGGTAATGGCAGCCAAGAAGAAGTGTGTGGCAATCAGCCCACTTGCACCCCCGGTACAGGGCAGCATGAACAGCCGGAGTGGTCTGAACAAGTTGCAGCGCCTGGCAGGTGCTCAAGGCAAAGTTAGACAGACAAGGAAGCAGTCGGAGCCGCCTACACCTCCATCCACTGTTGAGACGCTGGTCCCACACAGTTTATGCAGCACCCCGCCGGCATCCAGGTGGCAGAGCGCAGTCCATTTGTTATGCGCTGGGGGGAGTGAGGGAAGAGGGAAAGGGGGAGGCCCCACAACTCACATGAGAGGGAGCCGCCCCAGGCCTCTCCTGCCGCCTGCCCGCCAACAGACAGACCGGCAGTACCTGGCGTCCTCACACTGAAGGCCCTCCAGGCCGGCGCTTGAAGGCCACTCAACTGTCTAAAGGGAGGGAGGGGGGAGACAGAGCCGCAGATTCCATTCCACAGGCCTCCACCAGGCTTCAGGTACAACCAGGGAGCGTCCCTGGTGTTCAGTGCAGGCCTCCACAGTGCAGCTGGGAGACTTTTTTTTTTTATAGAGTTTTATATAGCGCGAACTTGACCCAAATCGGGTATCAGAGCGCTTTACATAGCACCAGTTGCGTTACATTAGGACACATTCATTTTTTTTGTTAGGCCCGGGGAGATTAAGTGGTTTGCCTAGAATCACAGGATGTTCAGCGTCATTGCCGATCCCCAGATTCGAGGTCGACCGCCCTAGCCGTTAGGCCAACTTCTCTTCATGGGACCAATTGAGGCATTCTCGGGTCAGGGACGCTGGATCCGAGGGCAGAAGCGACTCTAGTGGGAGCGCACGCAAACAGGCCCCAAGTCACCAGCAGGCCGCCGTTGTATTCGAGGCCAGCGCTCATGCAGCAATTCCCCCCCCCCCCACTGCCCAGATCGTCTCAAAACAAGGCAGAGCTCCTCCAGTCCATGGCTGCCAAAGTACAGGAAGTTATAGAGGGTCTCTGACTGGAGTTAATCAGGGTCGGCGGGTTAGGTGGTCTGCCATCTTAGCCACAGCCGGTGTCTGTGCAGTGGGCCGCCCGTCAGCTGGGGCCACGCGCAGGAGTCGACGCCCCGTGGTCGCCTCTCCTAGTGGTGCCCGACCCCTGCCAGCCCGACGAGTGAGCAGGCACCAGGGAAGGAGGGAATTAGGGCAGCTTTCATCGGTGGATGACATAGAGGATCTGGAGCACTTTAATAGTGCGAGCGCCACTGGTACGCCAGAAGCCACGCCCCTGAACAATCTGCATTATGCAGACTCACAAATTCTGTGTGTGCTCAAAAATCATGCTCTTTTCTGTTGCTCATATTAAGAAGCTGGGAAATATATTTTCTTGGTTTGTGCAGTATTTTAGCTTCACACTAAAGGGCTGCACAAAATGTGCCCTAAGGACTACTGTCCATAATTGGGGTGAGACATTCAAAGTGGTGGTGGCAGTGTACCATGTTTTGTGAATCATTAGCATGATCAGTCATTTTTCTCTGTATCAGAAAGAGGGCCGCCTACTGACCCCTGTTGTGTAATGTTCTGTGAACCCCCAGTACATACCATGTGCATGTAGAGGGAATGTGTGCACAGTGAATGTGTGGCATGTGTTTAAAAGGATTCTGTGTGTTCAGTCCGAGCACTGTGGCCAGTGGGATACATTTTGAATGCCCCTGGCTTAGTGTGGCAAAGATGAACAATGAGGACAGCTTCCCCAGATGAGAAGTGTATTGCCTGCATTCCTGTGATTGGAGAGGTGGAGACCCAGACATCGAAGCGAAAGAGGATGGTGGCGCGGCTTCCCATACAAATTCAGTATGGGTCATGTTAGCAAAAGGCTGCTAATTAGTTCTTCCTGAGCACTGCCGTGAGGAAGTTTCTAGGTAGGGCTTGCCCTTTTGACTGTCTCAGGTTGCTGCTTTAGCAAGACTGAAGTGAAACTGGTACCCTAACGTTTTGCTTGGCCCTAGTGACCGGCTATTCTAGTATGTATGCAGAGGCCTTGGCCTGTCTCTGATAGGACTCTGTCCATATCCAGGGTGAGACACATAAAGTGGTGGTGGCAGCATACCATGTTTTGGGAATATTTAGTGTGACCAGACATTTTTCTCTTATTCAGAGAGAGGGCAGTCTACTGCCCCCCTCTTGTGTCACATTGCACTTACATCCCATGTGCCTGTTGAGGGCATGTGTATACAGTGAATGTGTGGCATGTGTATAGTAGCATTCGGTATATGGTAGAAGTCTGAGTCCTTTGGCCAGCCCAATCCATTTTGAATGTCCCTAGTTTAGCATGGCAACGGTGGAAGGATAGAGAGCTTCCCCAGACAATGGAAGTTTATTGCCTGCTCTCCTGTGTCTGGAGGGGTGGAGACCCAGACAGTGGAGTTAAGGAGGATGGTGATATTGCTTCCCTTAAAAGTTTAAGGAGGGCCTTGTTAGCAAAAGCCTGCTGATTAATTCGTCCTGAAGTATGCAAAAAAGTGATGGATGGAATGCTTGAATTAATCTCACCCACTGATAATTACTTAGGGCCGCATTCCAGTCAATCGGTATTTTGCAGACCATGCCACCTTAGTTTGGAACCAGCAATAAGCAAATCAATCTTTTATCCTGCTCCAATAGGAGCAATCTAGTCTGAACTGGAAGACTAGTTCCTCCCTGTACCGTAACACAAGCAACCCAAGACCGGTTTCACCCTTATTAGTGCTAATCAGTTGAGTATAGCTTGGTTCCAGGGGCACAGTGTGCACTGGACCCACATCTGGGCATATCCGTCCCATTCAAGTCTGCTGAAAGAAATTAAGACAACACACAAGTAGTAAAAGTACATTGAAGTGTTACTCATTTGATCATTGGGATATTTGAAGTAATCTGCACCTACAGGGAGAGAGAATACTGGAAAGGAGATGTAGCACCTTACTGGAGCTTGTCATTGAAATAACAACTTGCATTCATATTGAATTGTGTAGCATTTAGTTTTGGTATGTGATTAAAGTATTTTCTTTTTAAATAAAAGATAAACACTGTCCTGGACAACATGTTATTGTGACGTTTGGTTGATACTTCAGAAATCTTGTTCCCCACACTAATTCCCTGAGAATCCTTGGATTACTTACCCTCGCTATCATGAGAGTCAAGTATGGAAAGTGATGTACTCAGCACAGTTTGCAGAGAACTAGTAAGACAGTCCCCAGGACACGACTGGCAAATGATCTCAACTAACACATATTAGGTTTCTAACAAAATAATGCTGTAGAAATATTCTTTGAAAAATTTGAGTCTACATCATTTTAACCTCAAACATATTATTAAACCATTTCAAGTGTAATTGGACAAAACTTTGACCTGGGAGTGCCGATGGACAATTATGTCAGTATAAAACATAGTTTCAATTAAACTACTAGTGCTGTTGTCGAGTTCCTGAAAAAACATCAATAGTAGTGATTTTTATAAAGTATGTTTTCCTGCTTCATCTCATGCTATAAGTTCCTTAATACAGAGCAAGCTTTCTCTCCCTTTTGTGCAAAACTAAAATATAAAATTTTTCTTCGCAAAACAAGGTGTCAAAATATATTCGTAAGACTACGTTTGCAGTTTTTTTCTGTTTGCAGAAATGTACAAAGGGCCTTATTACGACTTTGGAGGTACTCCAGTGACGCTGCCACTGTGCCATCCGCTGGAGGACCGCCAAAGCTGTGGCGCGCCTGCCCGCCTGATTAGGAGTTTAATCCTGGCCGGGGCTGCATCTGTCTGACAGCGGTAGGCTGTTAGGCTCATAGGAGAGCCTAACATGCAGCCTGCAGCACGTTCCTGCACAGTGTGGCATGCATGCCACACTGTGCAGGATCGGGGTGCAATTCCAGGGGGGCACAGTATGTGCCCTCCTGCTTGCAGCCCCAGGCTCAGGAGCGGCACAGGTGCCCTGTTAGGGCCCCCTTAGTTGCCTCTCCACCACCCTTTTCATGGCGGTCTCACTGCCATGAAAAGGGCGGTGAGAGGGCAACTCAGAATATGCTTGGTGGTGCCGCAGCGGCATATTCCTGATCTGACCGCTGTGTGACCACCGCAGGATCCTGGATCCCCGGTGAATGCAGCGGTTCTGTGGCGGTCCGATTGGCCAAATCATAATACTGCTGGTGGGCCCGCAGTGTAGTGGTGGTTGGACCACCACCGCGAGTACGGCGGTGCTATGGACTGCCATACTCATAATAAGGCCATTAAGGTCTTAACGTTCAAATGTTATGTTATGAAAGAATATAGCCTTCTTCTTCACTAGGTCTGAGAAAGACTTATGAATGGGAGACCCATGCGCTTCATTGTGCTTAGACCCACGTGTTCCATCAAACGAAAAGATATTTTTGAAAAATATAATCACACTTTGCTTGAATTATATTTTCTACCCTACAATTCCCATTTGATTGTGGTTTCTTTGTACACCACAATTCACACTCAACTTTTGTGCAAGAGATTTTCTTGATGAAATGTAAACAAATGTCTGTACCTTGCCATTTTTGCAATAGAAAGTATTACTTAAAAAGATATCAAGAGGAAAATGTTAACTTTGGCACAACTAAACAAAAAAATATGGATTGCAATGTAAAATTATATATTTCTTCTAAATCCGATGACAAGTCTACCAAAGGCAACTAAATGCATTTTAGAATTATGCCAGTAAACATCTTTTTGCTCTCTACAACAAACTCTTAAGCACTACTTGATACGAAGTTTACTGTGTGGTTAGCTTTGTGTGTGGCATGTGTACGAAATTCCGATTGGTAGTGGTGCCCTGGCTACAAGGTCTAAATTCGATAGCACTCCGCGTTTACCCTTTTATGATTCAGAATAATATGTCAGTTTAAAGCAGATTAAAATCTATTTATCGCATGCTATAAAAGTGAAGAATGTAAACAATGTAGAAAAGACGGTTCGCACACACAAAGCCAGTTCTTTTTGCATATATGTAATTTCTTTAAACATTTCTACAGACCAATACATTTAGATGTTAATAATCATGTAGGGTCTTTGTACTTCTGAGGCACAACACAAGACATGAATAAAAGCCTGAAATTGCCAAAGCCTATCTGAAGAAACAGAAATAATTGTGTTCTTGAAATTGTTTTCGCTCCTATAACTATACTCACCAGATCATAATAATTTTACATTCTTGACATTTTTCAAATATTTGACACATATTTAAAATAATATTTTATATCCCTCCCAACCTCACCTCCACCCAGCATCAATCCAACACCTTAGCCCTATTGCAAAGCCCTTTTTATGTTCCTAAAAACGTACTCGTGAGAGATTCTTTGAAGCACATTTTTCTGGCTGATAAAGTTGTGCATTATAAATGTGAGCCACTCATAAAGCATTATTTGCACCTTTCAGTATGTTCTTTTCAATCTAGTTCGTTAAATGGTTCAACAGCACCAAGCTTTACTCGTGCTGCCGAAAGATAGCTGTTTAAAGCCAATATCCCCTTCATCTCCGTAAGTGTCTCCAAAGAATCCCCTTATTTAGGACATTTTATACAGTAAGCATACATTCTCTAGCTAAAAGTCAAAATTGTTTTCAGATTATAATCAGTGGCGGCTGGCACGGATCAGGGTGGGGAGACGCGGGGGGACGCGGGGGGAAGCGAGTGTAAAAAAAAAAAGAGGAAAAAAAGTACCTTCTAGGTGCTTCCTTGCCACGTCTCTCCTCCGTAGTCCCGCGCCCCGGCCGGAACAGGAGACACACCCAGGCTCCCCATAGCCAATCACAACGCTGAGCGCTGTGGTTCGGCACTCAGACATGCAGTGGGAGCCTGGGCATGTTCTCCACCCAGGCTGCAATACAGCCTGGGTGGAGAACATGCAAAGTGCGCATGAATGTTTGGCCGACCCGAGACGGCCGGCCAAACATTCATGTGCACTTTACAGAGTGCACTCACCACTCCTCCCCCTGCTCCGAGAGCAGAGCAGCCATGCCCCGCCCCACCCGCAAAGCTGCTGCAGCTGGGCAAAAAACATGATAATAACGTCGAGTTATTATCATTTTATTTTTCCTTTATTTCACTGCTAAAAGGCAGTGGGGCGATGCTCCTCCTCCTTTGCGGATGAGCCGCCACTGATTATAATGAATTCTATGAAACATACTCGTACTGGAATAACTATTAAGGCATACTAAACATGGTCACATTTTCCTACAAACATTTCGCCTTCGTGTCATTCTAGACATGTTAGGCGTTTTCTTTGATTCATGCAAATCTGGGCACAATATCTAAAATTGGAATGCAGATGTGTCAGGCATCTAAGTCACCAGTCACAATCACATCTACGAGTACATCACATGAAGGGACGAAGGTTTACCATACTTTTACGCTTTACTAACCATCCTATTCTGTGGAAGCTTCGGAAGACTGATAGATGGAGCTTGGGATGTTTCTGACAAGAAGCAACGTTTCAGAACTGCACCTCCGGCTGTGGGCGATCTGCACTCTAGTTTGCACCAAACCTCTCATTTCAACACCTTCATTTTTTTTCCCGTGAGGTTCCCTTTGGGTTGTCCCTTTGCCCTAGAGTAGGGTTTTTAAATATTGCTCCTCCAGTGTTTTTGGAAGTCTGGTTGGATTCAAAGGCTTCCCGAACATTCACTACCACTTTTGCAACTATAAGGGCTGGTAAGAGAAACTGAAACTGGACTTCTGGACTTACTGTTTATCACACTGTAGTTTGTCTATAGAATGAGCACAAGAGAGAAGTGAAGCTGATGATTGGCTTGAGGCCAAAGCACCAAAAGGAAGCAACTGTGCCAATGTCTCTTCTACATTCATCATTTTCTCCTCGACCCTTCTCTCAGAGCGGTAGCATCCTAGACCGGCTGTAGAGGTTCCGGGAAGGTGTGATGTCTTTTTCTGGTTCCTTTACAGTCTTGGGCATATGCTGGCAAGATGTTCTTTACTAACTAGAATACATGTGGGCAGTGTGTGTATACTGCATGAGGAAGATACAACTTAAAGGGACTTGCCTTGGCAGGAAACATAATGTATTTTCCTGAGGCAGGAATGGGAGACCATGGAACGTGGAGGCGAAGAAGAAGTTTGAGAAGTGCTGTCCTTGTTTCTCTAAGATGGAGCCGACATCCTTCCCTTACACCAGGGTTCTCCAAAGCCAGTCCTGGAGAGTCGGAACCATGCCAGATTTTTTGCATGTCCACATTTAGAAACATGTAGTTACCTTAAAAATAGGGAGAGGATTCTGCCATCCTCAACCGACTTTGGAGAACCCTCTCTTACACTAACAGTTTAATACTAAAAATAGGTTTGTGATTTTCTGAGCGAAACCATAAAATGTGTACCGATAATTATTCTGACTAGAATTCTATCCTCACTGGTTTCAATGTTCATGCTCACTATTACAAAATTTGTGCATACAATCTTTGCAAACTTTCAGACTTGTTAAATAATTAATGAACATGCATGGACCCGATTTGTCAATGGTCACTGAATATAATTCACAGAAGGAAGAGAGTAGGCACCACTAGGTGCTGGTACTGTGCCTCAATAACTATAATCTGCAGACCTGTGCCTCAAGACTACATGATGAGGAGCCCAGTTTAGTGTCTCCCCCAATCTTAGGGTATACCGTGGGTGTTCCTAGGGAGCACAATGCTGCAGTTTGGGGTTATCCTTTGGGAATTCAGGGTAGCCTTCGAGATAAATGAAAAAATTTCCAAGATGGACCAGGTCCACAGATGTTTAGGGGCATTTGGCCTTAAAAGTCACTGAACAAAATATTCCTTTCCAACAAAAAGAACATGGCCACCATAGTTAGTCTTGTCTTCAATCTGGTATTGGTTAACGAAAATCTTTTTCCCCCAAGGAGCCACACTACAGATGTAAATATTCTGGTGCTACTGTGAGACAGTCTCTTGTCCTGAATGAGCATAAACCTCAGTGTCCCATCCACAGGGGCGGTTGCCACCAAGTAACTGGCTGTTGCAAGTACTCAGGTAAACGCGAAAATCTTCAATATTCGGTTTATTGTTTGTAATTTAGATCCATATTTTTAGAGCCCCACTGTCTGCACCTTACACTCTCTGCTCCCATCCACCAACCATTCACTTTCAAACATCCACACTATTCGAACCTCCAAACATTCCATACATGTCATGCTTAACATTCTATAATCTCTGACTCTACAATTTACAATCTAGGCGGCCAGCACCATACACCGTACCTCTTTACAAATAATTATATTAGCAAGGAAAAGAAACAAAGGATAAAGTGAGTACCATATTGCACAATGGCAATATTCTACAAACAGACCATTGCAGGATAGTATTATGGGATACATATCACAACCAGTCGCGGTCGGTGTAGGTGTGCCGGCCGGGCGGTGACGTGGAGCGGGGGTGGGGCAGGGTGGGGGGTAGCAAAGTATGGATTATGGACCTATACAGGTAAGTAAACATTTAAATCAATAAAACGAATTTCGTTGCGCGCACTGCATCGCATTTGGCGATGCAGTGCACCCAACGAAATTCGTTTTATTGATTTAAATGTTTACTTACCTGTATAGGTCCATAATCCATACTTGCTACCCCCACCCTGCCCTCCCGCCCCACGTCACCGCCTGGCCGGCACACCTACACCGACCGCGACTGATCACAACATCGTTTGATAATATAAAGTCATTTATCTTACTGATTAATATTTATGTCTCGTGTTCCGATTCTGTGTAGACCCCTCATCCAGTGCACTTGGCCAAGGCCTGTTAGCACTGCTCGTCGTGCATGAAGGCTCATTCAAGGGTTCGTTCATCAAAGTCTCTCTTCCTTCTCCATGCATTGCAGGATAGAAAATGAGTTTGGTCAGGCATTCCTAGATCCAAAAAATCAACTCCAGACGAACTCTCCACATTAGAAGGAGGCTCAAGCATAGGATCAGTACAAATTGATATTTCGCTTAGGTGTCAGGACTCAGTCCGGGACACTGGCATGTTTCAGGGACTCTGGCAGCGACTGGTGCCAGGGAAGACAAAGTACGCAGAATACTGGGTACAGAGCTGTCCAAGATCACACAGCGAGTCAGAGGAGAAAGGGAATCCTAAGAAAAAGCTCTGTACAAGAGAATAAGAGAGTTAAGGCTTAGAAAGGACAGGCCCTCAGAGGTGATTTAGCATTCAGAAAAAACTACACACAGGATGGATATGCAAGACATATATATAAAACAACATTAACAATAAAGGGAATGTGGGGTAAAGCACTCGGGAGCTCCACACGGTAAGACTGAAGCTCAGTAAGTTCCTCACCCACAATTGCTGTTACAGATACTGACTGCAAATACCCACATATAGGATATGCATGCAAAGGCAGGGTCTGTGGAGCTGATACCTATGGTGATGTTATAAATGTAACTTAAAGACAATACTCACAGTGAACAAGAAACATCACCTAGGTTGTCAGCTATGCCCACGGATCCTGGCGACCAAACAGGAACACGCAAGGCAGTAACAGCAAGGGGGTAGAACTAAAAACAAGCACGATAGACAAGGAGCTAGCAAGGAGGAGCGCTTAATAGGAAAGGAAGGAAATCACAGGTCACACTTGGCAGAAAGCAAGTAACAAACATACAAGGTAATTTTTTTATTTTTTATTTTTTTTTATTGTTTTTATTAGCATTTTCATTAGTTACAACATAATACAACCACAAAACTCTCCAGTTTGCAGGGCCATTGGTCAGTAAGCATGGTATACGCACAACATACAAGGTAATTAGAAGCAAGACAGCAGGAATAGAAAGACAGCAAACTAGGAACTGGAACCAAGGAAAAGGGAAGAAAGGCAGGGACTGGAAAAGGATATACAGAAGGGGAGGCTACAAGGGTATACTAGAATAGTGCAGGTTCAGGAATCAAGAAAACAAAGTAGCATTGAAGGCAGTGCTGGGGCAGGAACAAGAATTGAGCTAAGGCTCAGGAATCAAGGTTGCACTGCAGGCAGTGTTAGTTCAGAAACAGGGAATTACTAAAGCTCAGGAGGCAAGGTAGCACTGCAGGCAGTGCTGGTTCAGGAACAGAGAATAACTAAAGCTTCAGGAATCAAGGTAGCACTGCAGGCAGTGCTGGCTCAGGAACAGAGAATAACTAAAGCTTCAGGAATCAAGGTAGCACTGCAGGCAGTGCTAGTTCAAGGAAACAGGAAATAGCTACAGCTCAGGAAACGAGTCAAGAGAGCACTGCAAGCAGTGCAAATCAGGAACAAGAAATAGCTGAAGCCCAGAAATAGGAACATAGAATAACTATAGCTCAGGAACCAGGAAACAAGGTAGCACTGCAGGCAGTGCTAATTCAGGCACAAGGAATAGCTATAGCTCAGGAATCGAGGAACATCAAAAGCTCAGGAAACAAGGCTCGGTCTCACCGGAACCCAGGTACAATGGCCAACACTGGACTGAAGGGAGCTGGGGCTTAAAAGAGCTCACAGTAATCACATGCATCAGGTGTGAGCAGGCTAGCAGCAGCCAGCCGCAGGTGAGCTGAATTCCTCCACCCATCCTTGGCCTGCAGGGGTGGAGACAAAGCAGGGAGCAGGGAATTCTAGGTAATGGGGTGTCAAACATGAGCAGGCTGGCTTTCACAAAACCCGGTATGGATTGGGAATGGATGACAATTTGCAAGTTGAATCCAAATGACTGGAAGTCAGTATATGCATAAAGGGTCTGGAAGCTTATTAGAACACTGGAGAGCCCCAAAATTCAGCCCCCTGGTGGTGGGCACGAGAATGCAGGGAGCGAATCGTGACATTAGGTTCCATATCACTCTCCCTCCACTCTCCCTGCACCCAATGAGTATTTCAAATACTCTTACAGGCTTTGACCACTTTCCAATTAAACCTACAAATCATTCAGTTAGCTTCACGCGAACCAACTGACCAACCTGACTTATCCTGGCAAAGGCTTGCCCCTCCGTAGACCCAAACAAAATGACATCCTCTCTGCACGCATTGACTCTCCTATGGACCAGCTCATGAACAGAAGTCTCACCACCATTCAATGATCCAGAGATACCTGCTTTGCTCTCATTATTTGATGTCACTCAGAGCCCCTCAGTAAAACATCCCTATAATTCACTATTACCCAGCTATAATTCTTTATGTTATGTATGGCTCTAACTGAGAGCCACTAGCATGAACACCAGCTTCTAAATCTATCTATTCACTGCTATGACGTAGCAACAGAGGGTAAGAAGAGCTGCTCACCATTGTTGTTATAGCAACACGAAAATATGATGGTCAGAATACTGAACATTGTCACACATTCGCCCCAGTCACAGATCTGAATTAAATCCATTGTTTCTTTGCTCACCATGCCACCCCAGTTTGTACCCAGCCGTATGCAAATCAGTCATGACCCTGCTAAGCATAGGAAAAGTCCAGTCCAGCCCGAACTGGATTTAGGCCCAGATTTCTGTTCTGCGGTTGAGTGTTTGACATTGTTCAGCATTCCGTCCATCAATTGCTCTTTTTGCATTCACCACTGTTGCTTTGTCAAAAGGGAATGGCAGGCTGCTCTGCCAGGACTCTGTGAGAGCCTGTCAGCACAGTGTTGGATCTGTGCTTAGAGGGAAAGCAGGGGACACAACTTTGGGAGAGGAGAAGGTGAGATTACACACAGAGTGATGGATTGGGTGGCTGGAGGCCAGTTAGTTTTTACATTTGGTTCAGGGAGGAGAAGCCATTACTACTATGCCCCTCCATAGCAGTTGAAAGTAGAGGGAAATCATGTTTTGGGGACCATACACAACATAAAAGTATACATGGGTAAAAAGTGAATAACTGGGATGTTGTTCACCTCTGAGTTGACATCAACGACAACTTGAGCTTCACTTTTGTTGTCTATTTGATGACACTCAATATTCCTCAGTAAATACATAGCCCTTATTCACTGTTACCCATCTATAATTCTGGTACAGCGTAAATATTGACCCCACCTTTATCCGTCACAAATACATAATCTAAATATGTACTTAGCACTTGTTTCCTGTGTGGCTAACAACATTAATAAGAAATGTTGCACTTGACATTATTATTGACGTGCATTCACTGTAGAATTAGAAAATGTATACATACCTTTGTGCCTTAACCCTATTAAATTAGATCTTCTTTGAAGACTGGATTGAATAGAAACCATCCTCACATATGTAGAATGTGTTTACTCAAGAAACGATAATGGATTTATGTAATGTGAGGGCTAATGTTATACGTGTATTTCATATAAAATGTAGTTCTTAGTCATACATACATGTGATTATTAAAGTTTACTGTATGCCATATGCAATATGAATCTAATGTACTGACAAGTTATTTTCATTTGTGCTTAAATGTGCACACGCATATTAAATGTGCAGTATTGATTTAATAGTTACTAGGCCCCTTTTCCATTCTGCATAAAAAATTGTTTTCCATTTCTGCTGACATGACTTTCCCTTGCAGCTATTCACACGCATTGTTAGTTTGAGAATAGATACAATTCTGTGCTAGCTATAGACAGAGAGTCTGAAGAAAACGTTGACGAGAGAATATGGAGAGCCAGAGCGTAACTGAAGAGTCCTATTCAGCAATGTTACCACATGGATTTGGTGGGGCAAGTATGATGTTGTTCCCATGTTCAATGTGGGATAATTTGCCGATGTTACATCTTACAACGTGAGAATGGAAAAGGACAATGGAACCCCTGATGATGCGAACAGAGGGGTGTTACCTGAATGACTTTAGTGTGAATAACTGGAGTCTACACTGCCTGATGCTGGAGCACGTTTCCTTGGGCTTTGAGAGGTTTAGAACTCTATGCTTATTCCCTTTGATTCTTGATGAGTGCGGCTTAGGCTAAACACTCTAAACTTCTCTGACCCAAGAAGACTCTTGACCGAGCTTCTGCAATGTTGACACCTTCCTTTAATTTGTTCACTTCCCATACTTCCCCAGATTTTTCTATTTTTCTGCAGTTCCCTGAATTTTGAGATTCCTTAGACTAATGAACCATTCTCTTAGTTTAGACTTTAACTTAGATGATTCTAGATTTACTCATACATAGGAGTGAGCACCGAAAAGTCTTCTCTGAGCACCAGATTTTAATGCTAATCTTTTGGATTGCTGTGACTGAACTTCTTGTTTGCTTAACACTGGTACACCTAAGCTTGTTTAGGAGGTTGGGTTTCCCAGTTGTTATTCTGTATCTTTATAGCATGGTGCTGAGATTCGTGTACCTTAACTTGATTACTAACTTGTAATAAACCTTCCTATCTTTAGTCACTGATTCCTGGTCCTTATTATGAAGCTAAAAGGATTACACTGTTAATTGAAATTGATTGTTGAAATGCTAACTCTCCTCACCTCTCAGTCAGATAAAAAGGTCCACCGGAAGACGAATGGTAAGAGGGTATGCTTAAAATGCTGCATCATTTCTATATTTGAAATGTGTGTCTTAGTGAAGCATTCCTGCAGGTTTGTAGACAGGGGTGTCATCTCAGTAGAATCATGAGTGCTGTAGTCTTAAGGCAGCAGTCACATCTTTCAACACACACACACCCACCCGGGGTGGGGGCGAGAGGTTCTCTACCTTTCCCTTGGGCCTCCCTACTTCAACCTACACACACACACACACACACACAGAAGGGAAAGGGGATTCAGTGGGACCAATCTGTCCCTGAGTGCTGCTTATTTTCCCGTTTTGGAAAAACCACCTGGTTTTTAATATTGCCCTCACACACTAGATAGTGTCATGCTTCATCATAGGGCCGCATCAACATCAAGACGCAGACCAACGTCAATTGATTGAGCGGAAACAAAATCTAAACAAAACCACAACAATTGAGGGGAATGAATCAAACCCTCTATCCCACCTGGGATCGGGATCCTCTCAACACAAAAAGAGGGATTAAAACTACCAAGGTGAATGTTCAACGAATCTTTACTCTTAACTTTCACCTGGCAGGGTTAAAATCAGTGTCTCGGGGATTTACAGGTTTCTTAGCATCCGTACCCCCTCAAGCTTAGTGTTATTCTATCAACATGTTTCGGCCTTCCCTGAGCCCCTCATGGGTCTTCCGGCCTTCCTCAGGATTAGGATCCCTTCAATTCTTTGGGCTTGTTATTGCCCTCCCCTATATACAGTACCTTATTTTTCAGGTATTATTATGGGGATATTTTCTCTTTCTCCTTCACTTTTACCTCTTATCTTGGGAATATCCTGAGTTTCATTTCATCAATCTGAAACCGGGGTAGTGGTGGGGACGTCTCCCTTAGTCACACTTTTGTCAGGGTTGCCACGTTACGTTTATGCCATCGGCTACCCTCATATCCACGTGGGTACGCCCAATATATCCTGAGGTCTGAGAGTAACGCCCACTGCTTCTCCCACAGACCCAATCCCCTCTCATCTTTTGGCTATGTCCTATTGTTTTAAAGATCCATTTTGGAAGTCTGGGGTCTGTGCAGGTACCAAGCACAGGCGAGATAGAGGTGAAGCTCCTGTGAACCAGTGCCCCCACAGCCCTTCCTCCTGCAGTTGGTGCTGGAGACTGCACAGAGAGAGAGAGAGAGAGAGAGACACACAGAGAGAGAGAGAGAGAGAGAGAGAGAGAGAGAGAGCGAGAGAGAGAGAGAGAGAGAGAGAGAGAGAGAGAGCAATGATCTCTCTTCCCTGTCTTCCCTATATTGCCCCAGAAAACCCTGGTGTCAAGAGTACTGGCACAAAGTGAGAAGCTGGAGAATGTGAGCACAGGGAAGCAGTCTCACTGTAAAGCTTCTCTTTCTGATTAACCTGCTTTCCTGCCTAGTACTGAAGGACACATGAAAGCTGAAGAGGTCAATGCAGACTTCTCTGGTGGAACCTTCATCCTAAATTGATGTGACAACCTCATCCCGCAAAAGGACAGGATATAGAAGACTGCTTGGGGAATAAAAAAGTAAACTGCAACAACAAGGTGCTAGCTGGAATGCTTGAAATAATCCCAGCCACAACAATCATTGGGGATACATTTCAGTCCATCATTTTTCAACCACCATGATGCTCTAGACAAATGCAGATAAGTATCAACTCTGGTCCTCATAACAACAGTATGTCCCGAATTGCCAGATGAGGCCAGCTTCAGAAGAGACCACAAGCAACCCCAGAGGGGTTCGGACCTACTTAGGTCTCATCAGTGAAGTATAGCTTGAGTTCTAAGGCACAGTGAGCAGAGTTTCCACATCTGGGCATACCTGTCGTATTTATGGCCCAGATGTGGGTCCCGGGCACACTACCACTGGAACCAAACTACACCTGAATGATCAGCCCTAATAAGGGTGAAACTCACCTTGGGTTGTTTGTGTTCTGTTTCAGGGAGGATCTTGCCTGCCATCTCAGGCTGGACTGTTTCTATTGGTGCAGGGTCCGAATTGATTTGCATATGGCTGGCTCCAAATTGAGGTGGCATGGTGTGCCAAATATTAATGAACCGGAATGCAGCTCTGAGTACTTAGCAGTGGTTGAGATTAATTCAATCACTTCACCCATCACGTTTTTGTATACTTCAGTGTGATGTCCTAGGTGGGAGGTGTATGCTCAGACGTGGGTCCAATGCACACTGGGCCACTGGAATCAAGCTATACCCAACTGAAGAGCCCTAATAAGGGTGAGCCCAGTCTTGGGTTGCTTGTGTGGTCCGGTTCAGGGAGGAACTGGCCTGGCAGTTTGGGTTGTACTATTCCCATTGGAGCAGGATTAAGACTGATTTGCATATGCTGCATCCAAACTGAGGTGGCATGGTTTGCAAAATAAGGCTGGACTGGGATGTGGCCCAAGTAAATACCACTCACTGAGATTCATTTAAGCATTCCAGTCATCACTCTTTGGTATAGTTCAGTGGGAATAAGAGAGGGCTTGGGGTGTAGACCATTGCACAAAGATGGCAGGAATCTGTAAAAATCATGCCTGCTGTCCACCGCTGTGTACTGGTCTGTGGCCATGGGTTACAAGGCAGCAAGAGGAGTCACCTTAAGTGTCCCCAGTGTGCACATTTCTTTATGTGGGACTACTCGAACTTTCCGACTGTCAGGGGACTTTCCCACCAATGTCTTGCAAATTTAAGTATCTTAAATTGGCAATAGTCGAGTACTGGATGTCTGAACAATGCTTCCAATGTTAATTTCACGTGCTGCCTCCTTTTATCATGTGAGACTGCCTGGGCTCCCCCATTCTGTATAGTTTGCCTCAATTCCAGCACATATACGGCATTACAATATTCATATATTGGTGAAACAATTCTACAGTAATATGGAAATATCTGACTCCTATCCTAAATCATCTGCTGAGGTGAGCCCACTGCATTAACCCGGGATTCTAGAAAATCTGTAGTCAAAATGGCCAGGCAGGTAGTGCACCTTGGCCGCCTCGAAAATTGTATGATTCAGAATGTTGAAGTTTGGTGTTAGTGCTCTGTAAGCATCAATGCACATATTGAACAGGTGCATGCAATTTACCCTCCACCAGGCACATTTGCCATCTGCATGTGTTATAGTCCCAGTGGTGTTGGAACAACTTCCAGAGAGGCCCTGGACATCTACTCTCTTAAGATCATGGGGGTTTTAAAAAAACGGTTACTGAACAAGCTTGTGTAGCATATGAGTGTAACACTTCCAGTTAGATATGATTAGGGCTTCCTAAAGGCACTTTTTAAAGAGGGCTACAGCGGTGCTGTTGGGCACACATTGTTCTACATATATTGCCAAAAATGTGTTATGATTGTGTCTGGTAATTTATAGTGAGCACATTCACCAACAAAATAGCGTTTGAATGCTCTTGAGTCACAAAAACAATTAGCAGCCTCGGAGTCTTACAAGGGGCAGGTGCTCATTGGGGCCTTCTCAACTAATAACGTTCTGATAGTGACCTTCTAAATCCACCCACACAAACCAACAGAGCCCAGATGTAGTAGCCCTCTGAAGCTCAAAAACATGTATATGGCCTTCGCCTACATGTTATGGCCTGTTAGAGGCATGAATGAACTGCAGAAATATTTTTGTGCAGCATCCAGGCTGTGTCCTTCTGAAACATTGGTCTACAGCTACAGCAATGTTGATCACAAATACAATGGCGGGGAGGCAAGTTCCAATTGAGGCATATCCCTGTTCCCAGCCCGCGCTTCCCTCTAGCCTGGATTGTACATGTAAATGCAGGACTGGGTCTTTTTGACAAGTGGTAGGAGCTCTGCCCTGGGGAGAAGAGCTTAATGTAATTTTTCATGAAACACCTACACTTCTGCTTGTGCTACTATTTATAAATTATCATTTATGTATGGCTCTTTGTTGCACTAACAAGCTTTCCCTAAGTGAGCAAACCAGACGAGAGAATCAGGAGTGGACTTCGAAGCAGCAGCTGAAAGCCAAATAAAAGCCATAAGGACCTCATCATCAAATAGATTGTACATCTCAGCAGTAGAATTGTTATGCCTACTCATTGTCTTATTTACAAACCCAAACCTGATGCAAACTACATTCATAACTACGGATTCATTAACTTTATTGGTGTATGTCTGTAGCTCCTAACCCTATGACAATGGATGATGCAACATTTTCATTTTATGTTTGTGAAAGGCACTATTCATTTTTTTCCTTCACATAGAAATCCTTTTCTATGTGAAAATGTCACTTCCTCTCTGATTCCATGAACTATGGGTGTATTGTGTACACTTTACACACTTCCAATCACTTTTTAACTTAGTCTAAATGTTCCAGGCACTAGTGATGTAGTTAATGTTGCAATCTGTATATGAAAATATCTCGATTTCAAAGTGGCATTTAGGAAAGAGAAAACTATTTAGCAAAGATATTTTTCCATTACAATATATGTTTAAAAGTCACAACTTCTTAACTCTAAAATCTAAAGTGAGAACATTGGAAATGTATTTTCCATTAAAAGTCTTTCCTACTATCCCAGTTCCCACCACACACCACTGACTCCTGGTTCTTTTAGGGTTATGTGTAGAAGTGTAGATGAGTGCGTGGAAGGTACTGAACGTTGTAGTGGATAACCACAAAGTTCTCACTTTGTGAGTATTCCACAAATGTTCAAGATGTCTTCCTGGGCTCTCTCCTGGAACACCCACAAGGTGCGTTTATGACTGTGCAATTTCTGCACACATGGTTGTACTTGCACGGTTGTAACTGGCTAATTCATCCTTACAAATTTACATAATCAGACCCTATGGAAGCATCAGGGCCAGACTACTACTTAACCTTTGAGTGTCAATTAATGGTATAGTAGCTTAATAGCGTTACGTGCACGTCACAGGCCCAGGAATATCTTAAACAACATAGCAAAAGCAGGCTAGATTGAGGTATAATGTCTACCATGACGTAGCAATAGGTCTGACAATTATTTCCTACAATAGGTAAACTGATGTTTGTCTACAGTAGTTTCATTTTCAACTACAAAGTAGATATTTCAAAATATAGAGCAATAATAAATACATTAGCGTTGTTTGCGTTTTCTGTAGATGAGAAAAAGTAAAGTAAATGGGACATATTTGTGCTCACTCGTTTGTACAGTACTCAACATGAGTGCTCCCATCACTGCCAGCATCAAAAGGCACTGTGCCATGTGCGGACTTCCAAAGTTGGTGATATGTTTTGAAATATTTGAGTACTTTTGAAAGACTGCTAGCAAATGGTTTGCATTATGGCTCTTTTTACACCAAACCCCAACAGCTGTCTCTAAAGTTCGGATTAAAAGTGCACCCACTTTATTGTCAAGCAAATCCAATCAACTTGTGCATGAAAAAAAGACTGAGCATTTGTTTAAAAAAATAAATAAAATTAAGGCAGTGTCTTCCTGGCATAATTACGAGTGACTTCCAGTCTCTGGACGCAGCTGAAAAGCTGCATTTTCAAGGGTCTCATTACCGCCCATTCTCCTGCTGAACTCTCTCCAGCTCATCTGGCGGTGTTGCATTCCCCATTGAAAAATCAAACGAATGAACTCCTGGCTGACTAACCTGCTTAGCTAAGGACTATGGCATTATCTTTCCACCACCCACGTGCTGTCAGATTTTCCTTAGACTGCAATGCTATACGTCCTGAGAGTTGCCATGCCCCCTTGTTTAATTTCCCCTAAGATGTATCAGTAAACACGTCACAAACTCCTCAGCACTCAGCTTGGGGGGTATGCCGTAAGTACAGGTTTATTTAAAACAGACACTAACTTTCTAGGCTCCATGTTCGTGTTAATCAAGTGGTCCATAAACATTTACAGTCGCGATGAATATAGTTAGTATCTGAGCCTACCTAACGTGCTATCTCGTTTCTTTTGTTGAGTTACTGAAGCAGGTTGTCTCTCGTCTTTAGCGGTGTACTGTATCACGTCGGTGTCTGCCCTTTGTTTAACGGAATCACAGCGTTATTAAATATCTTCTTTGTGGGGCTGCACTGAGTGGTTTGTTACATGCTGAAACAGTATATCATTTACTACAAAGAAATGCAACATTTTTGGGAGGTGGAGGCAAGTCACCTGTCATCATTTCATAGAAAGGTTGTATAATGGCGCCTATATCGAAACAAGCATATGTTTGTCCCTCTCGGCACTATGGTCTTGATGTAGTATATTTTGCACCGTGACCGCACATTAAGGGTCAGTCATACCTTCTTTCTGTAGTTAAACATACTCTGTCCTGGACCATGCTATGTTACACAAGTTCATAATATAACAAGCATTGGTAAATGCATTAGGTTTCACCTATGCGATTAATAAATAAGCTGTTTTTTGTTGTAAGTTGTAGCTTGCTGAGTAGTTGTACGAGATAAGTTACAGAAAGTCTGTTAAAGTGTTATGACTTGTTTGTGTACAAAAAGGCAATATATTGTGCTGTTACTAGTGTTATAGTGCTGGTAAGTAATGGCAACATTTTGAAACATGAAATTAAAGAAGGAAATAATAAAATTAATTGATGTATTAGCAAAATTATGTGTTTAGAGGAATTCTGACAACTTTTGGGCCCAGTGCCACTGCGCCTGCTGCACCATTCAAATCATGCCCCTAGTGCATGCAAGATAACTGCATTTGTGACTGCATGTTTAGTAGTAAAATATAGCAATATTTGGTGTTTAGAGGAGTTATGACAACGTTTTGGCCCCGGTGCCACTGCACCATTCAAATTATGACCTGCTGCCTGCTAGATAAATGCACTTGTGACTGTCTTGTTTAGTAGTAACATTTTGCAATAATCTGGGTTTAGTGGGGTCCCTAGAGCTTTTGGCCCCAGTGCCACTGCTCCTGCTGCACCATTCAAATCAAATTCCTTTTAACCGCAAGGTAACTGCAATTGTGACTGCCTGTTTAGTAGTCAAATATAGCAATATTATGTGTTTAGAGGAGTTCTGTCAATTTTTGGGCCTGGTGCTACTGCACCTTCAAATCATGACCCTGTTGTCTGCAAGGTAACTGCACTTGTGGTTGCCCGTTTAGCAATAAAGTAAAGCAATATTAGGTGTTTAGTGGGGTGCCTGGAGCTTTTGGTCCCGATGCCGCTGCACCATTGAAATCATGACCCTGTTGTCTGCAATGTAACTGCACTTGTGACCGCCTATTTAGTTTTAAATTTTAGCAATAATCTGGGTTTAGTGGGGTCTCTAGAGCTTTTGGCCCCAGTGCCACTGCACCTGCTGCACCATTCAAATTAAGTCCCTTTTAACTGCAAGGTAACTACAATGGCAACTGCCTGTTTAGTAGTCAAATATAGCAATATTTGGAGTTTAGTGCAGTTATCACAACTTTTGGGCCCAGTGCCACTGCACCTGCTGCACAATTTTAATCAAGCCCCTTTTAACTGCAAGGTAACTGCCTGTATAGTAGTAAAATATAGCATTATTCGGTATTTAGAGGAGTTCTAACACATTTAGGCCAGCTGCTACTGCACCTGCTGCACCATTCAAATCATGACCCTGTTGTCTGCAAGGTAACTGCACTTGTGGCTGCCTGTTTAGTCGTAAAATATAGCATAGCTCTTGTATATTAACTTTATTTTTAACACACAATGTTTATTACAACATTTAGAATGTTATCATAATGACCAAATAGATTAAGTTGAAAAAATCAATCCGATAATGCTTACAAAGTGCAAAGAAAGGTACTGAGGCATGACTAGGAAATGCCACAAACGTTCTAAGGCCAAAGCATCTGCTTTACATAACTAAGGGTCCGATTCCGATGTCGTTCGGAAGGCCTCCGAATCTGATTTAGCTTTCCCGGATCTGATTCGTAGCCCTTGTTTCCGACCGAATCATGCACAGGTCTGAACGACCAAGTACGATGCGAAGATCGCGTACGCGTTGACCGAATCGTTTCAGTATGACTCATTCGTAGCCAAATTCTGACCGAGCGAGTACGATGCACGATTCGGACAGCCACTTCCCCTCAGTCTCAGAGAGACGAAACAGCTGTCGGAATCAAACTTTGGGGGGCCATAGCAGGCCCCCTTTCACCCGGGGCCCTCCGAATCTGTCACAGGGGTGTGCCCATGGTTCCCCCCGATCCAGGCATGCACAGTGTGGCGGGCACCATGGGGTGCCCACCACAGGGTGTACGCTTTTCCCCACCCACTCCTTTTTGCTATGGGAGCCTGTGTACGCGTCTGTACACAGGCTCCCATAGAGTTCAATGGGAGTCTGAGTGAACCGAGTCTGTAAGCATACGGCTGCATCGTACTCGCTCATTCGGACTCCCGGAGCATGTTTCGCTCGGAAAGCCCTCCGGATCCGAGTCGTACGGAGGGCTTTCCTAGCGAGATCGGAATCGGGCCCTAAGTAATAAAAATCAAGCATTTCAGCATACTGTTAGAAGCTGTCTGCCTTTTCCGTTGGAAGAGATCTTATCTTGACAGTGAGTGGGGCTTAAACAATGTGAACAGCTAAAATAGAAGTATCGTAAATGCGTGCAGCCTGGGAAAATTAACCAAAAAAGGTTCCACACAAAAACAAATGAAGGCAGTAATTCGGCTATGGGAACTGATAGGAGCCCCCTTTTAAGATATATTAAATGCTAGAGATTTCACAAGCACAGCACAAGCGCTGTGCAGGTGAAACCTAAAAGTATGCCTTCTGGTTCCATGGCTTCCATCTTGCACATTACAAAGCAACTGGGGTGTGGTGGTTCCAATGATAGGACTGAGAGACTACTCTCTCCAAAGAAATGCCACTGTGTTGTGGAACCTGCTTAGACTTTTAATATAGCCTTATAGCCCGCCATAGTGGGCTATACCGGCTATTAAAGGCCTGCTCCAGCGTTAAAGGCCCGAGCCGAAGGCGAGGGCCTTTAACAAGGGAGCGGGACTTTATAGCCGGTATAGCCCAGCTACGAAGGGCTATAAGGCTATCAGAACATTCTGCCACTAGAGGGCAGAATGTTCTAACAAATAAAACAAAGGCCTCTCGGAGCCCGAGGGGGGTTTAAATCCCCTCGGCTCTGACAGGCCTTTGTAAAACAACATTGGGATGTTGCTTTGCGTTCTTTTACCGCCCGTAGAAGCTTGGAGCACTCCATTGTATTCAATGGAGTGCTCCACATTCCAATATTCTAATACAGTTTACAACCAGAACATTTTTGCAAAGTGGTAAAGCCAGGATTAAATGTCAAGTCTGGAGCCAAGGTTAAAACATTTCCACTGTAACAGTGGAGGTTGGGTGTCTGTGTCCATGTCCGCCAACGTTCAGTAAATTGCACACCTTGAAGGGGGTATTTGTCTAGGATTTTTTATTCCACTCGCTACCTTCACTGAACCTGTTCTAAACACTCCAATGTTTACAAATTAGAGACCATGAGTACAAGGAGATTGTGAGGCCTAAGATTCTATTTCATACCAATTCAGTAAACAAGTTACTTCCTTTGTACACTTGACTTGCCAAATGTGGTAATATCATGCAGAAAAAATTGCTTTAGGTCCAGAAGACAGATAGCAACTCACATATAGCATAACACAGTATTGTCAAATCTATGACTCTTTTAGAAAGTGTCACAATTCAGATAAGGTAATGTGCCTTTATGTACCACAGTCTTTCCTTCCACCATGTCATAATTCCTGGAACTGCTCAACTACTCTTTTAAATTCTTGGCCTGTTCATATGCAAACATCAGTGGATTTCTAAATATTCACTGGGCACTGAACGAGTAGGACCTTTTTTGGTAGAGTGATTTTTATGAACATCATGTATCAGGGCCATTCGAAAGGTATCGAAGGGTGATTGCTGATATGGGAAATGTTGTTTCATTTTGATTCAAATTGTTTATGATTTATATATGTTTTATTAATTAACAATTACAATTGCTTTCATTCGTACTTCAGGACACCCATTGACGAAGGACCGTAAGTGGTCCGAAATGCACTGGGGAACTTAAATTGCACTGACTAACAAATGCACTTTCTTGAAAATGTTTGATGAAGCATGAAATGAAATAAATTAATTGAACAAAAATGTATGGAAGCTGTCACATTCATTGAAGAACTAAGGGCCTAATAATCCGTTTTACTGTCCGATGGACCGCCACACCCACAGTGGCTTTGGCGGTTAGACCTCCATAAAACCGCTACTACCGCCAGGGATCCCTGACCCCTCAGCAATCTTGCAGCGGCTGAGGCCGCAATATGCTGGCGGTGCCGCAGCGGCACTGCCAAGCATAGTACGAGTTTCCTCACTGCCACATTTTTCATGGCGGTGAGTCCGCCTTGAGAAGTGAGGTGGTGAGGAAACTAAGAGGGTCCTACAGAGCCCCCTGGTGCCTCTGTGCAAGGGGGTGCATGCACATGGTATGCCCTCTGTTTTGTTCTATGTTATGGACATCATTAAGTTATTATTGTTGCTTCACTTTTGTATGCATGCTGCTGCCACTTTTGTTGCCTCATGGTGTTCAACTTTGTACTTTTTGTTGCAGGCTGGAGCATACACTTTAAAAATTACAAAATATTCTTAAATAATAAAAAAAATACCAGTCAGTTACATAGTACATAATTATTTAACAATTAAATATTTAATTAGCATACAATAATTTAAAATAAAAAACATGTATAATTTAAATAACTTTTCACCCTATTCCTCTACAAACACAGCAACCCGCTACTAAATTATAAATGACTATTTAAATGCAATAAAAGAGACTATACGTTGAGACTTACAAACAATACTACTAAAACAATTATAATATAACTAATACCTAAATATAACATAACTATTATAGAAGATCAAAAAACGATATTTATTACAAGTATAATATAGTAAACAGTATTATATACAATATTGAGAAATGATATTATATACATAAAAAACGATATTCTTACCTCCTATATCTCTCTGGATATTTTTGACTTGCCGATATTTTTACTTCCAATTAGATATTATTGACTTTTACAGCTCAACAATGCTTAATAAACCTAATGCGACCCATATTGACTACAAACATATACAAAACATGTACAAAAAAACAATACTCAACCCTCACCCCTTCCACCTACCCCTAAAAGGGTAAAAAGCAACAATTAAAATTGTCTTTTCATTGCCAGCCAGTTTGCTTGTCTAACAAACTCTCTCTCTCTTCCTTCTGCTCTCAGGGAACTCGGACACCCCAACATAAGCATTTCAGCATATACTCCACAAGCAGGTGCCACAACTGGTCATACTTATGACGCATATCATGAAGGTCCCATGTTAGCTTTTCCATGGCCAGCAAGGACCATAGTTTGCTCGTCCATTCATGTATAGTCACCATCACTGTAGATTCCCATTTTTAGGCTATCAATTGTTTCGCTGCTAGGTGGTAGAGAGTCTCTTATACTGTGTGGTGTGCAGATGTAGTTTGATCGTAGCAGGACCAGGACGCGCCCTTTAACTCAGAACCCCCTTCAGTTGGCTAAGTATTTCTTTCCAGAACATTTGCAATCGGGGACATTACCACCAGGTATGTATATTACACCTCTCTTGTCCAAACCCCCTCCAGCACAATCCTGATGTTTGTAGGTACAGGTACATTCCTTGTAATCATTTTGGTGGTAAGTGCAAGGCATCACATACTTGTAAAGAGACTCCCTATTCTGTAAATGTTTACAAACAGCCAGTATATCTCACCAGAGTTTTGCCATTGTGCCATTGTGTCATAGAGATGTCGTGCTGCAAAATATTCTGCCATTTTCACATGTACAACCATTGGGCTTTAGGTGAGGTGTATTCAGGAATACATTTCTCCCAGTTCGTGTGGGGCCTGGTAGCAGTCGTCCTATAGCAGGGTGGAGACGCTATTCCAAATATCTCATGCGATCAACCTCCGGCACTTTATAGTCCTTCTTGCACTTCTCAAATGTGTTAATCTCCTCCTTCTCAAATAGATCCATGAGCATTCTACATCCTCCCTCTGCTCATCCTCCCACCCCCCCTCAAATTTCCTTGCGTGAAATATGGATTTCTCCATAATGGGGCAAAAGGGGAGGGAAAAGATGTCAGGGCCCGTCTTCTGGTGATAATATCCCAAGTCTTCAGTGAGGGTCTAAGAATTTTGGAGAGGCCTGGATGACAATGCCAACCAACATATATCCCACAGAGCCTATCCCATAACTGCAGCATTCATGTGTACCCAGTATCTCTCTGCCTTATATAAAGACCATTCAAAAAGGACCACCCGTAGGTGTGAGGCATACTAATACTGCTTTATGTCCAGGGCAACCAACCCACCGGATCCTCCCTATTTGAGGCTTCTTTCCTACCCAGATAAAGGCATCTATCACACTCTGCAGGATTTTCAGCTCTATTTCTGGGACTCTCACTGGCAGGGCTTGAAAGGTATAGAGTAGGCATGGGAGGATATTCATTTTTACAGCAGTTACTCTGCTGAGCCAAGAGATATACAGGTTAGGCCACCTGGCCATATCAAGGTGACCGCATGGAACAGCAGAGGATAGTTGCACCGTAGAAATCTCAAAGTTTAGGGGTGATATAAATCCCTTAATATTTGATCTTCTCTTTAGCCCACCTAAATGTTTTATTTTGGATAATTTCTCATTATCTGCGTGGGGCAACACCACCTCATCAGCTCTGACTTTGCTAAATTGACCATGAAGCCCCATAGCTTGCCAAAGTGCTCTATCAGGTCCAGGGCCAATTCAAACGACACATGTGGAACCACCACCCATGTCATCAGCAAACAGATGAATCCTATGCTGCTCGCACCTAAAACCATACCTTTAATTTCTGGATGCTGCCTGAGGTGATGCTAAGGTCTCTAGCATCAAAATAAAGAGTAATGGCGATAGAGGACATCCCTGTCTAGTGCCTCGATGTAAATAAATAGGCTCAGATCTTATCCCCTTAATCAATATCCTAGCTGACAGGAACTTATAGTTTGCTGTTATCTATGTCAGCATGGTCAGCCCCAACCCCCCTCTTCAAGCACTTGACAAAGAGAAGCCCAATGTACCCTACCAAATGCTTTTCCAACATCCAAAGACAGTATTATAAGGGGTATGTTTCTGTGAGATGTATTCTCTATGAGGTAGAGCACCAGGAAAAAATTATCTGCCACATGGCGATAGGTAACAAATCCAGACTAATCAGGGTGTATAAGAAATGGGCCATGAGGTGGCAGGCGGTTTGCCAATATCTTCGTTAAAATCCTAGCATCCAAGTTTAGAAGGGCTATAAGTTGGTATGCTTCATATAATTCTGGCAGTTTACCCTCTTTACAGATCAGTGTCACATTGTCCTTAGTCATCATGAGGGTGACCATATCCGCCTCTAAAAAGGAAGAAGATGCAGCTACCAACTGCGGGATCAGGTCTGATTGCAAGTGTTTGAAGAAAGCATTAGTAAGACCGCCAGGACCCAGGGATTTATTCTGATTTGACAATATTTTTGGCAAAATAATGTTGCACCATGATATTTTTTAAACATAATTATCACTATCGGTATGCAAATAGCATTTCTGTTCAATTAGAACTTTAATAATCTTTGTGGGATGATGATCTAGATCGGGAAAAAAAGATTTATTACAAAAAATCCAAAAGGTATGGTACAGAGCTCATAAATGTAAAAGCATAAAGTCAGTGCCATGAAGGCTCTTAGAATAGGACAATGGGGTATTCTAATGCATACTCCTTCCACACAGGTGGAATCATTAAGCAGACCATCAGGGTCTTGAAATGACATTTTGATGCTTGGATTGTAATGTTGGTATTCTCCTAAATTCCCTAGTTGTAATGTGATTGATTACCTTGGCCTGTTTTGTGATGTGTAATGTTGCATTTTGTCAGGCTGCACAGATTAACCTCAAAGGCAACTGTGACTCCTATGCTTTTTTACTTTTCTAGCTGAACCTGTGATATTATTCTCTCTAATCTTGATATCTTAGAGAGCTCTAGACATTTTCACATTTTAGGCACCACCGGAGAACAAATATCTTCTGAACTGGAGTTGCATCCAAAGTCCACCTCGCCAATAGTGTATGGTGTTACTGCTCCTTCACCAGATTGCTGGGGATGGATAGTTGGTAGGAGCCGATTGATATACATAGCACAGGCTCTTTTAACTGTACCTCTGGGAGAGGTGTCCACTCATACACTTGTTAGTAGCCATAAAGTCCACTGTGCATGAGGTCTTTCCCCTCCACTTGACTTTGTGGTGGAGAGCAGTATTAGATGTGGTCTTTATGGTATGTTTGGGCATCAGGTGTTGTTAATTGCGTAATCTAAAAGGATGCTACTTTAGCGTTAAAGCCATTCCCACTTCCCTGTTCTTGGAGCAGATCCTGGTCCCTGAGTTTCAGAGCCCTTGTATTAGTTTCACAATTCTTTTTTTAGTTTTATATAGTGCGAACTAGACCCGATACATCGGGTATCAGAGCGCTTTACATGAGCACCAGTTTCATTACAGATGGACACATTCATTTTTATTAGGCACGGGGAGATTGAGTGATTTGCCCAGAATCACAGGTTGTTGAGCGTTGTTGCTGAGACTCGAACCCAGTTCCCCAACTTCGAGGTCGACCGCTCTAGCCGTAAGGCTACATCCTCTCACCATTGTCCGGTTTCTGGGCTGCAGACCACATTCATCTTCCCTAAAAGCACCAGGTTTTCCATTTGAGCAAAATCAACCTATGATCTGCTCAATTACAGACTTACTCCATTTCTGATATCTGGCTTGTGACTTCCCAATAAAAAAGCCAGTGACCATTTGTTACTTACCTGTTAACGTTTTTGTGCGTTATATATTTTTGTGCAATATTAATAACACGTAGAATGTGGATATATTCTTGAATTTATATGTGCACACTTTCCTGATACTATTGCACTTGAAACACATTTACGGCTTTCTCTGTGAAGCTTTTAAAAGCCATGCTGCAATTGGTTAGGCAGCCGAAGAGTGGCACTGGAATTAGTGAAACGTCAACACAGAGCCACGCTGTCATTGGTTGGTTGCTGTCAAAGTCACACTGTCATAGGTTGACCTTTGGGATAGCTGCGCTGTGACTGTTTTTTGATTGCTAGCTTGTTTTGGATTATTTTGAGTGAAAATAATAAGTGTTGTGTTGAAAAAGCTGAAGCCACTAGTGTACCTGCTACTGAGGGACAGAAAATACCTGCAGAGTGTTCTTTTGCATATGAGATGTTGGCAAATGTTAAGCTTTATACGTACCTGGATTTGCGACTGGCATGAATGCACCTCTGGTGACAAGGATATGCAATGTCCTTTAGAGGGTACATTTAACTTTAGAAAGCTAGATTTCCTAAGACAGACAATGCATGAGAGAATACCATTACCTAGACCTACACAATTTCAGGCATTGAATAACTGGGATCGAATGGCCATAGAAAAAAAGAGGAATAAAATGAAAAAAACTGCTGAAAGGTTCATTTATACAGTGGTTAAGGCAGAGGGCAAGTGGGACAATATTAGGATTGGCGCTGGAGAGAGGATAAGGCAGAAGGAGTTAAAGTTTTCCCTGCCATAGTTAAAGAAAGCAGAGAACAGGATTCAGATGAGGAGGGTAATTTTTTAAATGATCTTTTGAATTCTAGACTTCCTCCATAAATGGATGGGATGCAGAAACAGGTGCAGGTTTCTGTGGTACCTGACATGGATGCAGCAGGGCAGGGTATAAGTGTACAGATACAGGGATTGACAGGACGTTTAGTAGTGGGTGCATCAGTGAGGGCCCCACCTGAGAATACAATGATGACTTTCCAGAGTACAGCAGAGATAGTACTATTGTCTAAACAGTTTCAAACAACATGTCTGCTACTGTTTCTACTGAGCTTTCTAAAGGGAGGGAAATTAATATATTTAAAACATTTAATTTGGGGACATTTTACAAGAGACAATTGGTTTAAATAGAGTGATGTCTCTTAATGCAGATGAAATGAGATACTTGGTCAGAGAAGCTGCGAGGTGTCCGAATGAAGCACATGATAAGCTTGAGGCTAATGAATGCAAGGTGGATATTAGCAAAATGATGAATATTCAGAGAAATGCTATCATTGCTTTGACAAAAAAAGAAATACAGGAATTGGGTTTGGTAACTTTGCAAGCTCACATTAAGGATTTAGTTGAGAAAATTAAAGATTGGAAGGAATTGAAGAGGTGCCGCAAAGAGAAAACTACAACCAACAAGAAAGATACAGAGGCAGAAAATAAAATAAAGGGATCTGTTAGTAATTCTGAATTAGAGGCAGTGTCAGATGTTCCTCTGACAGAAGTGCATGGAGGCAATTATGTGCATGTGCCGTGGACTAACGGTGATCGCTATGCATTTACGATAAATTTTTCAAAATTACGAAAAGAACCTGAAAGATGGTAAAGGAAGTTCATAGATTAGTGATGATTTAATAAATGATTTGTATTGATTTGGATACATTATTTAAGATTGTTGTTCCCAGTGTAGTTGTAGTATTTATTTATTTGTTGATTATTTAAAATCATTACAAACAGCAAAGTACACATATAAGATAAAATTAGAATAAGATTATGACAATCAAACAGAAGACAAAAAATTAATGATCCCTTCATAATTATTTTGTGACTACAGTGTACATTTATATTCAAGCAAGATCTGCAAATAAGCATCAACATAAGTTGTTTAGCAGCGAATGATCGGCAATCAAGAAATAAAGTGCTTTGTGCTAGCTGCCATTGTTTACAATATACCATACATTACTCTCCAAAAAGACTTTAAAACTATGTGAGTTTACAAAAGATAAAAACAGCCATAATAAAATTGCATTTGGAGCAACATTAGCAATAAAGTGCAGTTGTGCTGGTAAACTTTTAGCAACAAATAATAAAGTGTCTTATGCTAGCAGCTAAAATTATCAATATGCCATGCATAACTCTAAAAGAAAACTTTAGTAAAATTGCAATTGAAACAACATTGGCAGTAAAAATGCATTTAAAAATGGTTTAAAATAAACAGTACTTAACCCTAAAAATGTAATGTAGCATTGTAAATAATTTTCGTGGCATAAAAGTTTTCACATTCAATTGTCAGTGTTACAAAGTTTCTTTTCAGCTATAATAGTAAACTTAACAAATCGGGAGATAAGGTAAGCGTTGACACCGCTAAGGCAAGAGATGATGGCATTTCTACAAGATCTTACCCCCAATTCATTAAAAATAGGCTTTAAGATGGTTTTCCGCTCTACTAACAATTGGGGGCATAAAGTTACTATATGCACTAAAGTTTCCTCGCAGGACCCACATAACCTACACAAATTGGAAGGCCATTTGTTTTCCCATTTTGGGATTCCATCTTTAGTCGGATATCTTCCGAGCCGTAGTAACATAAATTTATTCTTAATTAAGGGATTTAAGTAGAACGACAGATATGGTTGGGGAGCCAATTTACCAAAGGAATTTACAATTGACCATAAATGATTTTTTCCCCTAAGTTCATCTTTATCTATTAAAGTCGACAAAAAAATGGTTGATTGATTGATTGATTTTTTTGTAGACAATTTTACTTCTGATTTCGTCTTCTAAATTTGGGCAATCAAAATTACATAGACATTCTTTTAGGAATATTTGCCAGCTGCTCGCATACTCATTTCTCATCATCTCGAGCCAACACTGGTTTGCAAGAGAACCTTCTTCAGCACGAGACAATGACAATAGTGTTTTTAAAAATGTGGATTGTCTACCCAAGGTTTGTCTTTTTAGGCCAAATTCTAGTCTTATATTGGCACGGCTAATATATCTGGGTGATCTATGGACTGAGTGTAAGGTTGCTGTTGCTTGGCCAACTGCAGAGCCAGGTAGAGTTGCTCCTAGAAATGCTGCTTCAGAGGTGGTTGCTGACACATGTAGAACAGCGATAGAGCATTTGAAATAGAAGGTGCCAAAGAAATAAGTGAACTGGGTAAAGATTTTGAGAGCTAAACAAGATCCTAAAGAGTTGGTGCATGCTTACTATGAGAGGCTTATGCAGACTTATGAAAAGCACAGTGGAGTTGAAGATACTGAAAAAGAAGGTGTTATCGGTTTCGTATCAGCCTTTGTTACGAGTCATCCTGAGCTTAGTTTGCATCTTCAACAGTGTGATTTGTTGGCAGACTAAGGGTATTGATGAGATACTAAAGTATGCTAAGTACAGTATGACTGGTTTGATGCAAAACAGAAAAAGCTTACAGATAAGCTGATAGTTGCTCAGACAAAGCAGATTCAGAGAAGCAGAAAGAATCAGTTAGTGGGTTCTGATTTAGATTTTATGCTGCCTGATAATTTTGAAATGAACAAAGTTAAGTATCGGCACCATTTCATTCCCCATTCTCGCAAAGTGCGATTATGGGTAATGAAATCGTGCAGATACAAGGTCCCGTAAGAGGAGCTGTGAATAATTCTGGAGTGAATGCAAATATTAATTTGATGAAGAAGAGCACTGCTTGTCATTTCTGCTGTAAAATTGGCCTCTGGAGGTGAGAATGTAGGCGGAATCCAGAACAAATCCAAAATTATGTTGTTCTTCAGGTGTAGTGAAATGCAAATCAAATGCAGACCCAGTTTGTGACTCCACCCCAAGCAGCTCCTGTGCAGAATGTGCAAAACCTAGGGCAATTGCGTATGAATATGTCTGTAGCTTCAGTGATTCTAAAAAAAAGCAAAGGCAACCCACAGAGTAAGAACCAGGGCATTAAACAATATAAAACAATAATTATTATTAGAAATGCAACTGGATACAAAATGTAAGGACAAGCTCAATCGCAAGATACAATGGGACTGTTCAAGGATGTAATAGAGAAATGAAAAGAAATAGTCATAGATTGATTGTACTAATTATCTGTATTTTTCTTGGATGCAAATGCATGACGTGCAATCGTGTCCCACTTGAACGACAGAACCAAAAACAAACACATTTATACAGACAGTACAAAAAAAAAAATATACAAGTTTCCAAACTGTGACAAATGACCAAATAGGTAAATTATCAAAGGAGTCAGATAACTGGTTCATTAGTATGCATCTTTTATATTCGTAAATATGCATCTAGAAAATTTGAAGGGCGAAATCGCAAAAAACTTCATAACGGTCCAACTAACACTCCGAGTCTCAGCCCCCACCGAAAAGAATGGCCACCTATTACAGCCAATATTCTCCAACATCTCTGAGTTAACTTCAGGGGATCCAACAGAGATCCGATGGTTGGATCATAAATTATTCCCCTTCCAGGTGTGTTTTGTAAACACAACAAGCTTGACACCTCACCAGTCCAAGCTTAGATGGAACTGGTCAAAAATGGACACAGGGGAATGGGAGAACATGCTCACCATCTCCACCCCTGAAATGGTTGAAGATTTGGATAGTAGATAAAGGAAATTTGAAACATGGATGGTGAATGCCTCAAACACTCTGGCTTCTCTTAGACAACAGAACGCCAAGCATCCAGGAGAAAGGGCACCGTGGTTCTCATCAGAGCTCATAAAACTGAAAAATTAATCAGAAAAATGTCACTATGCCATCTGGGAGGCTAGAGTCAATTATTTTGCCTCAAAGACTGACAATGCTGCTAACTCCTCCAAAGAGCTGTTCAATCTGAAAGAATCAGTCAACTCCCCCCAACGGTGGCATGAACAATTAAGCATGGTCCCAGAAATTTCCCAAGAAGATAGCTTGGAGATCCTCAAATCCTTAAAATCAGGCTCTCCGCTGGACCCTGCTCCCCTGGACATTATGTTTAAAGGTGAAAAGTAAGTTATAACTCTGCTAACAGACATGTTTAACCTCTCACTCTAATCCGGAACGTTCCCCTCAGCCTGGAAATATGCCATTGTCAAGCCATTGCCAAAAAAACGATCAGCAGACCCCCTAAAGTGTGAAAATTATCGCCTGATTTCCCTCCTCCCAGGTCCTAGCAAAATTCGAGAAAAGTTTGTAAACAGAAACCTCAAACGATATCTAGAGATGAATGGCATCCTACATCCTTATCAGACAGGCTGTAGAGCGGGCAGCAGCACAGAAATAAGCTCTGCTTGCAGCCACGGAAGAACTCAGAGTCATCTTGGATGAAGGAGGGACAGCTGCCCTGATCCTGTTGGACTTTAGTGCAACTTTTGACACTGTCTCACACCCAGTGCTAGTAAAAAGGTTGGAATAGGCAGGGATAGCCAGAACAGCGCTAAAATGTCTCACCTCCTTCCTCCATAATAGAAATTTCCAAGTCTGTGAGGAAACTTCATTTTCGGAAAGTTACACCCTAGCATGTGTTGTACCACATGGGTCCTCATTGAGCCCCACGTTGCTCAACCTGTATGTCCTTCTTCTGACAGAGATCATCGATATCTTACACTTATGACACCCAGATTTTTTTCTCCCTCTCTCATCAAATGGACAGATCTTCCAATCAGCTCAATAGCTGCCTAAAAAGTGTTGTATACTGGATGTCATCCAGCTGTCTCAAACTAAATGGGGACCCCTGCCAGGTGGATGGAGCTCAATTGGCCAATTTTTATAGGTGAACAACCTGCACCCAAAGTGGAGGTTAAGAGTCTAGGCTTCTGGTTAGACAACAAGCTCTCAATCGCAACACAGGCAAAAAAAGAAACGGCAACATGTTTCGGCCTATTAAGGGCCCTGAGAAAGGTATTGAGATGGCTTCCTAAAACATCCCACAGAGTGGTAGTGCAAGGGCTGGTCCTTTCACAGTTGGATTATGGGAACTCCCTCTTCTTAGGAAGCCCAAAGACAGTCATAAAAAAGCTACAAGTCACACAAAATGCTGCAGTCCATATACTACTGAAAATTCCCAAACACCAGTCGGTTACCAAGACTCTGGCAAACTTGCACTGGCTCCCAATACACAAAAAGAATTCACTTTAATACTCTATGCATTGCTCACCGAGCCATGTATAAGAATGGCCGAGTGCTGATCCAAAGACTACTAACAGTATATGACCCAACAAGAACACTGCACTCCACCAGCCAGCAACTGTTTGCTTTACCAAGGATAAAGAGAGCAAGGAGAGGAGGATGCTCTATTTTGTTCCTGGCACCAAAACTCTGGAATTCCCTCCCTCAGCATATAAGAAAAACTAAGTCAGAACTTAAATTTAGACAACTGTTAAAAACTGCCATTTTCAATTAAAATGGCGGACCAGAATGTTATCTGCAGGCTATCTTAGCGCTGGGAGGCCCGGATAGACTAGAATAGAATAGAATAGAATGTGCCAACAATGTTTCAACCCCCTTTGAACCCCTTTGATCCCACAACCTAGAACTGGGCTGGAGCCACAATTTGCACGCAGCCCCATTTTGTTCCTTTATAATGGTGTTGGGTAGTAATAACAGTCATTAAAATTATTTCACTATTTATCCATTGCCTGATTTTGCACATGTTTTTTAAGATTGTATTTTAATTGATATGTTGCATATCCCTGTTCCTTTTTCCTCTAGGCACTACCAGCCTACTTATTATCTTTATGACCTGCATTGTGTGCCGGTATTACATGCTGTATTGACATACGCAGCTCGATGAAGCCGCAGGAGCCGCATTAAATAGGAAGCCATAGTAACCACATGGCCACGCCCATTTTAGCTTCCCTTAGATACCGTAGACCTGGAGCGCTCTCGCTCCAAGCCTCGATTTCGTCACCCGTCAGTGTCAGTCATAAGGAAGGATGCCGTAGCATCTTCCAGCTGACACTGACGCATCGGCAAGGCTGTATCTTTGTAGCCCTCCTTCCATGACTCCAGCGGATCATTTTCCAGCCCTTGATGTCCACATCGTGGTGTAAGGCCATTTCAATCCAAGCAACTGCTTGTGTAGCAAATTCATCTCCTTGGGGGTAAGAAATCTCATCAATTACGCCTTTTAGTGCCTGTATTTATGTAGCACCCTCGGACCACATATGTCATGTCTTATTTATCCTAACCAACCTTTACTCCCCTTTATGTTTTTATTCAGTTCTCAGGGTGCCCCATGTGAGTACCCTTTCCCTTTACTTTGCACTTAGGTGGTGTGCACTCTGTGTAGCTTTATTATGACTCCATCAGGCACAGTGTTAAAAAGCAACCATTTTTGACTTCATGCTGTCAATTATCCCAGTACTAAGTAGTCATTCCATATATACTTTTTAATCTGCAGGTGTCCCAACTATCCTTTGGTCCTGATGAGACCCCACATTTCAAAGGGGGTCGGAACATCATCGACACATACAAACAAACCAATTATACGACTCTTTTGATTGATAAAAGGGCTCACTTGCATTTGATAATTTACATTTTTGGGGCCCTATTATGTAAAGGGCACACCTTCCCTGTTTGTGCCCGGCGCACCTTAAAACAGGGAAACAGGGAAAGTGCACTCTATTACATGGAGTGCGCTGGCCCCAGGGCAGCAGTGAACTCGCACTGCCCTGGGGGCAGCGCATTCATGAGAAAAACCGAGATGCTGCTTTGAAGCTGCTCCATGTTTCACAGTGCAGACGGCAACTCGTCTGCACCTTTAAGGGGGATTAGAGATCCCCTTGCAGGCGGGGGCAGTGAGTGACTGCACCCGCCTGCAAAGGGATGCCTGGGTAGTCCATGGGACCCCCTTCCCCCTCCAGAGGGCTGCCATCAGGGGGCGCACTGACAGTGCACCACCTTTTAGGTGGCGCACTATCAATGCGCCTCCTGACATCTTCTTTGCCTCTGCGCCTGCATCTATAATACGACGCTCACACAGTGGCAAAGGGTTTACCTCATTTGCATGGGGCTATGCCCCTATGCAAATGAGGGAATGCCTTCTGACGATAGCACTGGCGCTGTGTGTGCGCCAGTGCTATCGGTATTATAGAAGGGGACGCACAAGCATCTGCGGCCCCTTCTGTAATGCCAAAGTGCCCCGGAGGTGTGCAAAGCGGGGACAAACACCCTTTGCAGTTTGGAAACTTGCATATTTCTTTTTTTGTACTGTCTGTATAAATGTATTCTCCTTCATTGTTTGTTTTTGGTTCTGTTGTTCACGTGGGACACAATTGCACGACACACATTTGCATTCAAGGAAAATACTGATAATTTGTAATACACTCAATGTAGGACTACTTCTTTTTGTTTCCCTGTTACATCCTTGAACAGTCCCATTGTATCTTGCGATTGAGCTTATCTTTACATTTTGTATCAAATTGCATTTCTAAAAAGAACCATTGGTTTTTTGATATTGTAGCTCCAGTGAAGCACTAACACTTGAGAAATAAAATGCCTTACAGTGCAGGGTACTAGCAGAAACCATTGATTCTGAATAATGATATTCCTTAGTTTTCCCCATAGATCAATTCCCAATGATGGTGCCTGAGAGTGAAAGAGGATTGCATTCTTGGTGCAGTCCTCAGGTAGACGAGAATGACCTATATGTTGATGGTGAAGTGAATGGCCATACTGTTTCATTTTTGATAGACAGAGGTGCTACCCATTCTACAGTTTGTTCTGCGAAGGTTCGAAACCGAACCCTCTCGGGGAGAGAAGTCCAAGTTGTAGGCATTAGCAAAAAATAAACTGTTAACCAGGTTACAGAAAATGTTCCTTTTAAAACAGTACATCAGGCTGTTGAGCCAAGTCTTGTCCGTAGGTGAATGTCTGCTGCCACAGTGAAAGGCAATTTTGTGCTTGGCCAGGAGTAGGGCCGCGGCTGTGAAATGGTGGATACTCTCGGTAAGTCTTGTACGTAGCCTAGTAACGCCAACACCGGGTCGCGGTTTGGATCAATGTCTGTCATTTGGGCAAATCGGGAGAATAAGATATGCCAATAGGTGTGACAAGCCTACATGTCCATGATGTGTATGAAGTCTGGCCCCGCTAGGTGACATTTGGGGCAGTTGGAAGACCTTGTGGGATTGAGCCTTTGCAGAGTGCTGGGTGCAACATAGGCTCTACTTAGAAATGTATAATGTATGAGTTTGCGGCAATGGTTAGGTGAAACGAGGTGCGTTTGAGCGCAGCAGGCAGACCACATCTTGTCAGTTAGTGGGCTTCCCAGGTCAGTTTCCCAGTAACCTCTAAGCTTCTCGTCATGGAGGGTCAACATGGCCACACTCGCATGGTATAGCCTTGAGACTAGGTGTCTCTCATCGCCATCGTTGATCACTAGAGTCGGGGGTTGAACTTGTCTGGTGCCCGTAGGGCACAATGGATGCATTGCTTAATGAAGCGGTCCATGTATGAGGCAGTAGCAAAACGGGTATCAACGGATTGAGTAATTACGTACTCGTCGGGGAAGAGGTCTCCGAACGTGTGTAGGGCGTGACTTGTCATTGTGTGTTTGACCAGTTTTTCTGGATAATGGGAAGCCAGTGACTTCTGAAATTTTGAAATAACTGCAATGATACATAGGGAAGGTTTAGTTGGTGAATTTAATGAGAACACATATTAAAATGCTAGGTGAATATATTGACATTATGGGGGTTAGAAATTGCATGGTGTGTACTTTTCTTCCTTCTTCTGCAGGTGGAGATGCAACCTGCTTACAGATTCCTGTATCTTATTGACTTCAATGTATTGTGTTTGTTAGTATATATAATAAGCAAGAGTTTCTATCACTGTACCTGTCAGTTTTCAACGGTTCGCTGGAAAATGTTTCTGTTTCTGAAAAGAGTGGGAATGAGGTAGTGTATGGTAAATTTCTGAATACAGTTGCACAAACTAACCGTAACACTAAACAGACTAAACAGGAGTATGCATGTGGTTTGAGTAAAGAAGAGTGTGAATTTGTTAAGGATACAATAAGAGGAGATTGACAACCTTGAGAGATTGTAAAGATGAGAAGAGAACAAGAGAGCAAATCAAGGCAGAATTTGGGTTTTCAAATTTGCATCCAAAGATTGAGAATGGAGCATGAGAGAAAGGGTGAACTGTGTATGGTGCATCAGGAACCTACAGAAGTTAGGCCAATAGAGTTTATGGGTGAGAGGGAGTGCGAAAGAAGTTATGTTGTTAGTTGTGATTTTCTGGTTGGTGAGGGACCATTTTATAGAGGAATTTATTATGTGTGTGGTAAGACTGCTTGTTTCAACCTACCCTGTAATTGGGTGAGCTCAAATTATCTGGCATTAATATTTCTAGGAGTTTATAATGTGAGTGGAAAGAATGATGTTGCTGGTTTGAAGAAAGAGGGGCGTGGTTTTGGACAGATAGTATTAGATATATTAGGAGCTATGATTCCTTCTATAGGAGTGGCTATGAATGATGTGAAAATTAGAAGATTGTATACACTGGTTGATAGATTGACTTCTAACAATGCTGGTGCTTTACCCAAATTAACACTGAGTTATTTACAATGCTTAGCGTTCAGTATCTTTCTTGTGAAGGAAGGTGGTGTTTGTAGGGTTTTGAAGGTTAAAGAATGTTGTACCTTCATTCCTGATAACAATAGGTTTATTAATGCCTATGTTGGTTATATAACTAACATTTCTTGTGAAGTCCAAGCTTCAGAGGACCATGGCTTGTGGAAACAGTAGGTTCCTGGGTTAATAAGATAGGAAAAGGGTTTAGTAAGGTTAGTGAATGGTTCATTAGTTTGGGTGGTGGTATGTTTAGATTAATACTAATCTTCGTAATTATTGTGTTGATTTGTGCAAATGTCCTGTTTTTCTTGTTCAAATCTTCTGAAATGGTATTTATAAAATGTGGGTGTAAGAGGATCTTCAAAGAGAAAGCAAGATAATGTGCAGATGGAGGATGTCAAAGACTGAGTTTATAATCAAGTAAAGGTATTGGAAGAAAGGAATCACAAGAAGCAGAATGTGATGCAGACTGTGCTTTAACTGTTAGAGTAATTGTGTTTTTAGTCATTACTGAATAATCACGGGGTTGTTAGATTTTTGTGCATGATATATTTTTCGTGCATTATTCTTACATGTAGAATGTGGGTTTGTTCTTGAATTTATATGTACACACTCTCATGATGCTATTGCCCTTGAAATGAATTTCCTATGTCTCTGGTTCTTGTTAACTAAGACTCAATCAATTTAGACCCAAACACCATTTTGTCCAAAATGGATGTCTCTTTCTGCATGTACACTGTTCATTAGTTCTGCAGCACACAGTCAAGCAGTGTGATATTTTTTTAATTCAATTGACGTTGCTCTTGCTGTTCTTGATGAAAACGTTCCGGTGGTTTCTTTCCCAATGGCCTTCTGCTAGCTCGCTGTACTCTATTCATTTACAATAATTTGCTGTAAATCATGTAACTAGTTTTTTCTGCCATCGCCAGATGACATTAGTGTAGAGTGGCCAGAATCATTATTCATGTAGGGGGATAGTGCTTAGGTGCTAAAGCAATATGACATTTCATAAAACTGTGCTTTTAATTGCTAAATATGTAATACTTTTGTTCATATCACAATGATTCTATGAGAATATTTCCTAGATAAACCCCTGATTTTTGGGCTGAGCCAGAAGACTTTCAGATGCACTAGGGAGGGTGTATGTTTCTCTACTGATTTTGCTGCTCACTTGGGACTTGTAATTTTTGTCTGATTTGCACATTATTCTGTGATGCCCTATTCAAAGTGTCTATATGGTACTGACTTTATGCTTTTACATTTATGATCTCTGTACCATACCTTTTAAAATTTTGTAATAAATCGTTTACATTTTATTCCTAATCTAGAAGTCAATTATTGAGTCCTTACTTAATTGACTGTATTTTGATATGCTGTGGGGTGCCTTATCTCAGGGACACCTTGCCTCATGAAATAGAGGCCTTAAACCGTCTCAGATTCATCAACCTGTGGGTGGGTATTTAAGGAAATATTTTTGGGTTACACAAATGTAGGGGTTCTCTGCGCCCACACACCCCACTCCCTCAATTGTAGAAACCAGGGAACATGCCTGCTTAGTTGCCACTGTTCTGGCTGGGGAGCTGAAATTCAAAGGTGAGGTATCATATGAATGGGCCCTGGCCATATTCATGAAGTCTGGCTACCAGAGTTTATACACATTTTAGACTGAAGAAGGAAACATAAGATAAGAGCACAATTTCCTAGAGTCGTGACTGCCATGCTGTTACTTTCCCAGAGGCTGGAAAAAAGCTTAGGACCAGAACAAATGATGGAGACTGCTGCTTCTGCCAAGAAGACAAGGAGGTTGATTGCACAGTGTGGAGAAAACCTCTTAGATCCAGCAAGACAAAACCAAAGCCCAGTGTCCCAAGACTGACTCAGAAGCAGCTGTCGAGGAATCATGAGGATCTCCAGCCCAGCTGATCTAAGCTGGACCTGGGAAACAAGATCATCATTTCCAACTTATGAGGGTTGAGGATGTGTGGAAGACACTGAAGGACTGCCTGTGTGAGTACGTATTCCCACTTGAGCTCCCTCCCTGTGCATCTGTTCCACAGATATGCTATCTTAAAAAAGTCAATAACTCAGATGGCCCAGTCAGAGCTTTTCACCTTGTAAAGAAAAATAACATTGAAGTCAAAGCACGACTAATATGCGATAAAATATGACACACAGCAGAAAACAGAAATATCATCATGTAGTGAATTCAATTCAATTACTATATTGTTTTGGCTAAAAGCTATATAGAGTTAAACATTCCTTGAGACAAAAAAGAAATAGTAAAATAAGAAAAATGCAGTCATTGTTAAAACAGTTTTAAAAGGAAGAGGTAAAAATACATTTAAAGTGTCAATACTGATCATCACATTATTCCCCTCGTTACCAACCATGGAGACCATATATAATTGCATATATATGGACTGCTTCTTTGAAACTTTTGTTTGGTAAATTACAGCATTTTGGGTGCTCCAATTACATAAAATTAACATAAATAAGATGCTATAGTCTTGTACATTGCAGATGAGTCAGACACGTAACACAACACCAATGCTCCCCTGTTGTTTTATATGTCATTTGCCTCGAACAGGGGTAGTGGCCATTGTCTGTGTGGCCCGGTGGTTTTGCACAAGTCCAATCATTTTGCAGTCTTAGAAACTTTCGGTGGGAATCACTGGAATTCCGCGTTAGCGTATACCTTGTAAAAGCAGGGTCTCCAATCGAAATCTTAAGTACCATTTGGATGAGATGTAGTCTAAATATGCCTCAAACACTTGTGTTTGCTTAACTGCTAAGTACTCTACCTATAACAGGTGAGCTGTAATGCTGTTTAATATTTTTTCTGACCAAATAACATCTTTTATTTTGCAGATCCTGGCGGCAGATTTATCACAGATGGGTGGTTAAATCTCAGTGAGCTAAAGGTTCCTCAATGTCTTTCCATGTGACATAACCAACTGCACTTCCTTCAGTTTTCCATGTTAGCTGTGTCCTTTATCGACCTCATGTATATTTCGGTCTGTTGGTACGCATGGAATCTGACCCCAAACCAGAACAGGGCCCAATGCAATTATTTTAAACACAATTCATGCCTAGTTCATGGGTTAGGGGCATCAGCAGGATACCTGGGCTTAGAGGTAGAATCGACAACCGAACTCGGTTTTCAGTATTTTCCACAGTGTCATTGTTGATATATCTTCAACAACATATTTCTTAGTGGAAAAAGGCTTTGCTCTCTATATCACCCTTTGACTTCTGTGGTCCCCTCCTTAATCATTACTAGAATCTAAGGACCTCCACAGAATCATTATTGGATTCTCGAGAACCCCGACCTAAGCAATTCCGATGACTTGAACCCCAAAACAATATAGAAAATTATGAAAACATACATTCATCAATGAAATACACAAATGAGTTACTTCAGAAACAAGTATAAAAAAAATCAAAGTTATAATTTTAATGGGAAAGTTGGAGCTTTTCTAAATTCAATTAAGGCTACCTATTACTATTCTTTTTGAGGCCCTTGCACTGCTCCCACAAATCAATCTGAGCATACTAACTTAATTTTTTAGCCTCCAATTTCAAATTCTTTCACATCTACAGAACGTTTTAACATTTTCAATTTAACATTTTGCTACTTTATTTATATAAACTTTAATGATCTGTTAATATTATTTTAGTTCCTTAGCAGTTGTGGACCTCTGAGTAGGCATTGCGGACCCCAAGACCACAGGTTAACAACTGCTGCTTTATATACTTGCAGAATTTCACTCAAAACATCACCACACTGCTGATTTGCATCTTAGAACAGCACACATACTTTGGTTCAGCATACTCACTTATTTTAATTATTGATGTAACAATTACGATTTGTGGTGTATTCTGATGTCTAGGTAGCCAAAATGGTTAACTGTCTCTAAAGAGATCTACTGATTTTCAAAGTGTGCTTAATGACCTTTCGGTTTCAAGACCATATATTTCATACTGCTGGTGCTTTTTTTTTTTTTAACTTTCTTTATTGAGTTTTCAATACAAACATAGCAGTGCACTCCCATTTCTCAGATTTAACAGTTGTCCATATACAAAAAAGTCCGCATATAAATACATTTCAAATAATCACAGCATGTCTTCACATAGGTTCGGATTATTGATATAGCTCATCCTTCTTTCTTGAATTGCTGGTCATGGAATATAAGGTGTACATGCAACGAATACCATGGATCATATTAAGTTGTAGTCAAACAGCCTATATAGAAGTATCATACGGGGTCTATTAGTACAGCAGGCACCCCGCTCTGTAGTCATATGCCCAACCTACTAGTACAGGTTCTGTGTTTGTATATTTGCTGGCCTATCAACCTGCATGTAAGGGTTCAGAGGATAGTGATTTCTACCAGGTGTCATTCGAAGCAAGTCAAGGGTAGCAGTTCGGCATATGTGTTCAATTGATTTTTACAGTAAATGAAATCTTCCAGCCATTCCTTAAATTCGGGAGCCCGCCCTCATCCCCATCTGCATGCCACCCTCCGCTTTGCCAATAATAACCCCAGTGATATAAACTTCCTGTGTGAAGCTTCAAGTTCCTCAGTATATCCCAGCAATGCCACAACTGGGGTGAGATGGATATGGGTGTGCAGCATTCATGACAGAGCGGCAGATACCTACGACCAGTAATCATGTATCACTGCACATTCCCCTGCAAGATGTAGGGAATCTACCCCGCCCCGCCTGCACCTGTCACAACGATCATCAGGTCGCAGTTTATATCTGTGGAGCCTTGCTGGTGTGGGGTAAATGTGATGTATGAATTTAAAATGTATGATGCAAAGGCAGCTACTAGCTGTTATCAAACCTGTCTGTTTACAGCAGTAGAGCCATTGTTTATCTGTGAGTGGAGTTTCCAACTCTAAATCCCAGCCTGCTCGTGAGCCACCCTGTACCTCTGGACGTTCTGTTTGGGCAGTGCGGTAAAGCAGAGAAACCACATGCGAGGGACTTGTAGTCTGCAATAATACATGTAGCGTGTTTAGCTTGGGAGGTTCCTGGGGAAAGGTGGGAGTGGCAGCCTTTACGTTGCACCGAAGCCTAAGATACAAACAATCTCCAACAGTGTGGGTGTCTCTCCGTTCAGTAAGGTCACGCGGTCTTTGAAATCCCCTTTGTGATAAAGATCCCTCCAGGTAGCTACCCCGCTTTTTTGTTGCATGTTACAACAGGATGCTTAGTGTGTGACAGGAGTCCAGGGGTGGTAAAGGAGGGTAGCCAGGGAAGAGTACAAGAGAGGTTAGTGTAGTTTCCTGGCCAATCGCTGCCAGGCAAGAGAAGTGCATGCCACTGGGGAAAACAATCTATTTTTGCCAGGGATCTTTGCTCCCAGGAAAGCTCCAGTAGGAGCTGGGGCCATGTATCCCTGCTCAACCGCTAAATGAGGCATGAAGGGTGGTGGTCAAAACCAAAAGGCTGTGAAGTGGGCTTGGGTGCATAGGTAATACAACTCCATGTCCGGGGCTTCAAAGTCAACTTTCGAGAAGGGTTGGGTAAGTGTAGTCCATCGCACCTTAGGTTGTTTGCCACCCCAGGTCAAGGTGATCAATTGTGTCTGCAAAGTTTTGAAGAAATGGCGGCCTGGTGGGTATGGGATATTGAGGAATAAATATAGCAGCTTCGGCAAAATGACCATTTTAAATAGAGAGATCCGACTCACCAGTGATAGAGGCAGCAAGATCCAGCGAGTGATGGATTCCGTGAGTGAGACCATTGCGGTGCCATAGTTCGCCGGTAGCATTTCCTCTCTATCTCTGGACACAACAACCCCTAAATATTTTATTTTGGAGTCATACCATGCTAGAGGATAGTCAGGTTGGAACCTCTGGGTATTAGATGTGAGAGGAAAAAGCTGGCTCTTGTCCCAGTTGATAAGTATACCCAATAGTTCTCCAAAGCAGATGAATTCAGGGAACACAGGGCTTAGACTGATCTGAGGGTCCCGAATATAGAGAGTGATGTAATCGGCATACAGCGAAACTAGTAGATGTCGTGTGGGGTACCTCAGATCATACTCCCTATGGTGTTGTCGAAGTTTCGCTGCAATAGGTTTGATCGCCAATGCAAAAAGGAGAGGTTACAGAGGTCACCCCTGTCTGGTTCCTCAAGAAATGGGGAATTGCTGGGAACAGCTACCATTAATCTGCACCTTCGCCTGTGGTTGACAATACAATAAGGCTATCCAGGATAGGAAAGGAGGGGGAACCCCATCCCCTGCAGTACCGCAAATAAATAGTTCCATTCTAGAGAATCGAAAGCTTTAGGGTCGTCTGAAAAAACAGCCACTGCAGCCAAACTGCGGTCCATATCCTGTAATATCGCAAATAGGGTGCGCAGGTTATGTGAGGTGGCTAGTCCCGGTATAAATCCGGATTGGTCTGGCAGGACCAGTACATCCATCAGTAAGCTCAGTCGATTGGCCAAGATTTTCGCCAGTATCTTCGCATCGCAGTTGTTCAGTGATAGAGGTCTGTAGGCCTCGCATTTAGTGGAAACCTTTCCCGGTTTAAGGTGAGAGATAATCATTGCCTCCCGCATAGAGAGTGGGAGCATTTGTAAAAGTCTGCTGGTAGGCCATCTGGCCCTGGAGCCCACCCAGACCGCAGCTGCATTAATGCTGTCCGTATTTCGTCTTCCTCAATATCCGCGGCGAGGAATTCCCTTTGTGCATCACTGAGCCATGCCAATGCCATGTCTTGAAAAAAAGAGGCCACTGCAGCCGATTGAGTTCTGCGCAGAGTGTAAAGAGTAGAATAGAAATTAGAAAAGGCAAGGAGGATATCGGCAGTGTCTCTTTTCAGGGACCCATCAGAGCTTTCAACCTCCAAAACATAGTTAGAATACCTGGGAGTAAGCACTGCCTCCGCCAAAGCTCTCCCCGGTCTCTTCCCCTCACCGTATCGATGGGCCCGAAGGTATTTATTATGGAACAAGCACTTCCGCTCTGCTTCAGTGATCAAGCATCTGAGCTTGGCTCTCGAATCCCCATTGGGTAAACTTGCGATCTGGGCCTCAGTCAACTTAAAGTCAGACTCCAATCGCTGGACTGTGCCTCGAATATCTCGCAGGATACCACCCCCTTTTGCAATGCAAAAGCCTCGCAATGTTACCTTGAAAGCTTCCCAGACTACGGTCAGGTTTGGGACCAAGTCTATATTTTGGGCAAAGAAGTCGTAAATCTCTTGTCTCAGCTCCTCCCGAAACGAAGCATCTATTAGGGCAGTGGGGGGGGAAGTCTCCACGATTGGTAGGGGGAGCTAGAGACCGGTGGTCGCAGTTGCAGTAGTACTGAGGAATGGTCAGAATATCTGCGAGCGAGATACACCGCTCCAGTCAGCCAAGTGCTGAGGCCACGGGAAAGGATCCAAAAATCTACACTGGAACAAAAGGTTTCTTCTTTTTGTGCAGGGTGAAGAGTTCTCCAGGCATCTAATAGGTGGTGATCTTTCATAATGTCTCCTAGGTGTCGATATGCTTTAGTATAGTGACCTGGTACACTGTGGGATCGGTCTAAAGAGGGGTCCAAGACTGTATTGAAGTCTCCTTTCCATATAAGATGTTTGGAGCCAAAATCTAGAATAAGGCCCCATATTTTGGCAAAGAATGGGGTGTCGTCTATATTTGGGCCATAACAATTGACCATAGTGATGGATTGAAAGGCAAGATGTCCCCACATAATACAGTAGCGGCCCTGTGGGTCTTGGAGAGAACCTGCAGGAAAGTACGGGGTATCTTTACGGATCAATACAGCTGTTCCTTTGGCATAGGTAGAGCAGGAGGCAAAGCATCTATGGGCAACCCATTTTGACGCCAAATTGGCCGGAGCGGCTGGTCCCATATGAGTTTCTTGTATCATCGCAATATGTATGTTGTGCCTGTCAAGATAACCAAGGATGTGTCTGTGTTTTTAGGTGGCACGCAGTCTCCGCACATTCCAGGTTAATAGGTTATAGGTAGGACGGCCAGAGGCTTTGGACATAGCCATTGGCCAGGTCAAGTGGTATCTGTAATAGAGCATGAGCAAATGGTATTGGGAACACATAACATCTACGTAGCCGTGGACAATAATGGGGTGCACAAAAGGAACACATACATTCAAACAAACCCCTCCCCCCCACCCACACCAGTGGCCCAAACCTGTTGGTGACTCAAATCCCACCCTAATGCATAACAACAGAGATACAGAGGCCGTGGCCTTTCACTGCGCAATGGTTGTGCAACAGCTCTAAAAGAAGCGTATATATCATCCAGTGAAACAGGCCGAATAAAGAAGGAGGATAAAGAAAAATAAAGTAGAGCTGTAGAAAGAGAAGTGCAAAAAGCCTATACGGAGGATGAAGAGAGAAGAATAAGTAGGGAAGAAAAAGAAAATAAAGGATTAGGACTGTAAACCATATCATTAATAGGGGTTTCCTGCTGAGGGAACCTGGCAGTCTGGCTCGATCTAACGAGGGTGTCCAGGATAAAGAAGAACTGCAAAAGGCAAAGTGTTTCAAAGTCCCATTGGGTCATATTCGGATAGGATATAGAAATCAAAGTCTCCAATGTCATAAGAAAAACTACTGCATCGGCCTTGAGTATGAGATAGGTTACAATAATATGTGCAGCAGACGGAGTGAATGTTGGCGTTAAGAGTGAGCCTAAGTTAAAAAAAAACACATTTTAGAAATGGAGCACATCAATTCTGCTCTAGCCAGGTTCTGACAGTGGCGAAGTGGGCCTTGAGTCCAACGAGGTCTCTTTAGTCAAGGGTGCACGGCAAGATTCTCACCTCAAGAAATCTTGGGCTTGCTGCAGAGTATTGAAGGTGTGTTGTTTCCCTTGAAAAGTGATTTGAAGGTGTGCTGGGTACAGCATGGCATAGGGGATATCAGCTTGCTGTAGTTTCCGTTTTACTGGGAGAAATGTTTCACGAAGCTCTTGCACCGCCGTGGTGAATTCAGGGTAGATTGAGATGGAGTTCTCCTCGTAAAGAAGACTTAGTTTCTCTCTAGCTGGGCGTAGTATTGTGTCACGGTCGCGAAAGTTCAGAAGCCTAGCCATGATGGGCCTGGGCGTGGAGCCTGGGGGAGGCCGGGCGTCAAAGAGCGGTGTGCCCTCTCAACCACCAGTTGCTTAGAGAAGGCTCTCCATGTTGAGTATCTGCCCTCCTTTGCGAAGACACATCCTCTAAACTGGATATTTTGTGTTCGGTTTCATTAATGCGACCACCTTGTTTTTTCCAATCCCGGGGTGATAAAATCCATGTGCATACACATAGAGTCCATTTTAGTTTCAATTGGCGTGAGACTTTGCCGCATAGTGAGCAATAAAGAGCGCTTATTTACATCTTCAGCCTGTTGATTTTGTTTCTGCCCTTCGGCCATGGCTGTGTCTAAGTCGCGGGCTGGGGCCCATGCTGATTTTTGGGGCTCAAAGGGAAATTTAGCTTGTTTGCCCTCCGTCCTGCCCATATCTGAAATACAGTCTCAACCTCAGTGGGCGGTGTGTCTGCCGGCACAAGGTGTCAGAAATGCAGGGTGGGATGGGGCTTATAAGTGTAAATGTCTTTGCAGGGCTAAGATGGCAGCCGGTGTTTTGCCCCGCCCCTGTGGCGTTGTCTGGAGGGTACAACGCAGAGGTGTATTGGTGTAACAGGTAAGTCCTGTCACCTCCTGAAGCAATCAATACAGTTCAGATCTCCCCAGATTTAGCAGTTCACTCACCGGCTTTCACTCGGGATCAGCAGTTAGAGTATGGCAGCAACTAGGTCCTGGTCTCACAGGCTGAAGCCAGTCGATCCCCGGCTGGCCCCAGCTCCAGCATGCCATATGCTCGGGCGTTCCTCAGGCCCGCCTCAAGGTCGGAGCACCATGCCTCCCAAGGCCTCCGCGTCTATGCGGGCCTCCACCGACCAGGGAGGAGGGAGCCTCAACTAGCAAAGCCAGGCCCAGGGGCATGTGGAGCTGTCCCAGCCCATCTCCACACGAGGTATGGGCCCCTCTCCTCTGCAGCCGCTCGCACACGGCCGTGCAGCTCCCCAGGCCGCCGCCGTATCCCCAATGCAGAAAAGGTATGCTGGCAATTGTCACCTGGTGGGCTGTGGTGAGCTTGGGATCAGCAGCGCCACACCCTCCCCTCACATTGAGGAGAGTTCCGTATCAGAGCCTTCTCTCTATTCCATCACAGCCGCCATTTAGATAGGCTGGACAGGCCACAGCGGCAATGTGTGAGGGTTGTCAGTGTCTTCTCATCCCCTGTGATCCTGCTGCCGCGTTTTGCCCCTAGGCTGATAGTGGGGCACTTCTGTCAGCTTGTGGGAGCAGAGTTGCTCCCCAATTCACCCATCCGGGGTAGAATAGTTTAGGATTGTTGTACCGGACAGCAGGAGTCTCACATGAGTGCGGCCATCTTGCTTGCCGGGTCTCTGGTGCCCCCATCCTGCTGGTGTTGATTATTCATTTTCTTTCACCGCAGAAGCCTTAGTCTCTACAAGATTTAATGCATGGCAAGTTCAGTTAGAGTAAGTAGTACTGAGTCATCAGCAAACACGAGTATAGGGAGTGCATCATGCCAAGGTACTGCCCATCATATTTTAGGTACAAGCTGAACAATAGTGGTGTTGGTACATGCATCTGGCAGACCCCTCATGGCTACCAGGAATTTTCATGTAGATTTGCTGAACTTCCCATACCCATCTCTTTTTTGTGTTGTAATTCTTTTTTGAAAACATATCTATGGTTCAGATGTACAGAGTAGTACAATGTACATATTGTAGCAGGAGGGAAGGGTGCGGGGAGAGGGATGCTGGAGGGGTGGGTAGTCGTACAATGCTTGCAATGTTAACAATAATCACAAATATTATGTCTTCCACAGCTAGGGGCAGCTGGCCCACTCCGTTAGGAGAAAGAGCATGTGTGAAAATTTGACAGTGATAGACAAGGGTACCCTGTATGGGGGAGTGGAGGGGTGTGGGAGTGATAGCCGAGGCGAGAAGGAAGAGGCGGCCCATGGCAGTAACCTGGTGCACGTTCCACAGGGCACAATGAGGTAGTGCTCATGTCAACAAACAGGGAGCGGAGGACAGTATATGTTCATGGTATGGTAAGGCACCGGGATGTGTCTGAAGGTGAGAGGAGAAGGGCGAAAGGGGGGAAAGAAGAAGTAGAGAGATGGGCAGAGAGAGGACAGTATAGGTGTAGAAGAAGAAAAAGAGCAGGAGCTAAGAGACGAGGAAGGGAAAGAGGAATTTGTGGGAAGGAAAGGGGGCAAGGACATAGGAGGGGGAAGGGAGGGAGAAGCGAGGTGCCGGGGGGCCCATACCCAACTCTTGCATTAGTACCTCCAAGCAACAGCCTTATAGGCTCAAGAAGGTATTGTGGCATACCTCTGCCTTCTATCACTAACTAGAGAAGAGCACAGTTGAAGTCAGAAGCATATTTAAGGTTAATAAACGTCATAAACAAAGAGGTATTTTTTCAGTGGCAATATTTAGATCATATTATGTATAACCTCATTGCTTATCCCTTTTCTAAAACCACCTTGGAAGTTGCTGGGAACATTGGTGTTATCTGGCCATTCTTGCAAGCAATTTAAAAGGACTTTGCTGTAGATTTTCCCCACACCATCAAGCAATGAAATTGATCACTAGTTTGTTAGGTTAGAGCGGATGCCCTTTTGGTAAGCTAGGACAATAAATGACAATCTCTAGTCAGGTCAGCTGCAGTTAATGACAGCATTGAATACTGCTGCTAGTATTGACACCCAGATTGCACTGTTTGCTTTATACACGTCAGTCGGCATCATGTCAAGACCTAGAGCCTTGCATGATTTTTGCATGCTAATTGAAGCTTCTACCTTAGTGGTAATGGGCAAAGATAAATGCTCTTTACAGGCATTGGGTTTTCCAGTGGGCTTGTCTCCAAGGTATTGGTTATCCTCATCACTACCTTTTATGGACATTTGGCTGAAATAGACTAATCATTTCTATGACCCAACACCCATTTCTAGGGGGTTTTGTCTCCCTTGACATCCTGACATGACAATTTCCCAGAGACCTTTAATGTTCTTATCTCATGTCGCTTGTCTTAGAATCCCTATACTCTTTGCTGCATTTGTTTCTTTTTGCCTGTTATTTGTGCTTTGCACTAATTTCTGAGAGAGCTTACAAGCAGGTCTTTGGCAGGTCTCAGCTGTTGTGCCCTCAATACTTTGTTTAGATCTCTTTTCTTCTTCATACAGTCTTCGTCGTATCATTCATACTCATGATTTTTGGTTTTGAAGTGGTGTGGGCCTTTGATGAAGTATTGTGTACCTTTCTATCTATTGCTCTCCCAAATGTCTCTAGTGCTCTTTTGGAATTGTCATCTCAGTATCATTGTTGTCATTGTTAGTGTTGAGGCAATATGCCATGAGTAAATCTCTAAGATATGATGATATTTCATCCATTATATTTAGAGCAAGAAGAATATATCTTTGTTGGTTTTCTGAGTGCCCTTCGATTGTTGACCAAGTTAAGGTCTATGTTTGGAGTTGGGGACTCAATAACTACCTGGGTGTATTCAGCTCAGATAAGATACTTTCGACTCTGGGTAAAACTTTCATGTCAATAACAAGTGGCCAAACTTCTAGGTTAAGGAGTATGTAGTCTATGGGGCCGATTCACAGAACTAATCTGAGACAAAATCCTAAACTTACTACTTTTTGGTATTCACAGAAGGCATTTAGTAGTAGTAAAGTTAGGATTTTGTCTTAAGTTTGACTTAAGACAGACTTAAGACAGACTTAAGACAAACTTAAGACAAACTTAGGACAGACTTAAGACAGACTTAAGACAGACTTAAGACAGACTTAAGACAGACTTAAGACAGACTTAAGACAAAATCCTAACTTTACTACTACTAAATGCCTTCTGTGAATACTAAAAGTAGTAAGTTTAGGATTTTGTCTCAGATTACTTCTGTGAATTGGGCCCAATGTAACTAACTCTTCTGTCAGGTCTGAATGCATTCCTTGTTCGATCATCTGATTTTGGATGACCGCTCAAAAAGTGGAGTCTGCAGGCGGCCATCATGTGGGAAAACTGTTTCCCTTTGTAACTGTTTTTCCAGCAACACAGACTGGCCTCTGGAATCTCCCATGCAGACTCTTCCTTAGTCATCTCATTACTGGTCATGCTCGACATGGGCCTGATGCCTTGTTTAATGTTTGCAGGGGATTGTACATGTTTGATATATAATGGTGCCTATTCTGACCAGAATGATGTTGCTGATTTGAAGAGAGTGAGGCGTGGTTTTGGACAGATAGTATTAGAAGGGGTTAAATATATTAGGAGCTATGATTCCTTCTATAGGTGTGGCTATGAATGATGTGAAAATTAGAAGATTGTCCACACTAGTTGATAGATTGGCTTCTAACACTGCTCGTGCTTTAACCCAAATTAACACTAAGTCAATTGCAGTGCGCATAATGATATTGTAAAACTGCTTAGCATTCAATATTCTTCTTGTGAAGGAAGGTGGTGTTTGTCGGGTTTTGAAGGTTAAAGAATGTTGTACCTTCATTCCCGATAACAATACGGTTATTAATGCCTATGTTGGTTATATAACAGTAGGTTCCTGGGTTAATAAGATAGGTAAGGAGTTTAGTAAGGTTAACAAATGGTTCATTAGTTTGGGTGGTGGTATCTTTAGATTAATACTAATCTTCATAATTATTGTGTTGATTTGTGCAAATGTCCCGTTTCTCTTGTTCAAATCTTCTGAAATGGTATTTATAAAATGTGGGTGTAAGAGGATCTTCAAAGAAAAAAACAAGATGAAGTGGAGATGGAGAATGTGAAAGATTAAGTGTACATCAAGTAAAGTTATTGGAAGAATGGAATCGCAAGAAGCAGAATATGATACAGACTGTGCTTTGACTGTTAGAGTAATTGTGTTTTTAGTCATTATTGAATAATCACAGGGATTGTTAGATTTCTTTTGTGCATGATATATTTTTGTGCATTATTCTTACATGTAGAATGTGGGTTTATTCTTGAATTTATATGTGCACACTCTCCTGATCCTTTTGCCCTTGAAATGAATTTCCTATGCCTCTGGTTCTTGTTAACTAAGCCTCAATTTAGGGCCAAACGCCATTTTGTCCAAAATGGATGTCTCCTTTTGCATGCCCCCCCCCACTCTGATGTGCTGGATATTTCTACTTTCAGTTGACAGATGTTTGGTGTTAATGCAGAGGGCAATAGAAACTAAAATCGCCAGTCCACCCCATGATCTTTGGATTTTTGTTCTGGTTCAAAGTATGTGAAGAGTCCATCTTGTGGAATTTCCTCCAGTGCCCAGGTTTCTTGAAAACAGCATGTGTGTATTCCTCCAATGAATTGCATCTTGCAGATAGTCACCATCCTACAATTTTGGAGTTATACTTACTGCATTTTAGTTGAGAATCCTAAGTTGGGGTTATGGTTACGCTATTGTTGCCTCCCAGGTTCCTGATTGTTGGTTGTGAGTGAGATGTTGGTTTCTATGGTGAGGGGCCAAAAGAACAGCCTGGGCTGCCATCCATCCCCAATCCATGTTGTCACTGTGTAGTTTGTTGCCTTAAGCCACTGAGTGCAGAATTATTTTTCATCACTTGGTGGATTAATAGTTACTAGCAGAGTGGCATTTATCTGCTTAAAGGTAGGCCTAGGATCTGTATGTTTTTTTACAGCAATAGTGTCAATCCCTGGTCCACTTGCTTACACTGGTGTTCTCTTCCAAGATAGTAGGATACTTTTCTTCGCATGATAGGCATCTCCATTCTCCAGTTACTCAAGTTAAGGAAGACCCTCCATCTTTTCTAAGGATTTTACTGAGGATATATCATCCAATTTACTATATGAAAGGTCCGGTGATGCTCTCTCCGTATAACCATTGCTGAGATATGCCCCTGAACAAATAGGGAATGCAGTGTACATGATATCTGTCACTACTCAAAAACATTGACAGAGTTTTCTGCATCACATCTTTTATGGGGCAGAGTTACAAAGATAGTTCCTTTACAAAGTAAATATTGCAGGTCCCATAAGTTGGCCAATGAATAGTCTCTCCACTGATTCAAGCCGATATTTTAAGCAATTCAAACCGATTAGAACAGTAATTGGCAAACATGGCAAATCACTAGGTAACCTGTTTAGTGACATCTTCCTCCATTACTGTGCTAAACACCCCAGTAACCAGAGGATTTAGGTAAATTCCTTTTTCAACAATTTGCTGCCTTCGTCAGTTGTGAAAGGACACTCTTTACATCTGCATAACAGGGTGAAACTTTCCATTTGACAGCTATGCCTGGTGTAAAAAATTGCAAGAAAGTAAAAAACCTAGAACCCGAGCTTGAAAAGCTGGCACTTGAACAAAGGTGACTATTGTCTCCATCAAAAAAGGTAGCACTACAGTCTCACATTGCATTGCATACGCACACGATTTAACATCTGTGTCAGTGAGGTATCACAAATAGTTAAAGGTCTGCATGTCATGTTTGATACCAAATATCAATCCCAGATTTTGCATTTATGGAAATGCAGTTCGACTGATTTCATCAGACGGATGACTTGAACCTGCAGTAGGCTAAATTATGTTGGCTAAAAAATTCAACACTGGACGCAGGAGTCGCAAATCTGTAGGTGGCTTTACTAGTCCTGTATTTTTTTTGTTTGAATTCTGGTACTTGCATATGGGCTTTATGCATTACAGAGTTAGTAGATGGGCTATTCACTTCTGACAAAGTGACACGAAGTTCCTGCAAACTTCATAATAGTACATCAAATAAATAGTCTTGGGAACAGCTTTGCAAAGCAAACCATTTTACAAACTCGGTCTGCTAGTAAATAAAAACATTTCCAACACAGAACAATGGGGGCAATGTAAATGTTGCAGCTCGTTCAATAAAGAGCAAAAAAACAAAAACAGAAATATTCAAATAGCTGTACCGTGTCCCACTGGGAAAGTGTGTACTATACAGCCTAGTTAGATTTAAAAAATCTTACTGTCCTCCCAACAACACTGGCCATCCACTGTCTCTAAAATGACCTCCATTCTGCACATTTTCCGTGACCTGCAATTCAGCATATTTAATTCCACAGCAATGCAGGCCCTGAACACACAAGGTTAACATGCGAAATGTTCACATCTCCGAGCCAACAGAAAAATTAAGATAGAAACAGCCCCACACGTAATGGTGTAACAGTGAATGTTAAATTTTGAATATGTTTGACTGTGGAACCACCTGAAATTCTGTGTGATGAGAGTTTGAGTAGAAAGGGTTTGCTTAGGGTTCATCACTGAAACCACCTATGTGTGTGTGAGCTGTGTTCATATGTTCGGATTTCTAGCCAAAGAGAAACAGTAGAAATGTTGCCTCAGATTTACTGTGGTTTCCCTCATTGTGTGGCCTGGTTGTACTGAACTTGGTATCATAAGAACCATCCTTCAATGAATTAGGGCTCCTGAGGTATTGCGGTTACATGGTTTGTTGTCCCCTTACACAAATGATAGGTCCTGTGTTATTAATTGGTGCCATGGTGCCCCCTGCACTGTGGGTGCCCCCGGTTCCATGACTGCTGACATCAAAAGTCTTGACCCCTATCTTTCACTTCTGAGACATGCAGCCCTGAAGTCCATGACTACACTGTGGTGCCTACTGTATGGTAACAACCAGTTTTTGGTACTTATTGGCACCGTGAACTTGGAATAGAGAGAATTTGATCCGCAACTAGTCATCTGAACTTGATAGCTTGTATTAAAGAAACTGGCCACAACATACCAGACACCCTACTGGCAACATTGTTTAGTGTGCTGACCAATAACACCAATTTCAGTGTTTTCTAGATTCCCAGTACACTGTTAGAGGGTGATTTGTCAGGGATTATCACCTGATCTGCAGTATTAGCTCAGACACACTGAGTTATCTTACTTCGCCCCTACGCAGCAGACAAACTAAAACGAAGGTGCATGACAGCCCTTCGAGCTGCAGTCTTACCATTTGTGTAGCTGTTGTGTTGGCATGCACCATGGAATCTTTCCAGCAGGTTCTATGGAAAGTGTATGGCGGTGGTTGGAAACAGAGGAAAGAGGTGGCAGCTGGAGATTGCAGTGACTGGCAGTCACCTATGGATTAAAAAATAAAGAAGAATACTTACCAGCTTTTGGTGTTGATCTTCATTATAGTGGCGAAGAATGGGAGCGACATCTGCATGCACTGCAGCAGCAGAGGAGTGTTGCATTATCAGCTTGTGACTGGATGATACTGATGGGAGGAACTGTACATCTCACAGGTACCGTTTTGAGGTCAGGCAAACTTTGTGACATTGGAGAATTTCCCATGCGGCTGCCATCTTGAAGTCAGGTGAGTCATTTTATGGGGAACTTAGGGCCACTTTTAACACAGATAATAATGGTTACAATATGGAAGGGTGACTGAAACCAGAGTTTACATCCTGTGATGCCAAAAATTATTATGGAACTCCATCCTTACACCTCTAACATTTACAACATTTACAATAGAGATATGAAGGGTGTTTCTCCTCCACCACCATTCTTGGCATCTCCTGGTAAACCATCTTTAGAATAGACACGGTGGAAGGAGTCATTTGAGGCGTATCTAGACGCAGTGGATGGCGCCATATTCACCAATAAGAAAAGAAGGCCTTTTAATCCACAATTTAGGTCCTGAGGACAGAACAATTTTAAAAACGTTACCTCTGATTGAGATAAGAGTGCAGTCTCATCACGTGGTTGATGAGTATGGACCTATAATTCAAGCGTTAGAAAAGCAATTTTCGCCAAGCAGAAATGTGGTACTTGAAAGACACAACTTCTTACAGTGGTCACAAATGCAAGGAGAAACTGTAGATGATTTTGTGTCGTCTCTAAAAACTTTGGCACTCACATGTGTTTATTGTGATATGACAGACGAGATTATTTGTGACGAGCTTATTGAGAAAACATGCAATAGGAAGATACAGGAACGGTTGCTGTCTACTGACAATCTGGATTTAGAAGCTGCAATGAAAAGTGCAAAAGCCACTGAAAATTCAGATGCTTATTTTAAAGACATTTCGGCTCCCACTGACGGGAATATGTGTGGAACAATACCGAGTCATCAGTAAAAACCTTTAGCCAAGGATTCCCAAGATTTTAAGAATGTAAATACAGACAAAGGGAAAAGAAATCAAATATGTTTTAAGTGCAACAAAAAGGGACATTTTCCGAGAGTATGTTGCAAACCACGAAATTCATTGGATCAAGTATCAGTGAAGAGGATCATTGGAATGCAGATGACAGTGATGTTGTCCGTAGTGTAACTGGTCAAGATGACTGTATTGAAGAATTGAGTAGGGAAAGCAACAAACAGTTTCTTTACACAGGTAAGAGGAAGCCTTCTAATTGTGACATTCTACTTAATGGTGTTGCGATCCAAGTGATGGCGGATTCAGGGTCTCCGTTTAGTATCGTGGGTTCAGAAGTGTTTAGAAAAGTTCGACCCACAGTTCTAAGACCCTCAAATGTGAAGCTGTTTGCCTATGGGGGAACCCAGATTGAGGTTTGATAGTCAGTTAGAATTTGGGAGGAAAGTTATAAATGCTGATATTTATGTGGCCACGTTTGGGACAAACCTATTAGGATGGAACGATCAAGGGGAATTAGATATAATTTTAGCTCCCAACCATCCAGATCGAGTTATATCCAGGACTCCGTTAATAGAGAATAAGTGTGTGTGTTGTATGAATAAGGTGTCCAATACGCAATGAACTGCAGATTTTTCTGATGTGTTCGGTGACAAAGTAGGAAGATTGAATGGTTTTCAACATCAGATAGTGTTAAAGTCAGATACTGCACCTGTAGTCCACCAAGCTTGTAAAGTACCATTGTGTTTAAGAGAGGTTCTTAAAAAAGAATTAACCCAGTTGTGTGAGCTTGATATCATCGAGCCAATTGAAAGCTCGAAGTGGTTGGCACCAATTGTTCTGACCCGCAAACCAGACCATTCATTGAGGTTATGTGTAGATTTGCATGATTAAATCATAACATTTGGATTGATCATGAACCTTTCCCTAACATTAATGAGATGCTGTGCACATTCAAAGTAGGAAAAATCTTTACCACCCTTGACATGTCCGCTGCTTATTGCCAGATTGTCATAACTGATGATTTCAAACATCTCACATCATTTGTCATTCCTGATGGTGCTCTCCGTTATAAACGGATGCAGTTTGGTCTGGCGTCAGCCACTTCGGTATTTCAAAGGCTCATGAGGTTGATGTTTCGGAATCATGCAGGAGTTATATATTTCCAAGACAACATACTTGTTATTTGGTGAAAGCATGTTAGAACATGATGAAAGACCGGGTAGAGTGCTGCCTGTGTTGAGAGAAAGGGGCTTAACTTTGCCTGCGGAAAGATGGAAGTTCGAAGCCAGTAGTGGAGATTAATTAGGCCATCACATTACCATAAAGGGGATGGAGCCTAAGGGTAAGATCATCACAGATACACAATTTCCATCGAAGAACAGTTAAAATCATACTTAGGATTGGTTGAATAATTCCACATTTGTTCCACATTTTGCACCAAAAACTGCACTGTTACGAGCGTAGCTGAAGAAAGAGTGCACATTTATATGGAATGAAGAGTGCCAACAAGCGGTAGAAAAGATTAAAACAGACATGGTGAATGCATTACTCCTGAAACATTTTGATCTAATCAGTGGCGTAGCAAGGGGGGGCGGAGAGGGCGGTCCGCCTCTTGCGACACAAGTTTTGGGGGAGCCGGCTCCCCCTCCGCTTTAAGCAGGAATCATCGCCAACCCCCCCACTCCACCACCACTCTTCAGCATGGCTGCGGGGCGTGAAAGGCAGAGACCGCCACGGGCGGCAAAGTGCCTAGCTACGCCACTGGATCTAATGATGTTAGTATCATGCTAATTGATGCTAATAATGATGGATTTGGGGCTGTTTTACTTCAGAAAAAAAGAGATGGAAGGGAAGGTAAGAAACTATCACATTTGCTTCTAGAGCCTTGCGTGGATTGGAATCGACATACTTCACGATAGAGAAAGAGGCACTAGCTTTGTGGTGGGGCACACACTTCAGAACTTATGTATGGGATATTACTGTTGTTTTATGTTCTGATCATAAACTCTTTGGTTGATTTGTTCAGTACACGCCTAGGATTGCCTAAAGGCAATATCGGTTACAAGAGTAACATTCCTGTGTAGAATATGTCCCTGGGAGGAAAAATGTAGTTTCAGACTTTTTGTCCAGGTTGCCATTGGATGTTGAGGAGGAAATTACCGGTGAGGAAGTAGTAGTGTGTACCATGGAAAACATGTTGTCATTGTCCAACAGTGCAATTTCAGAACAAGAATGGAGAGATGCTTTGGCTCAAGATGCTGTTTTGTCCCAAGTCAAGGACTGGATTGAGAGAGATAGGCCCAGTGGTAAGAGATTGGAAAATTAGTGTGTTCCTTATGCGCATGTGGCATCAGAGATAAATAGCTATGAAAGATTGGGATGATTGGGTTAAATACTTGGTGGTTTCGGACAATCTAAGAATAAGAGTACTTGATAGAGATGGCCCATGGAATGAAAAAGTTTTGGTGGCCAGGAATTGATAAGTCTGTGGAGAGTTATGTATGTGATTGTGCGAATTGTGTCATGAGTGGCAGGAGCTATTCTACCAATCCATCACCTGTAGTTCCTATTGAGATAAGTATGTCTTCGTGGCTCATGTTGGGTTTGGAAATTTCAGGTACTTGTAAAATTCCTGGTGAATGCCTTAAGCATGCTGTGGTGATCATTGATTATATGTCCAAGTGGCCTGAAGTAGCATTTATGAACAATGTTGAAACCTGCACTATTAATGAAGTTTTGAAAAATGTTTTTAGCAGGGAAGGGTATCACAATGATTGGTTACTGATAATGGAACCCAATTGGTTTCAGAGGATATAAAGGATTCTCTGATGGAGTGTGGTATACATCGTATCCGCACTTCTTTGTATCATCCCAGGAGCAGTGGGTTGGTGGAAAGATTCAATTGTACACTTAAGGATCAAATGCAAGAAGCACTGGACAACAAATCCAATTGGAAGCGAGCTGTGAGAGAGATGCTGTGGAGCATGCGCTCCTCACCTAATGAGATCACTGGTGTTTCTCTGTTTGTCTTACTGGGAGGACGTGTCCCAGGGTCTAAGTTGAACAGGGAATGGATGGGGACGCGTCGCATAAATAAAAAAATCTCTGTGTGCTACTATTGGGTGTTGTCGGCATACTATAGGAGTGTTATTGGTCGATGCCCGGTGGAGCTGTTTTTACAGCTATAGAGGAGATTGGCTTTGGTTTCACCCCCGCGGCCGTCACCTACCCAGCCGGACATTGGACATAGTTTTCCCTCGTCTCTCCGCTGTGCTTCCTTTTTGACCCGATCTTCATTCCTTACCCCTTCTTTCCTTCCCCCACTTGACCTTCCATGCCCCATTGGACGTATGTACTGGCTAAGTTACGCTTAATGACTCATGTTATTGTCTAATCTCTGTTTTTCTCCTATGTTTTACTTAGCTCTTGAAAACATGTAATTGTGTAACTTGCAACTCGCTGATCCTCATGTAAAGCGCTCTGATACCTACGGGTCTAGCCAGCGCTATATAAAACTCTGCAAATAAAAAAATAAAATAAATAAAAATAAAAATGGGGCATTTAAGTGTAAATTCTTCTAAGTTAGGAAGGGTTGTGGATGTCAGAGAGCAAGTCATAATTAGGTATCATGGTACAATTAGCAGTGGCATGAAAGTGAGAGTGGGTAGTTGGGTGTGGTTAAAGAAACCTGGTCATGTGAACAAAGGAGGGTCAAGTTAATTTGCTCATATATACGTGGTGCGAGTGTGGCTGCATGCTGTATGTACAAGTGATGGTCGTGTGTGGAACAAGCATAAATTCATATTGATTCCTGATGACAATGTTGATAAGGTACGCAAATGTTTTGGTGAGGCTGATGGTGAAGAATGTGTGGCTGTATCAACCTCACATCCTGGACGTTCTTCGGATGCTTGGCGCATGCCTGGTTGTTTTTATAATTTCATTACCAGTTAATTATTTACCCAGTGAATGCTATTCTGGCTTGTTGTATTACCTTAATGCATGTTTAAATGCTCTTTCTTTTTTTGTGTTCACCGATATTTGCTAGTGATTTGTATATATACACAGATTTATTATCACTTATGTGTTATGATGGTAGACATTTATGTGGATACTTAATTACATGTTGTTCATTATAAAGGGGTGGGATATGTTGTGCCATAGGGCAGCCTGATACTCTAAGCATTGATTAGGTAAATGCCCTAAGTTATAACAATAAATAACAACTGATAACGCAGAAAAGACACCTTCATTGAGAATCTGTGTAGTTAACTTATAGACATCTATATCAACACCACTGGCAATGTGAATAGAACTTGCATTACTGTGGAATCCAGTCTACAAGCTATACAATTAATTCTGTTCACTAGTTCGGCAGTAAATTGGTAAGGCCTGTGTTTCCTGATCATTGTATGTCTAAATGGCATTGGGGTTCTGCAGTGTTTGCACTATATAGGATAGTGGCACTTATGATCTGAAATGGTAACGATTTTAGCATTTATGAGACATATATTTAGCTATTTTTGGTATACTGCTTTGATCAAGTTGCTCAAAATGTAGCCTAAGAGGTGAGACTAATCTTTAGAAATATTACAGACTATAGCTCTTGTTCAGCCCCAAAAGCAGGGCGTTATACTGGGGGATCATGTGGTGTAGTGAAAGTCCAATGGGCAGATGCTGTTATACAGTGGAACTGAGGTTTGATCAACAGCATTCATTTGGGGGTATATAACAAATCTTTATGTTTCGATTGTAGATATGTAACACATTTTTATGTTTCTCCACAATGGTATGTTAAAAAAGTGATATTTGAATGCCTAGCTATTCAATGGAATATTTTATATTGACAAAAATGGAATTTATGTGAAGCATTACCTTAAATTATTTAAGTGTTTTCTGAAGATATTCTCTAATTCAGCAACACATGAGATACAGATTTTTCTTTGTATTAACATTTACAGCCTTGAGGAAGTGGATCGTTACCTGTGAAACATAGCAGGAGTATTTTATTAATTTAAGATCATAATTTGAGATACATTCTTGATAAATTTTAGGAAAGCAACTATAGACGCAAAAAATAAATAACTGTAAAATGAAACAAATGGATTATTAACATGGTGTCATATTTTATAAACCTGTTTTAATATACTGAATAATTATTATTGAAGATGGTGCTCCCGAGAATATAACGTTTTGTAGTTGTAAATATTCACACCATTGGGTGTCTGGTGTCTCAGCTCTGCTCCCGTTACACCACACCTGGTACCTAAAATATTATTGAAACTGGGGATGTCGGGAAGGAATGGGGATGAGGAGAGTGGAGAGGGAAGAGGACAAATGTGACCTTTATCAGATCACATACATGTGGATGCTAACAGAACCAAGAACTGACCACATTATCAAACTCTCAAGAGGTCAAAGAAGATATGAAATATCCATTAAATAGGCCACCATAAAGTGCAACAACTATACGGAAAGAGGCATCCCAGAACTACAAACCAATGGAGTACTTTGTTATAGGCTGTAGGTCCGAATATCATTGTAGAATTATTATATTATATTCACTGTCCTCTGATAAAGCCTCACTGCTCAACCACACTACCACAAATAGAGAGTAAGGTGCTATCTAGCTTTACCTCTGCCTACCTTTGGTGTTCCACTGGACTCTGTGCACACTATACCTCACTTAGGTATAGTATATACAGAGCCAGCTTCCTACATATGGCCACAATGCTTGGTTAGTGTCATTTCAATCCAAAAAACCGCGGCGCATAACTATTACATCAGCGTAATGCGGCATGATCCTGCTTTTAAAAACAATCTGTTAAAAAAACTTCTTATAACCCAAACGTACGGCCACATTTTAATGAAGCTAGTTTCAATAACCAACCGCGTCTCATAATTTGTACATCAGTATAATGCGGCATGATTCTGCTTTAAAGAGTGATCTATTTGCAAATATATTCTTTTAACCCAAACGTACGGCCATATTTAAATGGGGCTTGTTTAGACAACCAACCTGGACTAATATCATCGGCCATCAATAAGTGAAACGTGTGAGCCAATGCCCACTGTCACACCGAACTGTCCGGCCATCTCGGAGTAGAATGGATTTGGCTACAACCAAACGCGTCTAAGAGTTTCTGCCAAATTTAAACAAAGCATGTGGACCAATGCTGGCTACCATGACATGATGATTATCCAGTTTATTGTGGGTCACCCCAATTTAAGCGGCATAGATGGATATTATGTGAATGTTTAAAACAAGGCAGCCCAATTGGATGAACAGAAAAAAGGGTATCGAACCACAATGTCCGGCCATCTTTGAGTATGGCAAATATAGCTACAGCCAAACTGGGCTGACTGTTATAGCCCAATTGGATGAACTAAAAAAAAAAAGTAACGAACCACATCGTCCGCCCATCTTTAAGTGTGGCAAATATAGCTACAGCCAAACTGGGCTGACTGTTTTAGCCATCCGTATGCGAGGCTGCAAAAGCCTAATTCAGATATTAGTCGAAGACGCCTATTTCGGCATTTGGAGTTAGCGCTATAGGGTAAACTGAGGAAAACAACATGTTCGAGACGTGAGCTGTAGCTCACATGCTTTGCATAGCCTGCCATCTAGTGTTGGATCCGGATGTTTGCACTTTGTTTTTGTTCGAAGAAGTCTTTTCCAGTCACGAGTTCGGATGTGAATTGCGGCGCTCCGGTTCGACACCGTTTTTCGGGTTCCCTCGACGCGCAATCCATTACCCTCAACGGTATTGTTTCTCAATCACGTTTCCCAATTCTCCGCGTATCGTTTCGAGTCAAAGTCTTCGATCGGAAGAGTCGTGGAGGGCCTTTGGGCCTACCCGTGTCGGGCTCGCTAGCAGTCGATAGAACGGACTCCATTCAAACTCTGTCCCGGCTGTTGCGCTAAGTTTCAGCGCACCGACTTGCACGAAGTGTGCAATCTCTGTCTACCGCCGGAACACAACGAAGAAGACTGCGACGCGTGCTGAGCGTTTCGATCCAAGAAGACGCTCCATGACCGTTGGGCTCAACGTCATGAAATGCACCAACAAAGCGGCTCCGCACCGGACATCTTTGGTGAAGATTCCGACCAGGAAGAATCCACGCACAAGGAACCGAAGAAGAACTGGAACACATCTTCGTGTCCGCAGCCGACTCCGACATGGAAGAAGAAGAGCAAGTGACACCGGGTCAGCGTACCGTCAGTACACACACCCCCCTGCCTCAGCACTTGTCGACGAAAACGGCTCCGGTCCTTCCTCTGCCCTCGGGCCAAGGTCGGCACCGAGAAAAAGTTTTGGACGCCCCGCCCTCCGGCTTGGCATCGAAATCGAAGCATGCCATTGTGGCCATTCCCATGCTACCGAAGAGTAAATCTTCAGAGTCGAAGGCTTTGGAGCCGAAACTTTCGATGCCGAAAAGTACGGCGCCCAAAGGGAAAACGACTGTTCCATCCAAAGAGCCTTGTTTAGACGTTCCACCTGCAAACACAGATCCAAAACAGAAAGAACTGGTTATCCATCCAGATACTGGACATATTCATGTGAAACTGCTAGAGAAAAGGAAAATGGGCTTACAAGAGGACTACCACATTCCTTTGAAACGCAAGAATGTAGGTACTAACCCTGCTCCTCCTCCCATTACACCTCCTTTACCCATTGACCCAAACTTGCTCATCACACCCACAAATTCCCCACAACCTCAATCACCTAATCCACAAGATGAAGAGGATGGGGATGGGGATAGGCCACAGGACATCAATGACCCATGGGAGGACTATAATACAGATCAGATCACAGACAATGATCCGGATCTATACCCCTCCAAACACTCACCACCTGATGACAACATAGGGTATATAGAGCTACTTAACAGGGCTGCTCAATACCATGGGGTGGAATTACACACAGAGGCTCTTGAAGATGATTTTCTATTTGAGACCTTAAGTTCCTCTCACAGATCAACACAGACACTACCCATGCTTAAGGGAATGCTTAAACATACTGACAAAAGTTTTAAAGACCCTGTGCGGGCAAGAATTATCACACCCAGAAATGAGAAAAAGTATAAGCCAGCACCTACTGACCCCACTTACATCAAGGGTCAACTTCCATTAGACTCCCTTGTAGTCTCCAACGCTCGCAAAAGAGCAAACTCACAGACTACAGGAGATGCCCCTCCTCTTGATAAGGAGTCGAAATTAATTGTTATGTTATGTTATGTTAATGAAGCTTGTAGAGCGCAGCTGTTGCCCAAAGGCGTCCTGGCGCTAAGCGCTACCTAGTGGGTGTCCTAAGAGGAAGATTATACAGAGAAAAGCCAGGTTTTCAACCCCTTCCTAAACGAAAGGAGATCCGTGGCCTTTCTCAGATGCACAGGAAGATCATTCCAAGCCCTGGCGGCACAATAAAAGAAACTCCTGCCACCCCAGCTGGCTTTCTTAACTCGGGGGATAGTCACTAGCTTTGCTTCCGAGGAACGTAGCATTCTTCCAGGAACATACCAAAGTAATCGATTTCTCAGGTAATCTGGGCCACTGCCCATCAGGGCCTTAAAGACCATGCACACTGCTTTAAACCGTGCCCGTTGTTTCACTGGAAGCCAGTGGAGATCTCGAAGACCCTTTCCCACTGAGACGAACCTGGGAGTGCCCGTTAGAAGTCTTGCTGCCGCATTTTGCACAATCTGGAGTCTATTGATGAATTGATGCCTCGGGCAAAAGAATAGCATCCCAAGCAGCCAATCAGTGGCAAATTGTAAATGCGCAAGCTCTCTTAGCTCGCTACGACAGAGCTCATTATGATGAGCTAGAAAAGTTAATACAGTTTTTACCCGACAAACACAAAACCAAAGCCAATGACCTAATTCAGGAGGGACAATTAATTACCAATACTTCTATTAGGTGCGCCTTAGACGCAGCAGACCGCGCAGTCAACACCAGTGTATTGCTACGCAGACCTGCTTGGCTCAGAATTTCGGGGTTCAAACCCGAGGTCCAAGACTCTATTTTGAACCAATCCTTTGATAAAGAGCACCTCTTCGGTCCTACAGTGGACACTTCTCTAGAGAAGATGAAAAAAGATACAGAGGTTGCAAAATCCATGAGGGCTTTGCAACTCCCTTCCAATCGGAGATCATTCTGTCGCTCCTTTTACAGGGGTGGCTCTAAAACCACTTAATCAGAGAATCCCTCCTCCTCTTACAAGGGTAATAATCAATCGCCCTCTCAAGAGGTTACTTTAGGGGAGGATTTAGAGGGAACAACGGCAAGGGAAGTGGCAGAGGCAACTCAACACGCACTTCCCCTGCAAACACCAAACAGTGACTTCCCTCCTCTACCCCCTATCATTCCACTCCAGTCGGGGGACGTCTCTCCCAATTTCTACCCGTCTGGAATACAATCACCTCAGACAGATGGCTTCTACAAATTATCCAATATGGTTATTGCCTGGAACTTACAGACACTCCCCCAAACATTCCTCCAAGATAACACACAATGTCACAAGAACATCTCAACCTTCTCAAACAAGAAGTTCTCTCTCTGTTACAAAAAGGAGCTATAGAAACCAGTCCCATTACAATATCAAGGGACCCGTGTATACTCCCTGTACTTCTTAATTCCCCAAAAAGACGGCTCTCTGGCCTTTACTAGATCTCAGAGACCTCAATCTATATATATATATTCTGACCCGTGTCCACCACAAACTTTCAAGACAATTTTTATAACAATCCCTCCTGCCACTCCAGTAAGAAGAATCATCAATGATTCCTTATCTACCAGAATAGTTCCAGAAGAACTCAAAAAGTCATACATACGCCCTTTACTGAAAAAAACAAACTTGGACACGCTGAACCCTGACAACTACAGACCCATTACAAATGGACCTTTCCTGGGCAAACTGATAGAAAGAGCAGCGTTCACCCAGATGTCACAATTCATTGAAGAGAATGACATACTTTCAGACTTCCAAACAGGTTTCCGTCCGGGAAGAGGCACAGAATCTGCCCTCCTTGCCGTCTGGGATGACCTGAAGAACACAGTAGACAGCAACGGGTTTGCTACGCTTCTCCTCTTGGACCTCTCGGCTGCCTTTGACACGGTTGACCATGACACTCTGAAACAAAGACTCTATGAAGCCGGCATAGAGAGGACTGCTCTAGACTGGATCGCATCCTACCTTCGAAACAGAACTAATGTCATCCATACCCCACCTTTCTCATCCAAACCATACTCCACAAAAGCAGGGGTCCCTCAAGGCTCTATCATCTTGCCCATGCTTTTCAACATCTACATGAAGTCATTACCGGTACTGATCAATCAATTTCACCTCACGTGCTATAACTATGCAGATGACACACAAATACTCCTTCAACTGAAATGCCCCAAAGACATTGGAAACTCCCCAATTTTCAGTTGTCTCAGAGCCGTGGATCAGTGGATGACTTGGAGCCACCTCAAATTGAATGCTTCCAAAACGGAAATACTCACGTGTGGCGATTGGAAACATTATGACCCGCTTGCCGCCTGGCCTGATGAACTGGGATCACCACCTAAAGTATCGAAGGAAGTAAGAAACCTTGGAATGACCATGGACTCCGAGCTATCGATGAATGCCCAAGTGGACAAACTAGCAAGATCAAGCTTTGTCACTATAAAAACGCTGCAACAAATTTTACCTCATTTGGGATTTCCACACAAGGTCCAAGCTACCATCTCTCTTGTTCTGTCCAAACTCGATTATGCCAATAGCCTCTACCACGGATCACCTTTAACGACCATGAAAAGACTACAACGGATTCAGAACTCGGCTGCCAGACTACTCTTGCATATCAAACCGCGAGACCACATCTCACCTGCCTTGAAAGCCCTGCATTGGTTACTGGTTGCCAGAAGATCCACGTTCAAGCTGCATTGTATCACCCACAAAGCAATACATGGAAAGGGACCGCTCTTCATCAGGAATAAAATCACCAAACACATTCAACAAAGGAAACTCCGCTCTAAAATGGCACCTCGCCTCAAAATACCAAGATACAAGAAAAAAACCATGTTCAAGCAGCCCCCCAACATAAGATCCACGGACAGCCACCTTATCTTCAGAAAACTGCTCAAGAATTGGCTCTTCCCCACATAAGCACCATACGCAAACAGAAATTTACAGCATATCCCTCTGTATATAATCATTTATTTTTACTATAGATATGTACCTATCTTTGTGTATTGCTTTCTATAAACATGTAGAATAATAGTAAAAAAAAAAAAAATTAAAGTACAATAACACTTGAAAACCGGAGTTTATCTGGTGCATCTTTGGTCTACATGTACTTCTTTCCTTGTGCATCTATGTACCTTCCATGTACTTGGATCTGTGTGTTTGTTACTTTCCTCCTGAAAAGCATATCCAATGCACTACCCTATTTCTCATCCTGTACCTCTATCAATATCTTTAATCTACATATACCTACCTCCTTTATACATCTATATACTTTCAATGTACTTATGGATCTATATATTTATCACTTTCTTCTAATTCAGCATATCCAATGCACTACCCTATTTCTCACCCTATACTTCTCTCAATATATCTTCTAACCCAACTTTCTGACTCATCTCAAACTTCTTTCTACTACTCTTTCCAATGCACTACCCTATTTCTCACCCTATACATCTATCAATATATCCTCTACACCCACTCTCTCATTTATCCCAAACCCCATACCACTACTATGATCCCCAAAATAACCCTTTCTAGACTCTCCCGTACTCTACCCCACCTTGCATCATCTGACACCTCTTTTACTATACCGATCCCCAAAACAAACCTTTCTAAACTCTTCCCTCTGACTCTTCCCCTCCACAATCCCTTTTTACTCATCCAAAAGCCTCCTCCTACTGCTATGACCTCCCAAAAAAAAAAAAAAAATCCTTCACTCTCCTATCCCTCCACTATCCTTTTCAATCAAAATAACAGACTAACATGTTCACTTCTCAAATTTCATATTCCACTATACTAATTCACCACTAATCCTTTATGGGTCCCAGAGTAGCGTGCTACTCGCCAAAAAAGTGCTTCAACACCTCAACGGAGGTAAGCAAGCATTATATAAATGCAAACCTTTTTCCCTCTTCTATCCATCCGCTACCTTTCTCTATCCAACTGAATAACACATCCACCACTCGAACTACTTTCATATTTCACTATACTAATTTTCAACACTAATCCTTTAAGGGTTCCGGAGTAGCGTGCTACTTGCCAATAAAGCGCTTCAACACCCCATCGGGGTTACAAGCGCTATATAAATGCAAAGCTTTTCCCTTTTCTACCCCTCCCCAACCCTTCTCAATCCAAATAACTGACTAACACATCCACCACTCAAATTACTTTCATATTTCACTATACTAATTCAACACTAATCCTTATGGGTTCCAGAGTAGCGTGCTACTCACCAAAAAGCGCTTCAAACCCCATCAGGGGTAGCAAGCGCTATATAAACTACAAACCTCTTTCCCTCTTCTATCCTGCCGCTACCCTTCTCTATCCAAATAACTGAATAACTTATCCACCACTCAAATTACTTCATATTTCACTATACTAATTTTCAACACTAATCCTTTATGGGTTCAGGAGTCGCGTGCTACTCGCCAGAAAAGCGCTTCAACACCCCTTCAGGGGTAACAAGCGCTATATGAATGCAAACCTTTCTCCCCCTTCTATCCCTCCGCTATCTTTCTCACTCCAAATAACTGACTAATATCCACCACTCAAATTACTTTCATATTTCACCATACTAATTCAACACTAATCCTTTATGGGTTTCCGGAGTGGCGTGCTACTGCCCAAAAAAAAAAAAGGCGCTTCAACACCCCATCAGGGGTAACAAGCGCTATATAAATACAAACCTTTTTTTCCTCTTCTATGCTTCCGCTATCCTTCCAAATCCAAATAACTGACTAACCTATCCACCACTTTAATTACTTTCATATTTCACTATACTAATTCAACACTAATCCTTTATGGGTCCCGGAGTAGCGTGCTACTCGCCGAAAAAAAGCTTCGACACCTCGTCAGGGGTAGGCGCTATATAAATGCAATTACAATACAATACAATATTGCGAGCTAAATTAACCATTGCAAAATTATAGAACCATGGGGTGTGGACTTTCTATTATTAACTCTAAAGGGGTGGCATTTTTGTAAACATTTTTAGGACACAATATTTCTTTCAGACTATATTCTGGCTATGATGTTCTGGTACCATACCTTTTTGGCACAGGGAAATATGCTTAAAGAAATTGCGAATCTGTGGCATAAGAGCCCAGGATAAGCTCTCACATTCGTGAACAATTATACATTTGATCCCTTAACCTAAAAATTAGACTTGTGAATGATCATTATTTGGATAAGTTCAGACATCCACTCATCCACAGAAGGAACATTTTGAGTCTGCCAGTGCCTAGGCATGCATAATTTAGCCACAGCAAGTACGGTGGCTAGCCATATGCTCCAATGCTTAGTCACACCCGCAGTATCATATACCAGCGGCAGCTCCTCCGCTATGGCAGAGGAGCTTCGCCCCCCTGCCAGCAGCCAAAAAAATGAAAAATAAAATGATAATAAACCTGTGTTTATTATCGTTTTATTTTTCTCCTTAGCTTTGTTTCCAGGGGGGCGCGGTCATGGGGTTGACAAGCAGAGGGGGAGCGGTAGGTGCACTGTTGTCAGTGTGCATGACAGTTTCGTCTGCAGTCTCAGGCCAGCCAAACTGTCATGTGCACTGAAGCTGTCTCCAACCCGAGCTGCGTTGCTGGTTTGGGACAGCAGGCACAGGCTCCCAGTCTACCTGGGAGTGCAAATTCAGAGTGCTCCGGCCAATCCTGATGCTGCTCTCAGCATGAGAGCAGCATCAAGATTGGCCGCAGGAGATTTTGGGAGCCTGTGCCTGCAGTGCACGGAGCCAGAGAGGAGCATTGGAGAGGCAGGTAAGTTCATCTTTTCTTTTCTTTTCTTTTGTTTGGCTGTTCATCATCCCCAGTCCCCCTCCTCCCCCTGCCCGCCACTTTGCAAGGACACCCGCCGCTACAGTCATATACATATTACAAAGTGGCTATCTGGCCATGGTTGGAAATTGTAGCCACTCGAAGCAGTTCATATCTCCCAGGTAGCAATCCAATATGGTGGGACAGGACCACAGAACACATAATAGATCACTGGTTGGTTGTTGGCACCTCCAGCAAGATGTAGCAGAATATAAACTTGATTTGAAAAATCTATATGGGTCCAAGTTATTTTGTGGACTTATAAATTTAAATTTTACCCTTGACAAAGCTCATAGGCCCGCAGGCTGACAGCAAAACACATGTTGGCTAGCTTGATTATCTGTACTCAACAATATTGAGTCAGAACAATTTCTCTGGATGTAACCCTTCAATAACATATAACAATAAATAGTTAATCACTTCAGTGGAATGGAGTGTTTAATTGCGAACTTATAATAAGAGTCAGACCTATAAATCAATATTCGTACCACTTCTGACTTGTCACTTGGAGCTACATTTGCATGGTAAAGACTTTTCTTTACAGTGCAACGCTATCTGTATGTTTATTGGAATCTGCAAATACAGGTGTTTGTAGGTGCATTGCCTCCGGGCTGGCACTTCACTAAGGGAATTGCATGCAACACTTTACAAAGCCACCAGAAGCAGCCTCCAAAGGGTGCTATATAGTCTTATTTTTAGCAGAGGGGGAGTGCCCAAACAGAAAAAAGTATTTTTCTTGAGGCTCCTAAATTTTTTGCATTAGAGGTAATTAGTTTTTGTGCATGCTTTAAGTATGGCTATACAACCTTGTACTGCATACCGGTGTGAATTCCCTTTACAAAAGCCAAACCTAATGGCTTTTGCGATTTTTGTGGCAGTTGGAGTTTCATTTAGAGTAAGCTAGTGTGGGTTTGTGTTTGGTAGGGAGTTTAGCAACATAGAAGACCATAGACCTATTATAAACTGTACAATCAATATACTAGGCTGGACCTTTAAATCGTCCACTGAACATCCTTCCACCACGTTATAGCTGTGAGCTCTCATGCTATGTCAGAAGATCATAACTTGAAAAATGTGTACTTTTCCCAGTAAAGCGGATTAGATTCTTTATCTCAATGCTCTGTGGTTTCCCGCTCTTGTACACACATGTGATCACTTTGAGAAGAAGTTGCTGCAGGGCTCGCTGCTTGCTCTTCTAATTAGGCGAAGGCATCTCTCAGAGGTATCTATCCATCTGCAAGAAAATCAAGCCTCGGATCCTTGGTGGGAAACTCAAACACCGAGTATGATCAGTGATTAAGTTGCAGATGGGGCCCAACGGCAATCTTTTATGGGGACGGTACATATTTTTCATTAACAGACTTTGACCTCGAACAAAAGAGAGAAAAGCAGCAAAGGGGGAAACAAGAAAGAGAAGAAAGACGGAAAAACAGTGGTAGTCGGCAACCCCAATAGTTGACCATAGTACTAACACGCTTCTGAGAAAATCTTTGGCCCTCAGCAATTATTCTTTTACAAATTAAGCACTGTTTATGATCTTCTCAAACATCAATAAATTCAGCTAATACCAGCAGCAGCCATGCTTGCAATGTGCACACCTCTCTGTGAAAACACTACGATAGTTAGGTTTGCAGGGTACACATGTGGTGTGGGTTCACTACAGTACTATGTTTGCGATGGAGCTAATAAGAGGCCAATGTTTTTAAAGTGACTAAAGGCAAATCGAAACCAGCATTTAACGTTTCTTCATACTGAAGACGTTTTTTTACATTAAATGTTTTGCATTAACTCACCATTAAGGTATAAAAAATGCTAATGCTATTTGTAGAGAAATCATGTTAATTATAACTTGCTATTAACATGATCATTTTGCCTTCGGTTAACCATTAACATTTAATAAACCTTCATGATTTGATACTAAAATACTCCCTGTCTTTCTTGTAGAGCCAAATGTGCTTCACATATATCAAATGTATTGAACTGTTGACCAGGCTCAGCTGTAGAGCACCAACATTCTGAGTGGATTAACACTGCTTATGGGCCCTCGAGAAACGTGCATTATGGTCCCCGAATTTGCACAAAGAGAAGCATCAACAAACTGAGTAGCAGAGGAGGGTTTCCAGCTGAGGCCTAGATGATTTAAAATTCATGTGAACTTAAAATTCTTCCCCAATGGAATCTGCATTCCCGATCTTCCATGGTCCCATTTGGATTATTGATGGCGTTCCAACATTCCTGAAAGCGGTTGCAGTATCCTGGCAGTGTGAGTGTAAGACAGTGTGTCTTTGGTTATGCAGTTTTGATTGTGATTTGTTGAGAGTTGTGGGGTCTGCAATTTTGATAACTTGTCTTATTTTAGAGTTGTGGTGTCCAATTGTGACCAGGAGGACTTTCCATTGAATTTGGAGATTTGAGTGTTCTTTCATGTTTATCGCTTGTGCTTATTGTGATTAATGCGCTTATTGTTACGAGCTGAGGTTTATGTCATCTGATTCATCGTAATCCAAGATCTCCGCTTAGATATATTTAACTGGTATTTGACTTGTCTGTTAAGGTTGAGGTGTTGGACTGTGAGGAGCCAGGGCTGCACCAAGATAGGGATGTATTACCTTCAATTGCGAGATTGTACTAATTGAGATATGTGTTTAGCGGATCCTTTGTGCACACAAGTAGACAGCACTAGCCTGGTGAGTTCCCACTGGTCAAGAACTTGCTTTGTGTGTTTGATAGTACCAGGAGGGTACTATTCCTTATTTCCCTTAGAGCGATTGCTAATTCTATTTTTCTTTAGGTAAGCAGACAAGAATTTCTGCACTTTTTGTTATTTTGTTGTGTGAAGCAGACCAGAGTGACGTGCTGATATTTGTTGTTCAGCTCTGTGTACCACAGTGGGATTGGTTGTTTTGTTGTTTAGTGTTGCATTGTGATTGGTTGGTTCCGTGGAGTCGCGCCGGGATTGGGTCTTTTTGTCGCTGAGTACCATATTGTGTTTCTCTGGACACTGTTAGGTATTTCATTTTGAGATTTACATATTCTGTGTTTATTATGTGTGAGTTGCGAAAATGAAGTTCTTTAAGAAAATACGAGCTACATTGAAAAATGATGATACATTTGTTCGTCATGGTGAGGAGGCTTCTCCAGAGGGTACATCTGTGTACCATATGGCCACTAATTTTAGGATTCACACGTGTTTGGGTGAAACAGTGGAATAAGACCATAGCGAAAGATGGGTGTTTGTATTTTCCCCTGTATGCCACGTTCAATGTGAGAAAATTTGAAAACATACAAAGAGTGATGTAAGAGATGAGCCCTAAACCAAGACCTGTACGGTTTGAAGCATTGTTGAATGCATGGACCTTGCTGCTCACGAGAAATAAAAGCAGAAATATAAAACTCACAGAGAAATAAGATTTGTAATTGGATGGAGTCAAGGTGGAACCTGAGACAACAAGGGTGGTGAGAGACTGTCCTTGAGGGTGTGGGTGTATATCCTGTGATTATAAAGGAAGAGACAGAGGTGAAAAGATCCCAAGAGAGAGGTGGGGACGACATGAGGGAACTTGAGACTGAAAGTGATATGAATGACGAGTTCTTGGATGATTTGCTGAATTCCCGACCACCTCCATATAATGTTGTCCCTCAACCTGTAGTGCAACCTGTACCACAACTGGGGGCAGTGAGAGGAGAGACAGATCTTGTAGGGTGTGGGAGCACACCTGCTGAGCATGGTCCCCGGGACAGGAAGTTTACCCCAGTCATGTAACTTCAAGTCGATTCCTGGAAGTCTCTAGTACATCCGTTGTCAATACAGCTTTAGTTTAAAAATCAAAATCTCTAGATTTACAGATCTGTCATCACCACAGTTTTAGCTTCAGAATTCCAATCTCAACCAGAAAGGCAGCCCGAGGGATTAATGTTGTAAAATTAATAGCAGAAGTTGAGGTGCTTGTAATGGTGACTCTTGAACTAGACTTCATAAACACATATAATGAGGCTGAACTTTTAGAGGCTGCAACATTCGCTTGCAAGGCGCATGACAGATTGGAAGAGTTGGATGATGAGTTTGGGGTTGATTTGACTGAAAATAAGAAATTGCAGAGGAATTGCAGGATGGTGAAGAAGGATGATAAATTAAAGAAAATGTAATCTGCAAGTTTGAAAGTGCATTTTAAAGAGATAGTGAAATGCATTAGAAAGTGACGGAAAGTACAAAGGTATAAGAACTGAAGGTTGAAACAAGAAGAGAACAGGAAGAAAGAGAAAGGGTCACTGGGTTAAAGTAAGAGAGCGTTAGTGTGAGTGACTCAGAGGCTGAAGAGTTTATAATGAGAGAGGTGCATGGAGGTGTGTATGTTCATGTGCCCTGGAGTCTCTGATCTTTTTTTGTTCACAAATTTCAGAAATTGAGAGAGAATCATAACAAATGGTACACTCAGGTGGATATGATTGTGAAAATCTTGAAGGTGCTTTGGGTAGACTTGAATACGTTTTTTGAAATTGTGGTCCCCAAGGTCTGGTTGGTTGGCGTAGACAGAGACGCGGCTGGCCGCACGGCGTTGCCGAACAAAGTACTCTTTTTCGCTGGGATCACAGTCTCCTGTATTTAACACTCATGTGTGTACCGAGAAACACATGGCTCGGTCGATGCTGTAGATCCTTTGGCTCTTTGGTTTGAACATATACAGTGGGCAGCGAAGAATTTGGGACTCTGGTAGAAATCTTGCTGCCTTTTATCTGTTTCAATTCCAGGACAAGACTTTTCTTGCCCTGAAGAAGCCCTTGTCTGGGGCGAAACGCGTTGGTTGCATCTGTTTGTAATACCTTAAAGATTGGAAAAGAAGAAAATAAAAAGAACATTCAAGCAATACTGGAGTCTATAGATAATTTTGCAAACAATATTGACAGTTGACCTGATGTTGAACGGATCTTTTTGTTTACATGTTGCCTCTTATCACTTGTGTTTTAAAATATTGCATTGACAATTTGGAAGCAAAGCAGAAGAAGATTAGGGAGAGATGTATGTTGGTGCAGACTAAACTGGCGCACAAAGGATATCAGAATGTTTCATATGGGTCAGAGTCCGAGTTTAATTCTGTTCCCAGTGTCGGTGGAGGGATGCATGTAGTTGGTTCTGAAGGTGGTGGTCAGCTGGTGCAAATAGGGAATTCTGGTATTAAAAGCAGAGACGAGGGATGGCGGCTGGCTCTAATGAATGTAATTATGAACATAAATCTGTTAAAGAAAACCACTGCCTGTCATATTTGCAACAAGGTGGGCCATTCTAAGAAAGAATGTAGATTGAACCCAAATCGAGTGCAAAATGATATTCAAATGCCAAATATGAATGCCAATGCAGAATTTGCAAGTTCAAAGGTCATATAACCCTAATATGCCCCAAGCCCCAATAATGCAACAATACATAGTAAACAGAAGGTGCAGTGTAATCCCAAAATCTAAGATTCAGCAGAACCTTTTTAATATTTGGTGACAATCTCCAACTGTTCCCAGTTTTTGGCAGTCCCACTGGACTGGACCCTGATCAATCACAATGGCAGAGCCTTGGAGGGGAGTAGGGTAGCATACTAGTGGTAGACTGGAGGGCCATATGTGGATGGAGAGGTGAATGGCCACCCTGTATCATTTCTAATGGATACTGGAGCTACCTGCTCTACTGCAGCAACAGTAGAAGTCCCCAACCTACCCCTCTTGGGAAAACAAGTCCAAGTTGTAGGCATCTCAAATAGACTGAGTATGAATCCAGTTTCAGGGAATGTTCCTGTGAAGATAAGTTCCCTTGAAAATAATCATCAACTTATAATATGTGATTGCATTCCAGTCATCCTGTTGGGCAGGGATTTACTCTGCAAGATGTATTATGTAGTCTATTGCACACCGGATGGTGTGGAACTTCAGACACACAAGCAGGATGTAGACTTTAAGTTAAAATCAGAAGGAGCAGCAGTTTGGTTTTCCCAGTCCTAACCAAGTAAGTCTTACTTCCTGATTTAAGATTTATGGAGAACGAGGAAAGCTGGGACTTTACAGGCCAAGACACTAGGGGCCATATGTATCAAGCCCATTTCCCGTTCGCAAACGGGCCGATTCTCAGAATCGGCCCGTTTGCGAACGGGAACAAGCCTTTTGGGATGTATCATCCAAAAGGCATTCGCAAAATAGAGAATCGCAAAAATTGCGATTCTCTATTTTGCGAATGCATTTAAGGAATCGCAAATTGCGATTCCTTAAATGAAATGTATGAAGCACCTAAGTTGTGCGATTATGGCTTAAGGAATCGCAAATTACCACCAACTACAGGTTGGTGGTAACTTGCGATTTCTTTGAGAAATGCATTTTTTGCATTTTTCAAAGTGGCATGTGGCGCACATACATGCCCTCAGGGCATGTATGTGCGCCACATGTGCACCCATGCTCATTTCAGGGGTGCAACAGGGTGTCCTTTGGACACCCTTGCAACCTGAAATTGCATTCTCAATTTGCGATTCTCTAATTGCTAATCGTAAATTGAGAATGTCCTCCCATTCATTCCTATGGACCTCTAGGCCCATAGGAATGAATGGAGAGGGTTTCCTTAACTGCGATTCGCAGTTTGCGAATCGCAATTAAGGAATATGTAGGATTCGCAAATTTTCTTGCGAATCCTACATACATCTCGTTTGCGATTCTCAAATAGCGATTCTCAAAAATTCGCTATTTGAGAATCGCAAACACAAACTTTGATACATATGGCCCTAGATTGATTAAAAATGTTGAACCATTGAGAATCACAGTGAGACCCAATGCAGAGTATCGCCGAATGCCTCAAAATCATTTCACATCTGAGGCGGTGGCAGGAATTACACCTGTCATTGAATCCATGTTAGAAGAGGGCATCTTTAAGTACATTCTAGGAAGTCCCTACATCTCACCGGTGATGGGCTTGCAGAAACCTAATAAGAAAGGCAGGATAGTTCTGGGCCTCAGAAGGGTGAATCAAATTGTAGTTCCATGTTGTCTAGAATCTTGCTGTGATTCTCTTCTAGATTCCATGTGATGTAGAGTGGTTCTCAGATACTGATCTGTATCAAGCATTCTTTTTCACTCCCTTAAATGAAGATAGGCAATTTCTTTTTGCTTTCCGATTTTTAGGGAAAACCCTTGTGTGGTGTTGAGTCCCATAGTGGTAGACAGAGATCCTTTCAATCTTTAATCAGGTACTAAAGAAAAATTTAGAGACCCTACAGTTGCCTTACAGTTTGGCTCTAGCACAGTACATAGATGACGTACTGGTGGCATCTAGAACTTGAGAGGCCTGTCAGCAAAACAAGGTGTCCTCTACAAAATGACAGTACTGTCAGAGGAAGGTTCTCTATTTGAGACACCTTATTAAGAAAGGAGCTAGGAGAGTGCCCAGCAAACGTATCCCCACATCCTGCAGATGAATCACCCCATGACAGAGAGAGAAGGCAGGATGTTCCTGGTGATGATAAGCTACTGTCGCCAGTGGATTCCCAACTTTTCACTAGTGGCTAAGCCTCTATAGAAACTTACATACAATTATGTGAATGATCCGCTACTCTGGGACAATGAATGCACCATGAGTACCTTCCTAGAGCTCAGAGAGAAACTCTACAGTGCACCAGCACTAGGAATGCCTGATTAAGTTGGGGTCTTTGCCTTTTTTAGTCATGAAAGAGAAGGGTTTAGACTATCTGTTTTGACACAGACCCAAGGGGAACCAAAATGGCCAGAGGCTTATTTCTCTGCCGCACTTGATATAGTGGCAGCAGCTCTTCCTGGATGCCTTAAAGCTGTAGCTGCAGTGAGTATTTGCATCCAGCTGTGTGAGGGTATAATTATGGGCTACTCACTTATTGTGATGGTTTCACAATAAGTGAGTTGCCCAAGCCCAAGTCGATATCTTACTGACCCATACTCAAATTCAGCACATGACCAATAGCAGGCACACTAAACATGAACAGGTGATTTTGGCAGCAGAAAATTATTCTTTCTAGAGATCCAATGTTGTTGCCCCTCCCAGGGAGTGACCGAGACAATAATGACATTTACCATGACTGCCTCCATGTTGCAGAGTCGCGCAGCAAACCAAGACCTGACATTCAAGAAGTTCCCCTGGAAGATCCATATCTTACCTTATTTGTGGACTGCTATTGTTTAAGAGACAGACGAGGAATATTCAAAGCAGCATATGCTGTGTGCACCATAGATGAAGCCTTCTATTTGTGCAATGTAACTTCCCGACAGGTGACTGAACTAATTGCTTACCAGAGCATGCTGCGTTTCCCATAGTTTGAGTGTCACTATTTACACAATAGTCAATATGGGTTTGGCATGATGCACAACTTCGGACAGTTGTGGTCATAGAGGGGTTTTCTAACTTCCTCTGGGTCTCCAATCATGAATGTAAGATATGTAATAGACTTGCTAGAGGCGTTGCAGATGTCTATAGAGATATCAGTTGTAAAATGTGCAGCACACAAGAGCGGATGTGATTGTAACCTCAGGAAACCTCTAAGTGGATAGAATGGCCAGATATTGTCCTCTTGCGTCCTGTTCAGTTAATCAAAGATGAACAATATACATTTGAAAATTGCCCCATCTCAAACATGCTAATAAATATTGTAAATACTTGGGAAGATTAAAGTGAATTGCAGAATGAAGCGCTAGAAGAAGAGTAAGAAAAGTGGGTGAGGTCTGGATGTGTGAAGAATCAGAGTGAGATTTGGGTTTCGAGGGGTTGGAGACTTGATGCTATGATTTCTCTCATGGCCAGACACTTTTAAGGCCACGTACACACAGGAAAGGACGCTATGGTCTGCACCTTTCTAAATTATTGTTCCAATTCCTATTTCCGTGTAACTGTTGAGAATATGTGTCAAAGGTGCGTCACTTGTCAGCAGTTAAATGTGTACAAAAGAACAGTTGTAACCATGAAATGAAAACAAATTTGTAAAGCGCGCATACACCAGAAGGCGTCAAGGTGCTTTGCTCACTGAAACCACCAAATGTGGAAAAATGAAGAGCAGCCAACCTAAAAATCCTTGAGCCCCTAAGAAGCAAAAAGCCATGTTTTTAGACCTTCTCTAAAAGCCAAATGACTCTCCATGCCTCCTATTTGGCAAATCAGAGTGTTGCACAGTTTAGCTGTGGCTACTGAAAATGATCTGCCACTCCAACTGGACCGACAAATTTTTGTAACTAAGAAAATGTTATGTTTGGCTTAACAGAGCGGCCTGGTCAGAGAAAGCCATTGAAACTTTTTTTTTTTTTTAAATAATTTTTATTAAGTTTTGACATAATGATAACATCAACATCTGCATGACAACATCATCTAGCAATGACACTATATCGACAGTAAGTATATTGGATCAGACAGGAGGCCAGGAGAATCCAGTACAGTAGGAAATAAAGTTCACTCTGCCACCCATACCATCATACAGTTCCATGACATGGTACGTTTGCCAGTGGTATCGGGAGGTATATTAACAGAAGGAGAATACGTCATTATTATACAAATCAGGTTTAGCATTAAGTCATGTAGTGGCAACACAGTGAACCTAACATAAAAAGAAAAACTGAAGGTCGATCACTACGTGTGGGCACAGGCCAATGTACGGATATCAGTGGGCAACATGTTAATAATCAAATAGGTGCATTGGGCCCTCTGGAGAGAGCAGCGAGGGAGCAGGGCGGGGGCTGGGGAGGAGAAGGAGAAGGGAGCCGGAGAGGAGGGGGGACGCGGAGGCTGGGGGGGTCCAGAGGCTCCGCTTGACCAGTGACGAGAGAGGCAGGCATGCATGTACAGAGGGAGGAACGTCCGCCCCTCGAATGGAAGAGAGCCGGAGTTCCCTGCAAATGTTTTGGGCAAGAGGACAAGGGGGGGGGGTGCATCGATGCCAGCCAAGTCTCGACCAATGTCAAGTATTCTTGCCACGGGGCAGAGTTCGGTCGCGGGGGTGCTGTTGTTCTCGAAAACCATTGAAACTTAGATGTTATAAACCTAGGTCCCATATTGTGCAAAGCTTTGTGAGCAATACAAAGGGACTTAAAGATAATTCTCTTCCTAACCGGAAGCCATTGTGGCTTACGAAGTTCACCAGAAACTGATTGGTGTTTAGGAATATCCAAGATAAGCCAAGCTTCTGCATGTTGGACAGTTTGCAGTTTTTGGAAAGAAAATGTATTAACATTCAAGCAAAGCGCATTACAGTAGTCGTGATGAGATCATGGCGAGAACTACTGTTTTCTGTACTGTTAACGCAATATAAGGAAAGATTTTCCTTTAAGATTTTATAATGTTGAAGCTTGAAGATATCATGTGACTCACCTGTAGATCAAAAGAGAGTTGCTGATCAAAACTCTCTCAAGATTTTTTGGCAGACTTAACAGGAGAAGGTGGAACCAACCCCCAGAACATCAGACAATCAATTGTTACTCCATAGCAAGAGGTGGCAGCCTAAGATGATGACCTCATTCTTTTCTGCATTTAATTTAAGACAATTGTCTTTCATCCATATAGAAACTGCCTGTTATGTTATGTTATGTTAGAAATCATTTCTAAAGCGCACGTTCACCAAGCGGTTTCTTGGCGCTAAGGGCAAGACGGCAGCAGTTCCAGACAGAGGGTAAGTGTCAGTTGTAGGCGTGGGAGAACAGCCAGGTTTTAAGTGACCTCCTAAATTGGATATAGGAGTCCACAGTGCGCAGATACGGAGGAAGAGCGTTCCAAAATTGAGGGGCCAAGGACGTGTATCTAAGGCCACCATGTTTCTTCCGATTGAACGCATGAGAGACCAGTAGGTTCTTATTAGATGAGCGTAAATCGCGAGAGGGGAGATATCGCTGAGTGTTTGAAGCAATAAAGACGGGCCCACATCCTGACAGGGCTTTGTAGATAATGCAGCCCAGTTTGAACAGGCAGCGTTGGGGTATGGGGAGCCAATGGAGGCCTCTCAGCAGCGGTTTCACATGGGAATGCTTTGGCTGTCCAAGAATAAGTCTAGCTGCCTGGTTTTGGACTCGCTGTAAGCGATGGACTTGGTACGCAGGTATACCAACGTACAGGGAATTGGCATAGTCAATGCGCGAAATCACCAAAGCAAGAACCACTTGGGTCAGGGCTTCGATGGAGAGGAATCTGCTAATTTTGCGAATTCTGCGAAGGTGGAAAAAGCATGCAGAGACCACTGAGCTGATCTGGGCTTTTATAGTGAGATCATTGCTGATCAAAATCCCCAAGCTTTTTACTGATGAGGCCGGGGCTGGAGGGCTCCCGAAAGAAGGAGGCCAAAAACTGGAGTTCCATGGGTTAGCCAGGCCTCCAGTGAGAATCAGCTCTGTTTTGTCTGGATTCAATTTAAGTTGATTCGCATTCATCCAGTCCCTGATAAAATTCATTATGGAATGAAAGTTTGTGGTAGATGAGGCTGAAGAGTCGATGTTAAAGATCAGCTGAAGGTCGTCGGCATAGTTAAACACAACGACCTTGCTCTTGCGCAAGGCTAAGATCAGAGGGAGAATATACAAGTTGAAGAGTAAAGGTGACAAGGAAGAGCCCTGTGGAACGCCACAAGTCAAATTCATTTGTTCTGCCCTAAAGTCAGCCAAGCGAACAGCCTGGGAACGGTTACTCAGGAAGGAGGCAATCCATTTCAGTGGCAGACCCCGGAGCCCAGCGCAACCGGCACGGTCGACCAGTTGTTGTTAAAATTGATGGCTAATGAAAGCGCATCTGCTGTGATGAATACAATATTCTATGTGTTGTCTGCATAAGATAACACCCAAAACCATAAGACTGAATCAGCTTAACCAATGAAGATACGTACAGATTAAATAAAGTTAGACTTAACAAAGAGCCCTGAGGGACCCCACATGAAAGAGAAAATTATTTTGATATAAACTGTACACAAATTACTGTTTGTGCTCTATCTGTTAAAAAAGATCTTAAAAGATTCAGGGCGATATCTTTAATACCAAACTGAGACTGGCAGGAAGTGAGGAGTCACATGAGTTGCATAGGGCAGTCCGATGATCCCTTCAATCCCATACAATTGCACTTTGTTGAGATGCCCATACAATGAGCTTCTCTACATTATGGTAGTAGTGGTGGTGTGTATCAAGTCCCTGACAACAATGGAACAAGGCAATTCCACTCATCGAGCTACGAGAAAGAGATGCAACGAGTTAGCCGCATTTTTTAAAGATAAAGTAGACAATATCTACAACTTACTGCAAGCGAATCCGTCCAGCAGACAGGATTCATGACAGGACGATGTCCTAGATCTGGACCAATATCAAGGAGCTGAACCAACAGGGTTGGCAGTTGCACCTGTTCTAGATCACTTTACTACCCTGAACATGGAAAAGTACCAGGCTCCACTTGAGTAAAACGAAATCAGGCTCTCCCCAAGATTTTGCACCCCTCCATATTTTACTACAGGGTGTCGACTCAGTTCTATCCACCACAGCAGAGCTCCTCACACTATCCCTTAAAACCGGGATAAAGCCAAACAAATGGAAACACGCAATTGTTAGGCCCCTGCATAAAAAGCCCCACCTTTACCCAGCTGTAACGGGGAACTTTCGTCCTATTTCATTGTTGCCCATCTTGGGAAAATTAGCAGAAAAACGTGTTAATCACACCCTCTCACAGTTCTTGGAAGAAAACAACATTCTACACAAGACTCAGATGGGTTTTCGACCACAACTAACCCTGGGCGTAGACAACAGGATGTGGGAGCACACCGCTGACCTCTCAGGCAAGGTTCGCCCCTGGCATTCTGGTAAATGCAGTCTTGTAGCTCGCTCCAATATTTTCGAGTGTTTCGCCAAGGTTGGCGCAGATAGTGCTGATCTCTAGACACGTGTTTCTGGTTTACTAACCGTCATCAGTAGAGAATACAGTCTTGTATTTTGGGGTTTGCTGAGTAGGCTGCCAAACATTATATCAGGTCCGGTACCTCTCACTGGCGCGCAGGTGCTTCATCCACGAGCTCGTCAGCTCAATGACTCACGGGAGTACTTTAAATAGACAACAGGATGTGGGAGCACACCGCTGACCTCTCAGGCAAGGTTCGTCCCTGGCATTCTGGTAAATGCAGTCTTGTAGCTCGCTCCAATATTTTCGAGTGTTTCGCCAAGGTTGGCGCAGATACTGCTGATCTCTAGACACGTGTTTCTGGTTTATTAACCGTCATCAGTAGAGAATACAGTCTTGTATTTTGGGGTTTGCTGAGTAGGCTGCCAAACATTATATCAGGTCACACCCTCTCACAGTTCTTGGAAGAAAACAACATTCTACACAAGACTCAGATGGGTTTTCGACCACAACTAACCCTGGGCGTAGTGGGCGTAGCGGGGCTACGCGGAGGTCCACGGAGTTGCGAACAAACTCCGTGGAACTCCGCTACGCCACCCGCCTCCACCCCCCTATATTAACAAGTAATTTTATTACTTAAAAGTAAATTAAAACCACTTACCTGTACTGCAGCGTCACCGGGCTGCCCTCCTCCTCTTCCTCACCGTCTGGGTAATCCTTGAGAAAACTGTGCATGCATGCACACCCGCGCATGCACATTTCTTGCGAGAAATGCGCATGTGTGGGCACGCGCGCATGTTTAGTGTTTCCTACGGTATATCATGTAGATGACATGGATGATAAGAGTATAACAAATCCTGGAAAACTAAGCGTATAGCTTCACAAGTAATAAGAGATATATGTGATACCTTTGGTTGGTGTAGTTTTACATGATTTGAAGATCAGAAGGCTGTCTATTTTGGTAGATTGTTTGGCTACTAACACTGCTGGTGCTTTAACCACAATAAACACAGAGTTTATGGCCATTAGAGCTAAGGTATTGCAAAATAGGCTTAATCTAGACATTTTATTAGCAAAAGAAGGTGGCGTCTGTTGTTTGCTTCGTGTCCAGCAATGCTGTACTTATGTGCCTGCTGCAAGTAGCCAGATTAACAAGTTAATAACTAACATGACAGATATTTCTCACGTGGTGAAGAATTTAGAGGAGACGTGTTAGGGAGGCAACAGGAAGAGAATTTTGAAAGATTGGCAAGCAGTTTAATGGTATTGGAGTAGGGATCCCTTGAAACTATACTAACAAGGATGCTAACTCTTTTGAGTTGTGTGGCATGCATTTTGCTTTTGATAAGAGGGATCAAAATGATTTCAGCTAAGGGTGGGTCAAATTGTACAGGAGAATAGAGTATGAGATGGACCTCCTGGTTTCCATACGTTTGATATTTTAAGTTTTGCTTAGATGGTTGGAGGAGTCCTGACACAAGCTGTGAAAATCAACAACTTCTGCATAATAAGAGAATTCAATGAGTGAAATTGTGATTTGTGGTGATTCCCAGAATCACCAGATGGAGGAATTGAAGAAGTTTGGATTTTAAAATGTCTAACGTTGTTTGCGATCTTGTTTTGTAACATGTGAACATTCTATTTCTAGGTGAGCTGGAGATCTAATTAACACATGCAATGTTCTTATTTCCCATATGAAGAAATGTTCTTTTTTCTTTGAGGTTATTGTGGAATGTTTCACTGAATGGAGCATTTAAGAAGACACCCCTAGTGTGCAGATTAATCCATGTATCTTATCTAGTTGCAGATAATGTCAATTTGAAGGGTGCAGAGATAAGCTTGTATGGTGAGAAGTCCTGAGAACCTCACAAGCATATAATTGTATCATCGTGCTATAATATGATTGGCAAGTATTCCTAAGAACAGAGTGTAGGTGTGTAAAGATTTAGAGTATTTTCTCTGAGAGAGGACTGACTTTCCTTTGTCCTTTCCTTTTGAGGTGATCGCATGATGGTTTACTCTCTGTTTCTTAAGATTTGATCTATGTGACCTACTAATTGAATATTATGCATTTAATTATAACTTCCTACGTACTTGAAGACTGTAAACCATTAACTTTTAATAAATCATCATGGTTTGATACTAAAATGCTCTCTTTCTTGTGGATCCAAGTATGCTTCACATATATTGAATCTATTGATTTGTTGACTAGGCTCATCTGTAGAGCACTAAAATCCTTAGGGTATTAATACTGCTCTTGATTCATTAAGAGAAGTGCTTTATGATCCCTCAATTTGCACAAAGAAAAGTCCAATCAGTGTACCATATGCAAAATTAATTGTGCCCACATACACCTGAATCAAAATTATCAAAGTGCATGAAGATAAATGATATTATATCGATTGGCCTGCACATAAAATATATATCATGATAAGTGAAGTAACAATACATACATGTAATTTGTTGCGCATCAAAAAAAGAAGATAAGTGCTGAAATAAAGATTTTCTGAGTCTAGGAGGGGAATAGATTACAAACAAAGTTACAGAAATCAGACCCAAGTGGGTGATCACGAGCAATTAAAATCATATTCCCTCTGAAAGAATCATAATCTGTAAAAGTGCTAGTGGGCATATACTCGAGCACATACTACCCTTGGTTACATGTCTGGTTCGTCAATACTTGAATATATGAAGTTGCAAAGTGCAGTGACCAAAATTCCAAAACTATTAAACAAACATCAATAATTTATGTTTCACCCTACATCAAAGCAGTTGGTCACCATGTTCTTACATGATTGTGTGAAGACTGGATCCACGTGCACTTACTTTTTCATTGCTTTAAACTCAAAATGTCCGCACAGAAAAACACAGGATGGAAAAATACAATGAAAATTATAATATATATTACATCAGTCAATCTGAATACAAATGTTATCGCTACGGGTGGCTAAATTCAAGAGAGGATAATCACTGTAAGTCAACATTTCATAAGTGTATGCATAATTCATCATCAGAATTTAGTCCTATGGGTATCTTACTGTTCAGAGTTACGATGTACCTGAATTCGTCTCCTTAACTGAAGATCGCTGTTGCCTCCCTTAATGTTATTCTGCACCGAATCGATTACAAAATAGGTGAGGTCAGCAGCATTGTCATTATGAACTTTGTGGATATGGCGAGCCACGGGATATGTTTGGTCAGCATTCTTGATTGCCCTAATGTGCTGTAGGATTCTCAAGTGAACTTTAAGGATTGTACTCCCCACATATATCTTCAAGCATGTACATTGTAACGCATACACTACAAATTCACTTTTACACTGAAATACTTTGTGCATCTGGTATGTAGTGTTGGTTGAAAGTGAGCTAAATTCTTTGTTGTTTATGCCATGCCGGCACACTTTACACTTATGGCAGCGCTGGACCCATAGCTCCCTCTTAGCTAATGCTCAGGTGTAGACATCTCAGGACTGCTCACTACCAGTTCCTGCTGCATGGATTTAGCGCAGCGGAAGGTGAGCAGAGGTTTGCTGGGCAGTGTGGGTCCTATCATGGGGTCACTTTTGATAAGGTGCCATTGTTGTGTAAGGATATTTCTCACGTTTTGGTGCTGCAAGCTAAACCCTGTAATCATCCTGAGTTCATGGGTTGCTGGTTGGATGTGATCCTTCCTGGAGCACAGCAAAGTTTTATGTTCTTTGAGATGTGCTTTGCATTTAGCACCTTCCACTACCTCTGGGATATACCCCCGAGCCCAGAATCTATCCTTCAGTACTTCCTGCACTTTTCCTAGGAGCTACCCATCACTACAGTTATACCTCATGCAATGGTTTTCAGCATAGGGTATACTATATTTTAATTTCTTGAGGCGAAAGCGTGTATGAAAAATGGAGTTCGCCGCAGTTGGCTTCCTATATGTCTTGGTATGGATCTTGCCATCCTTGACAAAAAACAATAAGTCCAAAAAATGGACTTCCTTTTTGCTGATACTCGTGGTAAATCTCAAACTCAAAGTAGTGTCATTAAGTTTTCCTGTAGACATTAGCTGAGGCCGATGTCTATCTCTAAATGATGAAAAGATCATCAATAAATTGTGTCCAAAGGAACACATTTTCAGACCTTTCGGTGGCTTACTCTCGGGCGAGCACCTGCTCCTCCCACCAGCCCATAGGCATATTAGCATACATGGGGTGAAACAGGTGCCTATAGCAGTGCCCTTCACCTGTCTTGATACCTACTTGCCAAATTAAAAGAAGTTGTTATGTAGGCACCAATGTACCATGTCGAATTACTTGCAGGTGTACTAGTATAAAGAAGTTGGTCAGGTTACCAGGAAATGTTCCTGTGCCCTCAGCCCATCATGATGGGCAATACATTTATAAAGAGATGTAACATCCATGGTAATTAAAACCAAGGAGTCTTCTTGCTCTGTATCATATATTCTGCACAAAAAATCCTGCATGTCCTGTATGTAAGAGGGTAAGTTATGGACATGTTCCTGTAGAAAGAAATCTACAAATCTAGATGTGTTTTCAAACAAATTCCGATGTATGATATAATTGGCCTACCCAGGGTTGTGAATATTTTTGTGTACCTTGGGAATGAGGTATAGTATCGGAGTCACAGGGGAGTCAACCTTCAGAAATTGATATTCGTCCGTGGAGATCTATCCCATCACTCGTCACCTAGAAAGCGTATTCGTATAGGCCACTCTCACATCATTCACCCTAGAGCTAATCGCTTTACAATATCAGTCCATGTCACTGACTGCCGCAGTGCCTCAGCTTTGAACATGGTTAGGAGCCAAAGAACAATATTTCCCCCTTTGTCAGACTGGCGTATTACCACATCTTGTCTGCACTTTAGTGTCCATAAGTTGATGGTACTTGGCTGTCTGACCAGAGGTAGAAAGACCTTCTCTTTGGTGGGCATACTTGGACAAGTCTTTAATGCCCTGGATTAAGCATTCCATGAGATTACGTGCCTATCTTGGGTGTGGTGGTATATAACTGCAGCCAGGACATGGTCAGTTGCTTGTATCCTGGCTTGTATCTTGTCATAAGAGAGATCCGACTTACCTGGTTAGGTGTTCCAACTTCCTAAACTCGGACACTCAATTTCCGCTGCACTCGTGTATTCCTCTTAGTAGCGAATGTCCTGGCAACCCTGAACTTGGACTTTTACAAAATAAAAATGTTTTAAAAAGATGGATATTTAGGTTAGTGCTCAAGACAGTGTACTTGTGCATAAACTGTTAAAAAGCATCAAGGACTCAGAAAACAACTGTTTGAAACATTCCTCTAATGGAAAGACACTCAGTACAATATTGCATGACCTTTAGTAACAATTATAACATACTACTGTGTAACACTTACATATATAACATTGATGTCACATATCTATGATACACTGTATTGATCCTGCAGCTTGGGTTATATTTTAGGACACACTGCTCACATAACACAACATGGCTTGGCTAGAGTCTTAATAGACTACCCAGTTAAAGAAGGAAGTAAATGCAGTATGTTTGACTTTGTTACCAGAGCGGGGAATATGGATGTCATTTCTGTAGCAACACCTTTCAGTGATTGGTTAATGATCTTGACAATAAACTGCTTTTGTTTACTGACATCTATTATGCATGTGCATCACAACACAATGTTTGTATTTATTTATTAGTTTATTTATTTAACAATTTACTGATTTATGTATTTCTAAAGTGCTGCATATGTCCAAATGTCATCACTGGAGTAGGATATTTAGTCTAAAGGGCTCATTTCTGAGATTGTGACGTAGTGCAGCGCAGAAAGTCCCCTTGCTGCACTGCGTGACAGGGAAAGGGCAGGAATGCACCATATTTAAGCCAATATAGCACACTCTTGTCCTTTCCCTTGGGCTGGCGCTCTTTTGGCATCCTAGAGCCAACGCAGGCACCCTTCATCATGGTGCAAGGGTGCCTGTGTTGCATGCAGGATTGTTTTCGTGCAGAAAGGGGCACCTTCCTGCACAAAAACAATCCTAGGAGATATATTGCTTTTTCTATGTATGCTGCAGAATGCAGTACAACTCCCGAGAAGGTGTAAGATTTTGGCGCATCCCCAGGTTTACAAGTTCTTGCAAATCTAGGGATGCGTCAAAATCCATGAGAGATGCATGGGAACACCTACACAAACTCCATGGAACGCTGTCCCAGGGCAAAGTAACGCAATACACTGATTTGCGCTGCAATGAGCTAACCCAGATTTTGAAGTCACCCCTGAGCCACCCAAAGTGGCTTACATAGCTTCAAAAAACTGACTTAGAGGTTCGCGTCATGCATGTACAACGTTGCATGGAGCAAACGTGACACAACCATCTCATAAATATGCCCCAAAGAGACCAGCACAAGAAAAAAAAAGAAAAACAAAGACGGATGGTAGAGTGCTGCAAAAAGAACAGAAAAGAAGAGTTTTCAACTTTTTGTGAACTGAGATAACATTTGAGGACTGTTGTCGTTCTCTTAAGAGTTTGTTGCAAAGTTTGGGGTGCAGAACCCAAAAGACTCTTCACCCACTGTGTTCTTTCTTGCAATGAGCAATTGTCAGCAGTGAGAGTGAGCAGTGAGAGTGAACCTGATCTAAGGGATCTGGAGAGGGGATGCACTTTCAAGAGTTGAGATAGCATGGTGAGAACCTTGTGATAAAAGGCCCAGTGAGTTAAGAACAACAGCTTGAAAGGAATGCTGTGTGTGACCACAAGCCAATAAATTGCCCTGAAGGCTGTGGACACTTTGTAAAATTTGCGTAAGGAAGACACCAGCCTATTAGCTATATTTTGTATCCTCTGCAGCTTTTTCATCTGGCTCTTTGGAAGCCCAGGATACTATCATTAGCATAATCCGAATGAAGTGAAAGAAGATCAAGGTAACTTCCACAGTGGCTAGAAACTTTGGTGAAAGAAAGAACAAGCTTCTTTTCAGCCCCCGGAGAAGCTGGAAGCTCGAGTCCATAGCTTCTGGATTTCAAAATCGAACGATAACTAACTATAGACTACGATTAAGTACTATGTAAACTATTCTGTCACTTTGCACTCTCTGGGGACTCAGGCACAATCAGGAGATGGCAACTCAGTGGCCCCATTACCCCCAACACCTGCACCCACAAGAGGCAGGACCACAGTGGCACCAGTACCTGAGTTTGAAATGGAAGGGGAGAGCCAACCTGACCTTCCCACAACACAGGCTGAGCATACACCCACCCCAAAAGCCCAAATCCACATGCGGCGCAGAAATATCAGGAGGCACAGGGCAAGGGCACAGTGGCAAGCTGATGAAGGGATGGATCATCTGTCTATGGTGGGCTGGAGAACGCAATGTTGAAGGTGCAGTGCCTGCAATGCAAACACATGCATTCAATGCATGCACAGCTTGTTTCCATAAAAAGAAATATGGTTGATATGAAGGACAGCACCACACAGCTCACTACAGCAGTGGTGTAAGGACAGAGGGAAACAACAGACAACTTCAGTCACATGACACAAGCCATCAAGGAACTATGCAATGTAATGCAGGAAGACCATGTGTCCCACCGCAAAAGGCACCATCAATTACTTGACCGCTTATATGGCTACACTAGGGCCATTGACCGCACAGCAACACAACAGCTTACCTGTCTCGACGCGCTGTGGCATGCAGGTAGAAATGACCCATTGTTGTGGAGATGTGGCCAGAGGATTGATACAGGTCACCAATGCTGTTGAGAGTAATGTACTGGGTGGAGGGGATAGTGAGGAGGCCTCGAGTCACAGTAGCATCATAGCACCAGTAACTGAATGCAGAAGGCGCAGTTCCAGGAATACTTCTGCCTCAGAAGCTTCAACAAGGGATGTGACAGAGCACACAGACAAGGCCACGGGAGTGCCTGGTCGCAGAAAATAGTGTGGCATTGAGCCCAGAAATGTCAAAGAAATGGGCGAATGCACTCCCAGTTTATTGCTCTCATCAATAGCTGAAAAATGCTCAATGGCAACGTTTGGCGTGCAATCTTGATAAGTGCTGAACCCCAATAGCACATATATGATACTGAAAAAAGCTGTTGCGCCGTCATGCCCCAGATTCATGCTGCACTGACGGTTTAGGCTCTAGCCGGTGGTGTCAAACTGTAAACCCAGAAAACATCCAGTAATCCAAAGTAATCCCCTTTTAACCAGTTTCATCAAAATTCACACAGAGGCAAAGTGATTCTAAACTTTAATGTTGAAGAAATGCCCATCCAGGCTTTTTTCTGGAACACGTTATGATTCACTTTTATTCCTGGGTAACCAAACAAACATTCACCCAATGCATTTCGGGCTGGAAGCCCTTCGTCAGGGGTAGATGTGATAGAAAAGGGAAGCTCATCAGCCTTGTGTAATTACATCTTCTTAAACTTAAACATGAATTTCACCATGAAATGAAATATAAAGAAATTAGCTGCTATTCAGCACAAACCTAACTCAAATTTAAACTGGCATGAATTACTAAAAGAAAAATTATGAACAGCACAAATCATACTCGAATTTGAACTGACATGTAACATCAAAAGAGAAAATAGTTAAATGAGTATTTCCTTCGTGTAAAACGAAATCATAAGTGATGTGATGAACTAAAACAATAAAAAGAAGGAGGAGACTCACATTGCAACAAAATGAATAATCCTAATCTCAAGTAAAGCAACATCATGAACAGCAATGTGGCCTCTTGGACTGACTTCCTTGTAACCAACAATGTTGTGCACAAATGGAGTGAGTCCTTGATAGACTGTATGAATCAAACATGTGTGACTTATCCATTGAAACATGCCGTTAATTCAGACCGAAATTCATGACTGTGAAAACCAATCCTCTAAGGCAACATTAAAGAAATACTACAGCCCCAACTTAAAAACCTTAGTGCATAGCGTATTCATACAGAAAACTCAAGTCCGCTCATAATCAAAAGTACTTAATAAATGAAAGTACACCATGAAAAGAAATGTAATATGAAAATAAATGCAAATGCACCATGAAAATAAACTCATCAATTCAACTGAGCCCAAAAATGCCATTAGGTGAGGTAAGCAGTGGCATTAGTTTATCAGGGCTGACGTTCAACTACCATGGCAATGTTATCTAGTTGCATTACTACTTTCACACAGCACGTATTTTACTTGTTATGTGTGCATTTACACTACCTGAGTTTTAGTTTAAATAAATCACAATAGCAATGAAACCATGTAGTGTATTTTCTCATCATTACCCACTTCTGCACGTCTCTGTCTTCCTTCTGCTGCCCTCGAACCATTTGCTGCTTGTTGATGTTGACCTGGCTCATCGTCTTCATCAGATTCACTATCCTTAAGGTCCAAGAGTATGCCTCTTGAAGTTGCAATGTTCTGCAACATGGCACAAGTGGCCACAATGGGGCATATGTATGAACCGTTTTTCCCGTTCACAAACGGGCCGATTCTCAGAATCGGTCCGTTTGTGAACGGGAAAAAGCCTTTTGGGATGTATCATCCCAAAAGGCCCTCGCAAAATAGGGAATCGCAAAATTTGCGATTCCTTATTTTGCGACTGCATTTAAGGAATCGCAAATTGCGATTCCTTAAATGCAATTCCGGAAGCACCTTGGTTGTGCGAATTTGCCTTAAGAAATCGCAAATTACCACCAACTTCAAGTTGGTGGTAATTTGCGATTTTCCTGAAAAATGCACTTTTTAGCATTTTTCAAAGTGGCATGTGGCACACATACATGCCCTTAGGGCATGTATGTGCGCCACATGTGCACCCATGCTTATTTCAGGGGTGCAACAGGGTGTCCTTTTGACACCCTTGCACCCTTGAAATTGCATTTGCAATTTGCGAGTACCTAATGGGTACTCGCAAATTGCGAATGTCTTCCCATTCATTGAATGGGAAGGTATTCCTTAATTGCAAATCGCAATTTGCGATTCGCAATTAAGGAATACGTAGGATTCGCGAATTTATTTGCAAATCCTACATACATCGCGTTTTGCGATTCTCAAATAGCGATTCGCAAAAAATCGCTATTTGAGAATCGCAAATGCCATTTTTCATACATATGCCCCAATGTTGCAACATGTATCTGGCCTGTGCTGCAATGCACCTCCACTTTTACGTAGGCAGCGGAACCTACTCTTCAGTAAACCAAAGGTCCTCTCTATCATATTGCTTGTCGATATGTGCGGTGCATTGTATCGCTGTTTACTTGGTGTAGTCGGATTCAGGTATGGTGTCAGTATAAATGAGCGCACAGCATATGCGCTGTCACTTAGGGCCATATGTATCAAGCCCATTTCCCATTCGCAAACGGGCCGATTCTCAGAATCGGCCCGTTTCTGAACGGAACTAAGCCTTTTGGGATGTATCATCCCAAAAGGCATTCGCAAAATAGAGAATCGCAAAATTGCGATTCTCTATTTTGCAAATGCATTTAAGGAATTGCAAATTGCGATTCCTTAAATGAAATGTATGAAGCACCTAAGTTGTGCGATTATGGCTTAAGGAATCGCAAATTACCACCAACTACAGGTTGGTGGTAACTTGCGATTTCTTTGAGAAATGCATTTTTGCATTTTTCAAAGTGGCATGTGGCGCACATACATGCCCTTAGGGCATGTATGTGTGCCACATGTGCACCCATGCTCATTTCAGGGGTGCAACAGGGTGTCCTTTGGACACCCTTGCAACCTTGAAATTGCATTCTCAATTTGCGATTCTCTAATTGCTAATCGCAAATTGAGAATGTCCTCCCATTCATTCCTATGGGCCTCTAGGCCCTTAGGAATGAATGGGGAGGGTTTCCTTAACTGCGATTCGCAATTTGCGAATCGCAATTAAGGAATATGTAGGATTCGCAAATTTTCTTGCGAATCCTACATACATCTCGTTTGCGATTCTCAAATAGCGATTCTCAAAAATTCGCTATTTGAGAATCGCAAACACAAACTATGATACATATGGCCCTTAGAGGATAGAGGCAAATATATTCCTCACTGCATTGTTTCACCATGACCAGAGAGTGAGTAAGACAGTGTTACATGCATTTACCGAGCAGGTATTCTTCTCCAAATTCACCTCCAAGGAGATGTGTATGTATGCCACTGTGTCTGAAGATGTACGAATCATGCGTACTACCTGGGAATCTTGCCTCTATGTCTGTGATTATATTTTTGCCATTGCATATGACTTGGATATTCAGTGAATGAAATGATTTCCTGTTCCTGTAAATGTACTCATTCACTGTGGGGGGACATATAGCTACATGCGTCTCATCAATGTACCCAATTACATGGGGAAAATGGGTTGGCTGATAAAAGCTTATTTAGTTTGCTCCAATTACTGTGGTGTTGTAGGAATTCTTATGTGGTGATGTATCCTCTGCAACATAGCGCCTAGGAACGAATTGAAAAAGTGCGATAGTGCACTTTGGAAGGCCCCTCCTGCTGCAGCTATTACCCCCTGGAAGGTACCTGAAGCTAGGAGGTGCAGTGAACATAGGACCTGAACACGTGTGGGTATGGCATGTGTCCGGCGAGTCTGACGCTGCAGTAGTGGGTCTAGTTCAGCTATCAGATCATAGATCATGTCTGAATCCAACCTATATTTATCATAGATCTCTTCCTCTGTTTGCCCCAACAATGTAATGCGCACTCTGAAAATGCGCTCCTGTCTCCTCCTTCTCAGCGCTGCTGCTGCTTGTATCCTCAGCCTGCTCGCCATGACATACAGCGTGGCCATTGTGAAACATTCTGAGGTCTTCTAGGGCTGTTAAAATAGTTTGCACCTGCTTACCACCTGATTGAAATTTGTGCTAATTTGCACATGCTAAATAGCAAATTCTGGCTCATTCGTAAATTGCGAATGAATCATACATATATTTGCGAATTTCAAATTGTGAATTTGCTAATACAGATTCGCTATTTGGTATTCGCTAAATAGGGAATCGCAAATTTTGCGATTTTCAGGGTAATGCTGCAAATTCTTTTCATACATTGCTTACGTCCATTTTGCATTTGCTAACGGACGATTTTTGCGATTCGCACCATTTGCGAACGCAAAATAGCATGATACATGTGCCCCAAAGTTCTAGACCAGAGCTAATTTCAGCTGGAAGTTGACAGCTTCACAGAAATAAAAGTATTTGTGTTTTTACTAAGGAACTCAGAGTGAGGACTGTTTATTCCGTAAAAACTGTATGTAGTACTCATCCTGAGGGTGTGTTCCTCGCTTCCACCATGAAGACTTCAGTGCACTAATAAAGAGCTACTCAGAAGCAGGCCCTTGGGAAAGCCGGCCATACAATGCACCACACAACCCCACAGTAGACATCATCACACACATTTAGCAAATGTTACGAATGTTCGCAAGCCTCGTCCAATTTCGTTTCTCATGGGTTTTCAACTGTCCACAAAAATGGGGCGGCCATTTTACTGCCCTTACTTTATAAATTCTTCCTTTTTCTTCGCTTGTGCTTCCCGGTCGGACCTGATAAGAGAAGAGCACGAGGGAGCAACTCTCTATCCCTGGAGCCGACTAGCATCATGAATCCCAGAAGAGACCCAGGCCTTCCTTGTGGTGCTATTCCGTAAATGCAGTGATGACTTCGCAGGATGGCAGAACTGGAATCCTGGCAGTACCTAAGAGTCAGAATCTGGAAAAGAAATAATTCAAGACAAAATTAACATATCTTTTGCTGCTCATGCTGTGCATTTGTCAAGAGTCAGGAGCGAGTGTATTGAGAATATTGTAGTGAAATGAAAACCAAAGCTATAACTGATTAATTCATGCTTGATTGAAGCTGTCAGGATTGTAAGCAAACTATAATGTTTTTGTAAATAGAAAGGACATCTTCCTTACGGGTCATGATTTTAGGCTTTACACCTTGAATGCGTTAAAGAAAATTTGTAAGCACGTTGAGGCATCTACTCTTTCTAGAAATCATCTGAGGTTCACTGTCAATAATGTACCATATATTTCGGTGCAAAAATGAGAAAGTCTCATACCCATCCTATGAGTTAAGGAGAGGACAGGTGTAGTAGAAAGGAGATAGCACTGAGTCACACATTGCTATTTGATGCTTTGTTAAATATGTTAAAGTAATGGCATTTCTTCAATTGTCATTTTTACAATACCCTAAGCCAAGGGCATATGTAGCAAAGGATGTCTCACTCTGGTGACTCAGCTGTTCAGGCCTCTACGAGCATGGAAGGACTCTGGGTCATATTCCCTGTACTAGTAATGCAAGGTGACATTTCATCTGTCTACTATCGCTTACCAACAATTTCATCCCCATCCTTGAAAGCACCTCTTACCCCCTACGGCTTCTCTTGACTCTGGTCCACTCATCACTACACTCAACACCACAGACTCCGCTAATATGCATGCCTTTCCTCTCACTTGAAAGGTCAAAGATAAAACTTCTGCACCCTGGAGCATCCAGAACTGAATGCCCATTTACAAGCTACAAAGGCATGGTGCAGATCAAAATCCTCCACTGCAAATCTTAGAGCAGCAGGCAAAACCCCATTAAAAGAGAGATCTGTCACCTAGCAGTCCAAGTGCACCTTGACCTGCACAACCAACTCCAACTGCATCCTCCCACTCTAGAATCTGCCCAAGAAGTAGCATCAAAACTGTTATGCGCAAGGTTGGTATCAATACACAATCATAACAGCATTAGAGATCCTTTCCCCATATGTGGGCATTTCAGATAGCCTTCAAAAACACTCAATTCCTGTCTCTCTGATAAAAGGCAGTTTGTTGAAATACACTTTCTCACTCCTCATCATTCTCTTACCTCTAGAGTGTTACACGTTCGTAATTGCTGTCACTGTATTTAATCTATATATGGAATCTCCCAGCATGCAATTTAGTCAACATGACATTTAATTTAGCAATATGCTAATGGCACCCAATTTTATATCAGAGTTTTTTGGCAATGACATCGATAAGCTCAGGCCAAGCATGAACACCATCCAAGCAATGTTGATAACGTAGTTCAGGCCTGGCTCAACAGCATGTATCTGGAGAGCTTGCTGCCTGTCCTTCTGACCTACGCAAAGTCCCATGCTCACTCAAGTTATATCCTGCTGACGAGGCACAAAAAGGGGAAAACTGGTCTGGGGTTGCTTGTGTTCCCATTCAGAGGGCACCTGTCCAGGCAGATCAAGTTGGACTGTTCCCAGATTAATTATCAGTGGCTGAGATTATTTCAAGCATTCCACCCATCACTTTCTTGTTTACCTCTTTAAATCGACTCAAACCTCTCCTTCAAGGATCATGTGAAGAAAAAAGCTCAGATAACTGAGGCAGGCCGGTTGATATTCATCTTATAGAACAACATCAGCCCCACAACGGTTCACTGATAACACATCAACACCCAAAATATCCCCATACCACAATATCGAGTCATAAATATAGATGTAAAAAATATCAACATCCTATATTTATAAAGGTAAGTACAAAAATATCGAAACAAAAATATCGATGAGATAAATATAGATGTAAAAAATATCGTTTTTATATATGTATAAAATAAAATAATAAATATTAAATAATAAACTTAATAAAAAAAATAGATTTAATATACATTTAACAAAAATAACAAATGAACTTAACCTAAAAAAATTAAACACACATATATAATAATTATTATATATATTTACTGTAAAACAATAAATAAACTATTAATTAAAATTTCTTTTATAAGTTTAAAAATATATAGAAATGTAACAAATAAATATATATATACATATACCAGTAACATAAAATTTATGTTAAAAACACTCTATTATTAATTAAAACAAACTATTTAAAAATATTTAAACTTAAATTTCCCACTCTAATCAATGCAACAGTAGGGAAAGTGCTGGATAGCGGAGGGGTAAAAAATACTATACCCACTCCAGTGAGTGCAACAGTAGGCAAGTATTGGATAGCGGAGGGATAAAATGTAATATTCCCACTCCAGTCAGTGCAACAATAGTAAAAGTGTTGGATAGCGGAGGGGTAAAAATTACTATTCCCACTCCAATGAGTGCAACAGTAGGGAAAGGGTTGGATAGCGGAGGGAAAAAAATTACTATTCCCACTCCAGTCAGTGCAACAGTAGGGAAAGTGTTAGATAGCGGAGGGGTAAAAATTACTATTCCCACTCCAGTCAGTGCAACTGTAGGGAAAGTGATGGATAGCGGAGGGGTAAAAATTACTATTCCGACTCCAACGAGTGCAACAGCAGGGAAAGTGTTGGATAGCGGAGGGGTAAAAATTAGTATTCCCACTCCAGTGAGTGTAACAGCAGGGAAAGTGTTGGATTGCGGAGGGATAAAAGTTACTATTCCTACTACAGTCAATTCAAGATTAAAAACAAACAAAATATCAACAGCAAAAAATATTTGAAAAACAAAATAAATTAAAAATATATATAAATATGTAAAAAATTAAAATACAAATATATTGAATATTAAAAATAAAAAAAATAAAAAACATATTATATGTTATACATATCACAAATACCTACAAAAATTATATTAAATAAAATATACAAATATTATTCAAACAATGAAATATTTTTAGTTACAAATTATTTATAGACAAAAACATTATTACATACATTTATCTTATTTACATCCTACCCTATAACATCACACAATTCACAACCCACATCTAAATTAAAAATAAAATGTACTTCCATAATTCACATAATTAATTATCAATTAAATAAATATTATTAATTAAAAAACAAAATAAAACACATAAAAAATAATTAACTTCCCATCCTTTACCCCTATAAACCCCAAAACCCACATCTAAAATTAATTACACAATTCTCATATTTAATTTTCAATTAATTAAATATTATTAATTAACAACTAATTATTAATTAATTAATTACTTAAAAATAAATTACTTCCCACCCTTTACCTCTATGTACCCCACAACCCACACCTTAAAATAATTACACAATTTCAATATTTAATTTTCCATTAATTAATTAATAATATTTACCAACTAATTATTATTTAATTAAAAATAAATTACTTTGCACCCTTTACCCCTATAAACCCCACAACTCGCACCTAAAATTAATTAAACAATTTAAATATTTAATTTTCAATTCATTAATTAATAATAACTAACGACTAATTATTAATTAATTAAAAATAAATTACTTCCCACCCTTTACCCCTATAAACCCCACAACCCGTACCTAAAATTAATTACACAATTTCAATATTTAATTTGTAATGAATTAATATTAATTAACAACAAATTAATTAATTAAAAATAAATTACTTCCCACCCTATACTCCTATAAACACCACAACCCGCACCTAAAAAGGACTTTTGTTCTTTATTAGCCACTACGGCCCCCAAGGCACAGGAACCTCTTGACAGGCAAGAAAATAACCTTACAACATGGCTGGAGTCGGCTAGCGACAGCTTTGCCCCTCTAAAAACACAAAAAAGTCTGCGTCCTCACGATGCTCAACGTTGGTTCACTAATGAACTTAAGTCAAAGAAACTTGCCTTGAGGCAAGCCGAACGCAGTTGGAGACGCAATTACTCCTTACCCGAAAAGGCCGCCTTTGTATCTTTACTTAAAGCTTATAAACAAGCAATTCTCCAGGCTAAGGCCGAATATTTTTCTTCTAAGATCATTAATTCGGCGAACAAATCCAAGGATATCTTTTCCATCGTCGACGGACTCGCCAACCCTGACAGAGTCATGGCAAAACCTGTCCCCTCACAAATTTTATGTGACTCTCTTAACTCGTATTTCACTGATAAAATCGCCACGATCAAGGCCAGTATCCTCCCTCCTACCTTCGCTATAGCTCCTTCTACTCCCTGTCAGAATTACCCCCCGATTGACCGTATTCCCCCTATTTCAAAAGACACCTTTGTTGCTCTTCTTAAAAAAGTTGGCTCTGGCTCCCCAACAGACTGCTGCCCCTCCCACATTTTACGTGAAGTCTTCCTTGCCTGTCCTGACCCTCCCCTGGCATTCCTTAATAACTCTCTTAAGTCCGGCATTGTTCCTAACACCTTCAAGAGTGCCGAAATTCTCCCAATCCTGAAAAAGCCTAACTCGGATCCTTCGGTCCTCAGTAACTATCGCCCCATTTCGTTGCTGCCCTATCTGGGCAAAGTCTTAGAGGCCCATGTCACCAGCTGTCTCAGCTCCTTCATCGAACAGTCGCGTTTCCTTGACTCCCATCAGGCAGGTTTTAGGCCTGCCCATTCAACTGAGGCAGTTATTCTTGCAGTTATGGACGAGCTTAGAAGAGGCGCAGACAAGGGATATACCCAAGCCCTGGTACTCCTTGACTTATCCGCCGCGTTTGACATGGTCGATCATGGTCTCCTGATCGACCGTGTCAGCAATGCCGGGATTCAGGGGCCGGCGTTGAAGTGGATTTCTTCTTTCCTCAGCAATAGACATCAAGCCGTCCGCCTTGGCAATTTCTCTTCTAAAAAAAGTACTTTGATCTGTGGGGTTCCACAGGGGTCCTCGTTGTCGCCGCTTCTCTTCAATTTGTATATCGCACCTCTGATTCGAGCTCTTCGCGAAAGAATGGTCAACATCTTTAATTACGCCGATGATCTACAGCTGGTATTTGACATTAACTCTTCTACCTCTTCAGTGTCCAACTTTCAGGCCACCCTGAGTTTTATTTGTAACTGGATGAACTACAATCAATTAAAGTTGAATCCGGATAAAACAGAACTCATCCTAACTGCTGGACTGGCTAACCCGTGGAATTCCAACTTCTGGCCTCCTTCTTTGGGCAGTCCTCCTCTCCCTGCAGCCTCTGTCAAGAGCTTGGGGATTGTGATCAGCAGCGATCTGTCGATGAAAGCACAGATCAGTTCGGTGGTCTCCGCCTGCTTCTTTCATCTACGCAGAATCCGTAAGATTGCCAGATTCTTAACCACTGAGGCTCTAACTTTGGTCACCCTTGCTCTGGTAATCTCGCGGATTGATTACGCTAACTCTTTATATGCAGGCATTCCAGCTTACCAACTCCACCGTCTGCAGCTGATGCAGAATCACTCCGCCAGACTAATCGCTCGCCAGTCCAGCCGATGCCATGTTAAACCTCTGATGAAGAGCCTACACTGGCTTCCTGTAGGTAAATGCTGTATCTTTAAGATGGGATGCACCATCTTTAAGGCCCTTGCCGGTAATGGCCCAGCCTTTATCTCTTCCAAACTGCAGCGGTATACCCCTTCCCGAGAACTGCGTTCCTCCACTCTCAACTTACTTACTGTTGTACCTTTTAAGCGTAAAAAGCATGGAGGACTCAAATTTGCGGTTCTGGCCCCTCAACTTTGGAATTCACTGCCTATTGAAGTAAGATCAGTGACCCTTTACTCCCAGTTTAGGGAAAAGCTCAAGACCTGGCTGTTCTCTCAAGCTTATCAGTAAAACTATCTCTTTACTCTCTGCACCGCCCCCTCGCCCTGAGCGCCATGAAACCGTTTTCGGTGTACGTGCGCTTAACAAGTACTTTTAACATAACAGAACATAAAATTAATTACACAATTTCAATATTTAATTTTCAATTAATTAATATTAATTAACAACTAATTATTAATTAATTAAAAATAAATTACTTCCCACCCTATACCCCTATAAACCCCACAACCTGCACCTAAAATTAATCACACCATTTCCATATTAAGTTTCAATTAATTAATTAATGTTAATTAACAATACATTAATAATTAATTAAAAATAAATTACTTCCCACAATTAACACTATAAAATATCAATTAAATAAATATTAATAAATAAAAACTATCATTAATTTATCATAATTAAATTACTTCCCACCCTATTCCTCTATAAACCCACAACACACTATGGAACTAAAAAACGCAAAATGTAATTAAAATAAAATTGATAACTACTAAAAATTTAACACATATATTGAAAAACATAAACAAAACTTATACAAAAAAAATACATCACATACATTTAAAATATATACTAAAATACATAACACTAATTAAAAAATCGATATTTTAAGCAACTATATTTTTGCAAACAATATTTCTTACCTTCAATTCGATATTCTTGACCACGATATTCTTGCTGTCGATATTTCCCACTGACGATATTTAGGACTCGAAATTCCTGTACTTCGATAATTCCAACTCGATATTTTGTCTGCACACCCCCACAACCGGGGTCCACATGCTATCTCACAGTGACAAATGGCAATGTCTTATTAGCCATACTTCCACTATAGATTGTACTATTTGTGGCTTCTCCCTTGATCACCAACCAAAGGAAACGTGATCACATCACTCCAACTCTAACGCACAAGAACTCGCTTTCATTCTCAGTTTGCATCCACCTTTAAGCCACTAGATAGTTTTCAAGACTGTCCATACGCAAAGTTTCCATATATCTAGTCTATATACTCTCAATGTTAGGCAGTAACAGTGTAAGCTACGGCTATGGCACCTGCGAATAGGCTTTCGTTTCACATGCACCCAGTTTGTAAAATAACCTCATTCTTCATCTAAGATTTATTTTTTTGTAAATGTTCTTCAGGTAGGGTCTCAAGACTCTCCTCAACCTTTTTTTCTCTAACCCAGAAACTGAACTCCCTTTTTTCTCCACACCTATTACAGCCCTCTTAGTCAAAGAAAACTCTGCCTCACATTTCGGTCCTGCATACATCAACAGTAGAGCTAAACTACCCGAGAGAAGGCAGGACTGAAATATATGCTCTATTACACACACTGTTTTTCGTAATGATCACATGACTAATTTCTCACAAAGAGTACAAGCAGGTGCATAGCTGCGCTCACCAGAGTTCAAACTTGGCCTTCAGGAGTAACAAACATGAAAACACTTACAGCTGAGCAAGCTGGTTTGCAAATTTCACATCTCGAGTGCCAGGGCACCGAGTTTTTAAGCCTCTGTAATATCATGTATATGTATTTATGCTGCTCCCCTGTTGCTTTGGCCCTAGCTGCTCAGCCAGTGTGAATGTGCTGCGTGGAATGTTGGAGTGGTGATGATGGATGGAATGTTTGGGTGCCTGTGAGCTGAAGTGTGACAGTTGGAGTATGGGCTAAGCAGAAGGCAGGCTGCTCTTAGTGGGGCTGCTGTACATGGATTTACCAACCAACCTTCAACTAAGGGGCCGATTACGACGTCGGTCAGAAAGGCATTCAGTTTGTAAGAATCTGATTTGGAAGCCTTGTTTCCGACCGACTCGGAAACATTTCCGAACGGCCGATTACGATGGTCGGAAACCGTTTGGACTGTCCGACTCGGTTCTGACTCGTGTCCGAACGTCATTCCGAGACACCGAGTTGGTCGGAGCCGACTCGTACGTCTCTACGGGCCGCGTTTCCGACCGAGCGATTACGATGTCGTATTCGGTTAGCCTTTCCGATTCAGTCTGTCCGACACGGATTGGCTGTCGGAATCCGACTTTGGGGGAGCGTAGCAGGCCCCCCTTCACCCTGAGGCCTCTGGTTGGGGCCGTGAGGGTACCCATGGGTCCCCTCTTTCCAACCATGCACAGTGTGGCAGGCACCATGGGGTGCCCGCCACAGGGTGCAAGGTTTTCTGCAACCACCCCTTTCTTCAATGGGAGCGTGTGTAGTCGGTATGAACACAGGCTCCCATTGAAGTCAATGGGAGTCCAACCGAACGGTGTTCGGAAACATCGTAATCGGTCGGTCGGACTCACCGAATCCGAGTCGGTCGGAAACCATTCCGAAACCGAGTCAGTCGGAATGATTTCTGACCAACATCGTAATCAGCCCCTAAGACTAAATAAATCTTCATAAACTACACTTCGTCTGAATTTCAACATGTTTACATTTTACACTACTTCTTACACTTCATTTCTACATTGAACTTTACATCCCTTACACATGGAAGTGCTATATGGTTGTGAACTGCCCATTTCTTTTGTTTAGCCTTACATGCCCTTACACTAGGGACGTCTAAATGGGTGGAAGTCCCATTTCTACAGGTTACGTTACAGGCCCTTACATGAGGGATGTTTAAATGGGTGCAAGTCCCATTTCTACGGTTTACATTATAAACCCTTACACGAGGGATGTCTAAATGGGTGAAAGTCCCATTTCTACAAGTTACGTTACAGGCACCTTACATGAGGGAGGTATATGGGTGGTAGTTACCATATCTACATAGTCTGTTACATGCCCTTTCTAGGGGGATGCCTGGATGGGTTGCTAGTCTCCCATTGCTACGCTTTGCTTTTCATATCCTTACATGAAGGTGACTGGATAGGGTGTAAGCCACTCTATTAGACACGTTTGTTTGCTGTCCTTTAAGGAGGAGAGGATGTATGGGTGGGAGTCACCCATTTTCCACATGGTTATATGTCATCTGTTTTTACTTGTTTCTCTACTTGCCCTTGTTTGGGGCTGTTTGGTTGGATGTAGTTCACCCATTACTTCTATGTTTTGACGTGTCTTCGTAGAATTAGTATTCTTATTACAGTTTTTTGTGTGTGTGTGAGTCTTTCCCAATGTTAGCTCTTGTCCTGCTTTGTTGTGCCACTTCTTATGCTTGTCTGGCCAGTTGGTTATGGTTGGTGGTGATATAGGTGCGATTGTGTTGTTATCTTGTATTCTGATGTGGGACTGATAGAGTTCTTTCTTTGTCTACTGTCTAGCAATGTGTGGTATTAAAGAAAATGCTGTTTCTTCTGTTATAGTTTAAGAATTTTTTAAAGGGGTGGATGTGTGATATCTTTTATATTTATCTATGCATCTTCAAACTTTATTTTTCTTAATGCTTCATTATGTTTCTTCAGGTTAATGCTTGATTCCATATAGTATTTGTGTATTTTGATGTTATTTCTCTTTTCATGTTTCCTCTTGTCAACACTTTATTTCATTTTTCATTTTTATTTTTTTTGTATTATATAAAGGGGGAGGATATGTAGTATCTTGTATATGTATTTATGCTTCTCCCCTGTTGATTTGGCCCTAGCTGCTCAGCCAGTGTGAATGTGCTGCATGAAATGTTGGAGTGGTGATGATGAATGGAATGTTTGGGTGCCTGTGAGGTGAAGTGTGACAGTTGGAGCATGGGCTGAGCAGCAGGCAGGCTGCTCTTGGTGGGGCTGCTGTACATGGATTTGCCAACTTTCAACTAAGACTAAATAAATCATCTTGAACTACATCTCGGCTACCTGATCTTCATTACCACAACCTCAGAGAAGGGCACATCAGACAGGCAGAGTAAGCATGAGCTGCTGTGTCAGCTTACAGGTACACTAAAATAAAGCAATGTGTTTTTAATGTCACATTGAATTCCATATTATATAAATGTTTGTGGGGCATGTATTGCAGACGGTATGATCAGTGTCCCGTTTCCCCCTCTGCGCTAGGTTTGCGCTTTATTTTTCTCCTAATAAAATTAATTAAGTAAAATAAAGAACACTTCTACCCAGATTAGGAACAGTGATGAGGATTTGTAATATGATATTTAAAAAAAACACAATTTGTAATCAAACTAAATGCCTACAAGAACTCCTTTGGGACAAATCTACCTATATTTTTTACCTATATTTATTATGGGCAAGAGAAAGTGAAAATGTGTTTTTGTACCCTCACACGTTCTGTTTGGATTTGAGAAAACTGTAAATGAATCAATAAAGGGATTTCTGCAGTAACTTGGGATACTATATTTGAGAACTTTACAACTATTTATGCATGTTCTTTAATTATGCTGGCCACTTGATAAAATACACAAATCAAAGGGGTAATGTTTTAAGTTTTTGTCCTTTGTCTCATGACAGCGGTATGGAATTCTGTAGTACGGATACCTGAACCCCAAAGCCTCTATCACCTATATTCTATTCATTAAATTCTGGAAGTACAAGGAACCGTTCTTTTGTTGACCAAAATGTTCTTGTTACATCTAAATTCGAAAGGTAAAGTATTTCGGGGGCTTGCCTGGGAGGATGATTTTATGTCCCAGGCATGCTAATTTGAACTGGTCCTATGTCTGCCCCTGGCTACCCAATGTGTATGCAACAGATTTATGGCCACTGGTCATATAACACATTGTCACTTGCCCACCCCTCTCTGAGGGACCTATTACGTTGGCGGGCGGAGGCACCACCGCAGTGCTGGCGGAAAATGCCATTTTCCGCACGCCAGCAGCGGTCTCCACGCCCGCCATATTAGTATGGTCAAACACAGCCCATTTCCCGTCCGCCGCAGTGCGACGCGAACCACCAGAAAAATGCACCCGCCACCGCGGCGGTGGTAGCCAATGGAGACCCACCGCCGTGCGGAATGACGTCCCGACCGCCGTGCAAATTAGGATGCCCCAAACAGCCAGTTGCACCGCAGCGGAGAAACCGGCCAACCAGAGACGGTGGAAGCACGACAGCGGAGCGCGAAACCTGATCCCCGGTCCCAACCGCCCGGTCCCGAGCGCAATGGATCCAGCTTTTCACGTCTTCCCGGCGCTGTACCTGATACACCACCAGCAACTCATGCACCGTGGCGGACGTCACCGCAGGTACGCAACAACACAACTCCGCACACAACAACAACACACAATGCATGGGCAGATACAGGGTTCCTGTCCACACCAGATACCCTGGTGGGGACAGGAACACATCCACAATAGTACCCAAACATGTCCTACCTCTCACCAAATCACCCCTCCGCATCCAGGTCACCCACCAACCGCGATCGTGATGTAATGTCCCGGTCACGTCACCGCAGCGGTGAAGACGCGTGAAAACATGCGCACAATGCAGAAGGCAGGGCCAGCGACAGGCATGGGCAGTGCACAAAGATCATAGGGCCACACCTCCACCCTCCACACAACAGTCCCCCACCCCAAACATGAAGGGACATGCCATGTGCTTCTCCTGTGCTCCCCCATGCACAATAACCAGCCAGGTGAACCCACACGCTGCACCACACACAAAACAACTAGGGAGACAGCACAGCAGGTGGGGCTGCAGAGGAACACACAGCACAGAAGCACAGGGCCAGGGCAACCCACACACCACACCTACACCACACTCATAGCAAGAAAACAGAGTCCAAGCACACAATTAACACCCATACAGATAAGGAACAATCACTGAACTGGACACACAGCCTGCCAAGTCACACAGACATACCCCACACTGACACACAGCCACATACACAGACCAGATGTCAGCAGCAATGGAGGACAACAAGTAGGAAATCTAAAGTGAGGTGCACACAAATGGTAGGCCAAGGAGCTAACCACTAAGCATGTGTACACCACATGCAAGAGAAGGAACATATAACAACACCCTCAGCCCATCAAATCACACATGGCTGGCACAGTGAGTGAAGTCAAACCACAGTCACCTCAGTGCAACAAATCATGGAGATAGCAAGGCAACCCATGGACAGGCACAGGGATGAAAGGAAGGGTCTGAAGACCAACAGTGAACAGCCACATATCTGCATCCAACTACCTTACCGGTGTATGTCAGCAGCACAACACACAGGGCCCATTGTAACACTCCATGACTGTCAAACACAAGTAGGAACCTTCACACATACCCCACCCCCCGCCCCCCTCACACCTGCAGCACACAACACCAGTGTCCAACACACAGAAGGGTGCCAATAATGTCCAGTCAACACACTGACAAACAACCACACTCCCTGGGGGGTATCCACAAACATCACACACACACACCCAGGGATGCCTGAACCAATGCTTGCACAAAACCAACAGCCAAACACAAAACTCCATTACAACACACACAGAAGTACAACCAGACCTGACCTATGCAGCAAAACTGTGGGAAGGCAATGGGAGCCCAGACAGAACAGGAGTACACAACCTCATCAGTCAGGAACAATACACAGACAACATACCACAACACAGACAAGAAGTGCATCACCACAAAACAATCATGGACACAAACTGGGAGAAATGGGCCTACAATGATACACAGACAGACATACCACACCACCCATAAAGTCAACATGGTGTCATAATGTACCACATGCTTGCACATGCACAATAATGACAACTGACAGCTCAAATATGAGAGGAGAAAACACTCAGGACGCACCCAAAACAAGCACAGGAACAAGAATAGCCCCAAGTGCATGTGACAGACACACAAGTAATGCACACTACACTGGCAAGACACAACTGACTGAAAGACAACACACCAACAAAACACACACACTGACATGCAAATACAACAACACACACAGAGCATCTGTCAGCTGCAATACACAACACAGCCCAAACACTGCCCACATCCACATCAAACACACAAAAGATGCACATGCCAATACATCACATTGCAAACACAGCAGGACATCAGGGGATGCACACCAGGCAAGGACAAGGCAACGTACACTCACAGCACTGCATGCACGACAAGCAGTGTGTGCACACTAAACATACCAGTTCCACACAGACATGAGAGACACACCATGAACACCCACAACACCAATCAGCACAGCACACAGACAACATCACACTCAGGAAGTGAAGCAGTACCTCAGCAAACACACATACAGCTAACCCAACACCCACAGATGCACAAGTCTGGGACACCCAGGTGAAAACAACATGAGCAGAGGACTGTGCAGCACAAACAGTTGAACTGCATCTGAGCAACCATGGCTGCAAAACAGTATCAGAAAATCACATATAACCAATAGGGAAACTGTCATGAGTGGCACATTGGTCCTGTGCACAGATCAGCACCACAAACCATAGTGTAACAAATGAAGTGATGGAGAGGCACACACACTGTCAACACAAGGGGACAACTGACCTGAGAGTGAAGTGTTGTGTACGTCAGTAGTGGACATGGCAGGAGTGCACCATACACAAATAGATGGAGTGCAGACTCACAATGGGTAGGCATCAGAAGCACAGATAGGGGATGGTATGACTCCACACCCCACATGCCACACTGGAGGCGAAAAAGCACCAAGTGACAGCAATGCATGAGAAAACACACCCACAATGTCAGTGTGGCCGAACAGATCTGCACAGTGACCACACAGAGTATCAAGACACATGGCTGATCAACATAACACAACATTGAATTGCCAGTCACACACTCTGCATACCCACAATTGCCACCAACAACAAGTTGGAGTCCCCCAGAAGTGCAAGAACACACCAACACACTGCACAGTGCACAACCTACAACTCCCACATGTGCACACAATCACAAGCACAGGGCTGACCAATCAAACAAACAGGCACTCAAATCCTGGCTGACACATGTGTGCAGTTGACATTGCAGGGGCACACACACATCAACACTACAGACAAAGTAACCCACTTCACACTGCACACTTCTTGACCACCCAAATGCCACACATAGAAATCAACCCATGTGACTAGGATGACTGGCCATCACAAGATGACCATACAACAACACTGCTGTGCACACATCAAGTAAGATCACACATACATGATGACCCTGGCCAGCCTGCCTGCAATCCTGTGGATAGAATCCCACCTTGTGCTGGCAGTGCATACAAACATTATAGTGGCTGCTCCCCCTAAATAGGGTGTGTCCCCCAGGGCACGTCCTGAGTTTCTCAAAATGTAGAGTCGATAGAAGCAAAAGTTCAATCCATATGTATTTTTATTCGTTGCGATTATTCATATACTTCAACTTCATTCCACTCGAATGACGAACGTTAAATCATAAGGACTGGACTAGAATATCCAATGCATTTCGGGTATCTTACCCTTCGTCAGGGACCAATCGGTCCAGTCGCAGTAACCCGTTTCAATGCCGCCGTTGTATCCTACACGTCTATGGCTGTGGCGGGTGTATTAGTGCATACAAACATGACATGTGTACAACATAGCTAACCTGACAAAAGAATGATTATGATAACAGTAGTCCATCACAAGCCACCATCATTGCACCCCCAAGCCTCAGAGTCAACAAGAACTGAAGTGCCTGTCACCCCTGTAAAACCCTTAAAAAGTGAGATAAGCCATTGGCAATGTTGAAGTGGCATACAGAGCATGTGTCACAGTAAACCATACCCACACAGAAAACCCTTTATTCAGCAAGGACACTGACAAAACAGACAACAGGAGTAACTGTCTTTATTCACATAATACACAGATAGGCACCAATAGTAGACAAGAGCAAGGCTAGTGGCCAGTCCAAGGTGCAGAGGAGGTACATGAGAAGCTGCACAGGGAATGGGCAAACAGCAGTGAACATCAAGGCCAGTGGCCAGTCCAAGGTGCAGATGAGGTACATGAGAAGCTGCACAGGGAAGGGGCAAACAGCAGTGAACATCAAGGCCAGTGGCCAGTCCAAGGTGCAGATGAGGTACATGAGAAGCTGCACACGGAAGGGGCAAACAGCAGTGAACATCAAGGCCAGTGGCCAGTCCAAGGTGTAGATGAGGTACATGAGAAGCTGCACAGGGAAGGGGCAAACAGCAGTGAACATCAAGGCCAGTGGCCAGTCCAAGGTGCAGATGAGGTACATGAGAAGCTGCACAGGGAAGGGGCAAACAGCAGTGAACATCAAGGCCAGTGGCCAGTCCAAGGTGCAGATGAGGTACATGAGAAGATGCACAGGGAATGTGTGTGACCGTACCCTGCCATGGTCATCAACACTGTCAGGGGGCTAACAATGTGCAGTCCAGGCACCGCTGTGGGAGAGACAGGTGTGTGAGGGGGACTTCCACTCAGACTTAGCTGTCAGTCGGACTGGGAGGTGGCTGAGTGTCGGGGACAGTTGGAGGACTGTACCGGAGAGAGAGAGGCCCAGCTGAGGTAGAGCCATCAGTGGCTTTTGAAGCCGGAGGGCTGCTTGGACCAGGTAGTGTGGTGGCACGTGGAGGTGGAGTTATGCTGCCGTGAGACACAGTGTGGGTGGGAGATTGTGGTGGGGTGCCTTTCTACTTCTTGGGGATTCTAAATGGCTTCCCTGTCTTGGTATTAGTGGTAAGTGGGGCGGACACAACAGGCACACTCACCACCAAAACTGCATCAGGTGCAGACGGTGGCCCTCCCTCTGGGGACATGCTGGATCCAGCGGTACGCTTGGCCTGGCCTTGCCTTTGCCACTCCATCTCCTGTTTGCCAGGTGTCCCCCCTACAGTGCCCTCCTTTCCCAGCTTCACAGAGCTCTGGATTGGAGTTAAGGTTGTGGGTGAATCTGCCTTGGAGCTCTTCTTATGTGTACTCTTCGCAGGCACCAGCTTCTCAGCGGGCACAGAAACTGTCTGCTTGTCTTTGCAAGACGCTTTTGGGACAGGACAGTCCTTGGCTGGGGATGCCTCTGAGGCATGTGAGCCTGAGGCCTGCTTCTTGGCTTTATGGCCCTGGGTGTCGCCTGACGGGCTTTTGCCTTTGCGCTCTGGGGTGGCTTTAGTTTTATGTGGGGATGGTGTCTGCGCCCTGGACCGCTTGGGCAGCTGCTGCTGTGTGCTGTGTGAGCTGTATCTTGCCCTTGAGCTCTGTGGTGTGTGGTCACTATCGTCAGATGTAGCCACTGGCAGGGGGGTGGCCAAAGGGACTGGAGCTGGACTCTGTGCCTGTGCCAGCTGCATGGCTGTCGTCACTACGGAGGACAAAGCTTGGACAGTCCGGTGTAGCCCACCCATGTCTCAATGAATGCCCTCCATGAAAGCAACGACCTGTGCCAATTTTTTGTCGTGGTCTAGGAAGGCGTTGATGAGAGTTGTCTGGCCCACACACAGCTGGCGCAAAAGGTCCACAGACTCAACACTGAGGGCAGCAGGGGAGACAGGGGCAGGGGCAGCGGTGCCTGGGGTGAAGGACACTCTTCCCTTCTTACTGGTGCGAACACGGCCAGCACAAGTGGAAGTAGTTGGGAGGGTGGGCGCTGGACGCTGTGTGGTGGAAGAGGAGGCAGAGTTCCCGTTCCCTGTGCCCGCCAACAGAGATGTGTCACCGCTGGCGTCAGATGACGTTGAGGTTGGTGTCTCTGGCTGTGATTCCTCAAGCAGACTCCTGTCCCCCTCCGACGCGGTGGTTACATCAGTGTCACTGTGCTCGTGTGTAGCAGTCGTGCTTGATGCCTCACCACTGGTGTCCGTCCCCTGTCCTTCCGTGCCCACGGGAGATGCTGCATGAGAGAGAGAGATGTAGGCTCAGTTCATTGGCATCAACATAACCATCATATGCAAGCAAAGCACTAAACAAGATAATGATATCTCCATGTTGCACACCACCCTGTGCAGTAACATTGTGCAACCTCAATTCTGAATTCGAATTTTGCGTGTCATCAAGCAAACGTGGCATAAGTGAGCCATGTGATGACCACACAGCCAAATTGCCTGTCGGTGGCTCCGTTTAACCAGACACACAAATACCTCTGAGCACACCTCGGCCCTGAGGGGGGCAAAGATGTACCTCCCAACATGTTGCCACTGTCACATCTGGAGGGAGCAGAAGGGGACAACACAGATACAGACTACAACATAACAGTCCACAATGGCCATGAGCACATGCCATCCACCATGTCGTACTTTGGGGCCCAAATACAGTTGCACATTGGTGTCAGATGTCTAGTCCTCACAATTCTGAGGTCAGGCAATGCACACATTGATGAAAGAACACTCAGATGATGCACACTGCCGTTCCCTTCCATGGGATTTCCATTACTACCCCAATGCAGACAATGCCAGAAGGCCACGACTCAGAATGCAATGTCAAGGGACATTACCCCAATAACATGAGAAAGTACAGGTAGGGAAAATGCATGACAGCTGCACCCAACACAGAGGCCACTTACAAGCCACTGCATCACACTACCAACATCACCGGGCCCAGCGCTGGCCCAGGCTGTGAACACATGCAGCCACTTGCAACCAAAGTCACCCTTCCCAGAATACTCACCCCCAGCTTGCTGCTGATGCTCCTTCAAACGTGCATCCAGCTCAGGCTGTGTCACAGCTAAGATGCGGGCCATCAATGGTGTCATGCTCCTGCGCGCCAACCTGCCAGTCCAAGGGATCAGCCCCAGCATCATCTCCGCCATGTTCTTGCTCAGCCGGCAGATGTCATCCCACCTCTTGTGACAGTGAGTGCGCCGTCGGTTGGAGACACCCAGAGCCCGCACCTTGCATGCAATGGCCCTCCACACGGCCTTACGCTGGTGGACTTTGAGCTGCAGGCATGGGAGACAAGAGGGAGAAAATCAGTGCCACAGTGTCATGTACCACTATCTCACAGTACAGGAGCATGATACTAACTCATCCCAACTTCACAGATATGTGTAGCAGAGACAATAATGCATCTCACATGGTACATTAGCATGGAAGAATCATACGCAAATGCATGCAGGTATGAGGGTGGACACAGTACCTGCACATCTCATACACATGCAGGATGCCAACACAGAAAGCTATGTGTAGGCTGCCCACATCTACTGTCCATGTTGAGGGTGAGCAAGACATACATGACATTTCAATATACGTTCAGGGGAAGACTCACTGTGTCCAACACTGCACAGCCCTCAATGTCCTAGCCCTGTGAATGGCTCACTGTGTCATGGAGGTCACATTGAGGGACATGATCCTACAAACCCACACACTCTCACAGGGCCTGTCGTGTGCAATCTATAGGGCTGAGATGGCTCTTTGATGGAGAGTCCTGGAAAAAACACACATGTGACACTCTGTACATTCAGTGATGTGTCCTTGTCTGCTTGGGCAGTGACTGTGCAGGCCAGGTATGATCACACTGAGGTCCAACGTGGAGTATCAGAAATGTCACATGAAGGGACAATTTGAGAGCGTGAACAGTGCCTACACATGCCAGTCTGTACACATGCTGGTGGAAATGGAAGGGGCTGTGCACAATAGTGCAGCAATCAGCTGTGTCATAGGTGAATGACCACCAAGAGTGTCACCCTCGGGTATTGACGTCCTGAGCATAGTGCTGAACTATAGATGATGCCAATTGTGAGTCAGACACAATTCCATCACTACCCTCTGGACGAAAAGCCTTGCTAAGGCCACAGATGAGCCTGTGAAGGACATCAGGGACCCACACAGCCAGTCACACAAGCAATTACTGTCCTGACTCCTGCATTTCAACTTGCTGCGTCACTGTATGGATGACAAAACAATACATGTCCCTCCAGTTCTGATGTTCAGGCAGGGAAACGTGTGAAATAGGCTACACACCCCTTTCACCTAGTGACAGCATGCTAGGCAGTGCCTGACACAAACCCACACTCTCAGGCACATACTGCACCACATCAACGCCACGTGTGCACCCCCTGCACTCTCACTTCTACTCTGAAACACTTGCCACGACATTTGGAGTACCATATAGCCTCCCATACTGTGTGAGCACCTCGTCCACCAGGACCTCCAGCTCCTCGGTGGTGAAGGGACTGGCACGGATCTTCTCAGTCCTCGACATCACTGTGTCCAGGAGACAGGAGCAGCAGCAGTTGGTGGTGAGGGGTGGCAGGCAGCAGGCTCTGGAGACAGGAGCAGCAGCAGCAGCAGTTGGTGGTGAGGGGTGGCAGGCAGCAGGCTCTGGAGACAGGAGCAGCAGCAGTTGTTGGTGAGGGGTGGCAGGCAGCAGGCTCTGGAGACAGGAGCAGCAGCAGTTGTTGGTGAGGGGTGGCAGGCAGCAGGCTCTGGAGACAGGAGCAGCAGCAGTTGGTGGTGAGGGGTGGCAGGCAGCAGGCTCTGGAGACAGGAGCAGCAGCAGTTGGTGGTGAGGGGTGGCAGGCAGCAGGCTCTGAAAGCTGTGGAAATGTGAGGCTCTCGCCCACACATATGTAGCCCCCTGGGGTAGTTTCAGTGGTTCTAAGCTGCTGCAATTGGTGTTTCAGATCAGCCTTTTTCAAATGCATCCAATGACCGCCTCCGCGGTGGCGGAGCACGCATACCGCGATTTTCAAAATAGCATTAGGCTACCGCGATTGCGGTTCCCATTGGCTGTAAGGGCATGGTCCATGGCGGTGACACACCGCAGGGGATAGGCTGGCGCTACCGCGGTCATGCATCTTTCAATTGCATCCAATGACCGGCTCCGCGGTGGCGGAGCACGCCTACTGCGATTTTCAAAATAGCATTAGGCTACCGCGATTGCGGTTCCCATTGGCTGTAAGGGCATGGTCCATGGTGGTGACACACCGCAGGGGACAGGCGGTAGCCACCGCGATATGTGTGCCATGCCTTGCTGAGAATGACCGGGTTTGGGGTGGCAGAGCATGCCAACCGCCATTTGGCCATGTGTATATGCCAGACACTACCGCGATTGTGGCGGTGGCATTGGCGGTGACACACCGCAGGGGACAGGCGGTAGCCACCGCGATATGTGTGCCATGCCTTGCTGAGAATGACCGGGATTGGGGTGGCGGAGCATGCCAACCGCCATTTGGCCATGTGTATATGCCAGACATTACCGCGATTGTGGTGGGGGCATTGGCGGTGACACACCACAGGGGACAGGCGGTAGCCACCGCGATATGTGTGCCATGCATTTGAGGCAGTGACCGTGATTTGGGTATCAGATCACCTTGACAGAACTTATGGACACGTCATGCAGTGTGAATGGCCAAAGGCAAGTCCTCCACACTGCACAGTAGACACATGATTCATGGCTCAAGATTGTGCACTCAATGCCAATTTGACCTTTTGCCCACTGCTGACTGCACATGCCATGTTGTTGTACATGATTAGGAACATTGGCATGTACTCACTCACATGTCACTTGTGGTTTTCTGGGCATGTACACAGAACAGTGTTGTGATGGACTCTACAATGGGTACACATGTCAATGTGTGAAAGGACTGAGCAACTTACAGTGATGAATGTCTCACTCCAGAATGTGCAGATTTGACTGTCTACTTTTCCTGGCTCATGCACATACTTGTCAATAAACGCACAGTGTTGGGTCATTGTGTGGTTGATGTGTGCCCTGTGTGACTTACACAAGAAGGTGTGGCAGTTACAGCAGCTATGTAGGAGACAGTTGTGTTGCAGTTTCACACATATGCTTTTGGTACTACTCTCTGGGCTGCCCATGCAAGATGTGGCCATGTCCCTTTGTGCATTCACATAGTCGGATATTGTTTGTGAGATGCTAGCTGTGTGAAAAGTGGACAGGTGTACGGATGGTGTATCTGAAGGTGTCCCTACAAGTAAGTTGTTTTGTAAGGTGTACTGTGGTGCTAGTCATTGTTTCCGTTGTGTCAGTCAAAACGTAAGATGTCAGACACATCTCCTGGTGTATTGCGTTGACATGTGTCCTCTTTCATCTCACCTAGGAGGAGACCAAATCTGCATCGTCCCTTCACAGTGCTGGCAGACATGGAGGATGAGGAGGTAATATGGAAATTCCGGCTGGATCGAGACACCCTCCAAGACCTATGCGCTATGTTGGAGCCCCACCTGCAGCCTCGCAGGACATATCCGGGTGCTTTCACAGCAACGTCGAAGGTGATGGCGGCCCTGCATTTTTTTGCTTCTGGATCTTTCCAGCACACGGTGTCCAGCGCAGGTGGGATGTCACAACCTATGGGTGAAGAGGTGTGGCGCAGCGGCCAGGACGACTGACTCCGGAACCCGGGGACTCACGGTTTGATCCCCGGTGCCGGCGGCAGATCAGCCCAGCACCATGTGACTCTGGGCAATAGCTCGCTTAATCTTCCCGACGGCCCCCAGTGCCTTGACACCTTCGGGTAATTGTTCGCGCTTTACAAATACTGGACATTTACATTTTACATTTATGTTCAGTATGGTGCTACGGGATGTCCTGTCCGCTATGATGATCTACAAGGACAGATATATCCATTTCCCCAGGAGGCATGAATTGGCGGCTGTGAAGGGCGATTTTTATGCACTTGGGCACATCCCCAATGTTGTTGGTGCCATTGACTGCACACATGTTGGCCTGGTTCCACCACAGGCACGGGAGCACATCTACAGGAATAGGAAACATTTCCATTCCATCAATGTGCAGGTGGTGTGCCAGGCCGATATGATCATCTCACACGTCTGTGCCAAATTTCCTGGCTCCGCCCATGACTCCTACATCATGCGTAACAGCATTGTGCCACAGCTGATGGATAATCTGCTTCCGGAGCGTGCATGGATTGTGGGTGAGTACGCAGTGTCAAGTAGCGTGCTGTGTGTGTGACATGCTGTCCTCTGCCACAGTTGTATTACAAAGTTGGTCTGTGTATCTCCCACCTAGGTGATTCTGCATATCCCAACCGTCCTTGGTTGCTGCGAAATCCCAGGACCCCAAGTGAACTCCGCTACAATGATGCCCATGGGAGGACACGTCGTGTGGTGGAACGTACTTTTGGTCTCCTGAAGTCAAGGTTTCGCTGCCTGGACAGGACCGGAGGTGCATTGATGTACTCGCCCAAAAAGGTGTGTCAGATTGTAGTTGCATGCTTCATGCTCCACAACCTGGCCTTGCACAAGGAGATCCCCCTGCTCCTGGACGCTGATGATCAGCCGAGGCCCCCGCCTGCAAACCAACACATGTCCAGTGACAAGGATAGTGGAGAGGAGGAAGGTGTCGACCTGTGTCAACAGCTCATCAACCGCTACTTCACTTGAAGGTGAGTGACCATGTACAACAGACCCATTGTCTGCTGATGTTGTTGTTGGTGAAAAGGTCTATGTGAGCTTTGTGACTGCAGCCTGTTGTTGACTCAGTGCTGGCTGCCAACGTTTCTTGGACAGGGTCGTTTTGCACAGTTCCAGGATGTCTCTGTCGGTACTGTTGCTCATTGTGATGTGTGCATGTTGGAGTACCTTGATGACAGGTGTTGTGTGATGGCTGTGATGCCACCGCGTGACTAGTGAATATTGTTATGTTGTGTTTTTCCAGGTCCCATCAGCCTCTCCTTGCCTACAAACAATCCGTGCTCCTGGTACATTGTACTCATGGTGAACATTGCACATCCTGTGATTAAAACACGGAGCAGACACAACAACATTGGTGTGTAAGGCGTGTTTAGTTACAATGGGTACATGTGACAGTGGAGTGCATATTTACCAAAAGGTGAATGGTGAAGCAATGAGTTGTCAGTGATGGAAGGTGAGACAATCAAGTAGTCACCACATAGATGTGGTGACCCAGTCCAACAGACGGATGACATTCACATGGCAGTGTGGGGAAGGACAGTCTACGAAGTCTATGGCAGGGTGAAGAGGGGTGCCATCATGGCTGGCTCCTTGACTGGTGTTTGGCAGGTGCTTTGCCACGGGATACTCCCAGGGATTTCTTAGGATGGCCCCTTGATCGTTTGGCAGGGGGGGCCTCTGCTGCAGGGCCAGTGGGGTCTGAGGAGTCCCCCTCTCCGTGGCGGCAGGGGAGGGTGTGGAACTGTCATCCTGCGGGCCACCAGAGGGAGGTGGAGGTGTTGTTTGTGCCGCAGGCCTGGCCCTCAGTACCGCCACTAGCTGGCCCAAGAGGTCCACGATTTGGCCCATGCAGGTGTCTATGGACCTCAGCAGCAGGCGGAGCTTACGGGAATCTTCCTGTGCCTTCCCCGTTTGTCCCTTGGCCCGTTCATAGGCCCCAATGACTCTGGTGATGTTGTCCAGGGCTTCGGTCCCAGTGTCCGTTTGGCTCAAACTCCTCCTTGCCCTCCCATCTGCCCTGCTGTGACGGACCTGTTGCCTCACCACTGCACGCACCCGCATACTCTCCCTGCCCTCCTCTGTTGTTGGGGTGGGGTGGTCATCCTCTGGGGCAGGGCGAGTGTTGCAGGCAGCACTGGTGGTTGTGGTGGTGGTTGTGGTGGTGGAGGCCGCACAGGTCGTTCCAGCAGGGGTCAGCGTGGTTGTTGTTGTTGCTGATGTGGTGGTGGGGGGGACAGTGGGGACCTGGGACCTGTTGCGCCCTGGCATGCCAGATGGGCCGGCTTCAAGCTCCGCATCCTCGAAATCCAGGGAGTCATCATCAGTGAGTCCATGTTCCGGGGGTGGAGGCTGGCTCTGCAGGTTGGTGTTGTCATCCTCTGCAGTCAGTCCTTGGTCACCTGTGGGACAGAGGGGAAATGGTAACTGACGGGCACCCCTCAGGCTTGTTGTTCAATGTATCTTATTTACAGGTCATGCAACACACAGTTTACTAGTTTGCACATTGCATGTCTGCACAGTAAGGTGCATCTTGACATGATGTGGAGGTACATACATCAATATTCAATAGTGTGACATGTCAATGGATAACATGCCCCACGTGCAAATTTTGTGATTACGAGGACATGTTGTCATCTGTCAACTGGCGGCTATACAACTTGATGTGCAGCATCTTTGCTGATTACTCTGCCTGGCATGCGTTACATCTGCGCATGAACAAGCCATTGTCATCTCATGCATACCTTTGTCATGTCCTGTGCTTTGATTTATTTTTTCTACAGACCATGCTTGCTTTGTTTTCATATGGTCCTTCAAGCTCAGCCCACATGGATCTTACAGGTAGCATTCAGTGCTGTACATATCTGGGCCCGGATTCACTTCAACATGGTATTTGGTGAGTCAAACTTTTGTTTCTGTGACAGTTACATACGCTTAGCTGTCTGCACACTGTAATTTGATATTGTATCTGTGTCAATTTTGTTGGGATGTGAGGGCTGGTGTTGTCATATGGCTCCATGCTTTTGGGAAGGAATGGTGGTGTGCATGCACTGTCTACTTACCTGTTCTGTTGTCACATTGGGGTGGAGTTTCTAACACATCTCTCTGGCTGTGTGTTTAAGTGCTACTTCCTGCTCAGGGGTGGGACAGGGGTGCCTGGTGGGAGTTGTAGTGCAGGCCTCCCACCTCCAAACAGCCCTCCCTGGGAAGATGGCTAACTACCTGTTATGTGAGGGAGAACCTTACAATGACTGCCACATGCTTCTTGGTGGGTGTGGAATGCTACATCCTGCTCAGGGGTGGGACAGGGGGCCTGATGGGAGTTGTTGTGCAGGCCTCCCAACCCCAAACAGACCTCCCTGGGAAGATGGCTACCTACCTGTTATGTGAGGGGGAATCTTACAATGACTGCCACATGCTTCTGGGTGGGTGTGGAGTGCTACATCCTGCTCAGGGATGGGACAGGGGGGCTTGGTGGGAGTTGTTGTGCAGGCCTCCCACCCCCAAACAGCCCTCCCTGGGAAGATGGCTACCTACCTGTTGGGTCAAGGTGAACAATGCAATGGCTGCCACATGCTTCTGGGTGTGGGGGGGAGTGCTACATCCTGCTTAGGGGTGGGACAGGGGTGCCTGGTGGGAGTTGTAGTGCAGGCCTCCCAACCCCAAACACCCCTTCCTGTGAAGATGGCTACCTACCTGTAAGTTTGGTTGTTGTAATACGATGGCTGCCACATGCTTCTGGGTGTGGTGGAGTGCTAGATCCTGCTCAGGGGTGGGACAGGGGTGCCTGGTGGGAGTTGTAGTGCAGGCCTCCCACCCCCAAACAGCCCTCCCTAGGAAGATGGCTTCCTACCTGTTATGTGAGGGGGAACCTTACAATGACTGCCACATGCTTCTGGGTGGGTGTGGAGTTCTACATCCTGCTCAGGGGTGGGACGGGGGGCTTGGTGGGAGTTGTTGTGCAGGCCTCCCACCCCTAAACAGCCCTCCCTGGGAAGATGGCTACCTACCTGTTAGGTCAAGGTGAACAATGCAATGGCTGCCACATGCTTCTGGGTGTGGGGGGAGTGCTACATCCTGCTCAGGGGTGGGTAAGGGAGACCTTGTGGGAGTTGTTGTGCTGGCTGCCTGGTCACATACAACCCTGTTAATGTTGGCTGCCTTTGGGGTGATTAAGATGGAGTGCATGTTACATCTGTGAGAGCTGTGTTGGGTATTGTGATGCACATGAATGCATTTGGGCCTGGGAGGTGTTGCTTTGTAGATGTGCAAGACAGTACATAGCAGTGTAATGAGAGACATTTGTTGGTACTTACCAGCCTCCACTCCCCCGGCTATTCCTCTGAGACTCTCTGGATGCAGAATGGCAAGCAAATTCTCCTCCCATGCAGTGAATGGTCTTGGTGGAATGGGAGGGCCACCGCCAGTCCTCTGAGCCAGCTGATGGTTCTTGTTCCTCTTCTTTTTGACGACACTCTTCAGGTCATGCCACCGCTTCATGATTTCCTGTTTGTTGCGTGGGGTGGTCCCTACTGCATTGATCTTGTCAACTATCCTTACCCACATTTGCGTTCTGGTGGCGAATGATGTCTGTTGGACGAGGTTACCAAACAATTGTGGTTCTACTCGGGTTATCTCATCTACCATGACTGTCAACTCACTGTCTGTGAATTTGGGCATTTTCTGTGGTGACATGGTGTGTGATGTGCAAAGGGGTTAGGGGTGCAGGTGTGTAAGTGGTGGTGGTGGTGGTGATGTGTATGGTGTGTGATGTGCAAAGGGGTTGGAGGTGCAGGCGTGGGAGTGGTGGTGGTGATGTGTGTGGTGTGTGTGTGTGTAGTGATGGTGTGTTGATTTGCCTCTCCTTTCAGCTGTGGTGTTTGGCCCTTCACTTCTGGAGTATTGCACAGGATTGTTGTCAAGGAAGGGGCTGGTTTTATACTGGGCTATGTTGGTGTGTCAGAATGGGGTATTGCTGTCAGGTGTGTTGTGTGGGTTATCCTGAGATTTGTAGTTTAGGAGTTTCCATGGGGGTGGGTCATTGGGGTGTGTTATGTGTTTTTGGGGGCAAGGCTAGTTTCCTGTGTGCACTTGCTGGCCTTGTTGTGGGGTTTTTCTGTCGACCGCCATTTTTGTCACGGAGCGTCCGCAGCGGTGGCTATGCTACAGCCCTTCCGCCGGCTCTCCCATTCAACACTGTTTGCAACTGCGGCGGTTGTGAACTGCGGAACGTACCGCTGTCACATCGGGGGAATCCTAATTTCACGGGCGGTTACTACACGTGCCTGGCGGCGGTTTTGGGTGTTTCTGCTGCGAATCCGACCCTCGCGGACGGTTTATCACCGGCTCCGCCCGCTGCGGGCGGGCTTTGTTGCCTCTTTCCGCCCGCGTCGGGTTTTTATGGCGGTTGATCCTAATCTGACTGCCGGTTTTGCCGCGGTACCAGCGGGCGGTTGATTTCCGCTACCATGGCGGTCGGGGTGGTTTTCCGACCGCCATCCTAATAGACCCCTAAATGTCTATTAAACCAGTCAAATGACCCATCGAAAGAGTTTGGAGGTGCGGGATACCTAAAGATACGCATCATACCCAAAAGTAAGCAAGTATACCCTAAAGCTCTACAATATATCCAGTCTATTTGTTGTTTAGTTCCGCTGATCAGCTCTCACAAATCAGCATCTATGTGGAAATGGTTTAGTGATCTAGTCTGGCTTATGTACCATTTCAGCTCTTATGTATGCCACTTATCCTCAAAATGTACGCCACTTATGTTCAAAACGTCAATATGAATAAATTATCTAGGCAAAACCCCTAAAATCACTGCATGGTCGCACTATGGTATATGGGGCAAAATTTATTTCAGTTTAATTTAAATAAAAGAATATTGGTTAGACACTGGTTTATGGTTCATTTCTTGATTCCACCATACCCACAGATTCATGATTGTGGGACTAAAAGCATGGTATGAGAAAATAACTCAAGATTTGCCAGCATGTCATTGGTGAGCATGGTTTCAGTCCTTTGTTCAGGATGTATTCCTGACTAAATATAATGCAGAAAGTGGAGGACTTAAAGGCCCATGCAGCTGATTAAAACATTAACTTTTCTACCCTCTCTTCTAAGGCCCGTAGGCTTGTAACTGCCTGAAGGTTAGACAATAATTTTTAATTCACATCAGAGCAAGGACCTAGCCAGAACTTTTTTTAACTTATGAGCAATAAGCTGCAAGAAATTGTCAGACCATTAACCTTCTTTAGGCTGTGCCCTGCCATCAGTTCTCTAGCATACCATTTACCCTCTATGTCATCACTGTGGCGTTTGGATGCAGGCAGCGAAGCACTATCCATGGGAATACACTAAAGACATCTATATGCACAACTCTGGTTCTGCATGACAAGGACTTACTGTGTTATTAAGCATTACAGCTGGTTTTCCCTCTGGCGTGGTGCCAACTGTCCCTTGATGGAGTGGCTGTGAAGTGTTTATGGTCAGTTGGGGTTCCTTTCCTACCTGGACCCACTGATGCACTTCTTCTTCCTTTCTTATGAGGTAATAAATGTCGCTCTTGGGGGCGGCCTTCAGGTATGGACCTGGCGGCTTGTCGGCTTCTGACAAGATATTTAATTGGAATCGACAAACTTCTTAGGATGAAGAAGTGTTAGCAGCACAAGTGGGTGAAGACAGCGGTGTATCCCCTAAATAGCGACCCAAAATATGGTTTGACCATAATATTGTGATCAAAATATTGTGAATACAAAAATATAGGGGACAAAAATATAAGTATATCATTTTTTACTTTTTTACAATAATATTGAATTTTAAAATATAGTTAACTATAACATCAGTGTTTATTATGTTATTTTGTTTTATTGGATTATGGTTTTATTTCATTATGTATGCTATTGTGAAATGTAATTGTAAGTATTTTTAAATAATATTATAATAAAGCATATTCTTTTATTTGGGTTTATAGGAGGATTGGGGTAGTTTTTTTAACTATATATTAATTAATTTTAATAGTTGAATGTGTTTTTTGTTTGTTTACCTGCTTAATATGGTTTTAAACTGTGTTAATTTCAAGTATGTGGGGGTTTTTAGGGGCTTTGGGTGTTTTATTTATCAACTAATCATCATTGATTTCCATGATATATGTATTGACAGTTATGTATTTCTTTACAAGTTTAACAAAAGTTTAAACTACTTAATTTTGATTTTGGATTGGGGGGTTTAGTGGGAGATTGGGTTGGTAGTGTTTAAATTAAATATATAAATTGATAATAATTGATTAATTAATTAATTATGCATATCTTACATGGAAATTATTTTCTATATGTGTAAATATTTTCAATTTATACAAGTATTTTATATTTTTAAATTATTGTGCATTTGTTTATGGATAATGTTGTGTATTGGCGTTTGGGTGGGTACTGTAATTTGTTATAGTGTATATTAACAATTGTTCCGTGTTTAACATGTTAAAGTTTTTAATATTTGATATTTTTACATGTTTTTATACATTAATTCTTTTAGGAGGATGATGTGCATGTTGCACAAATTTGCGGATGTTTTTAAAATATATTTAATTGGGTATTGTTATTCTTAAAGTGTACATTCATTACTTTTACTTGTTTGCTACATTACATTTTTAATGGTTGGTATTGTTTTTACATCTTTTAGTAAATTTAAAATGCATTCGGGATCTAGGGCATGTAGGAGAAATGTGTGTGTTTTAAAAAAATTACATTGAAATTAAAAAGAAATGGAAACATTTTGCTTGATAATTTTCTTTATGTTGTGTTATGTTGAAGAGGGTTGAGGTATAGTGTTATTTTCGTCTTTTTTTATTTAATTTAAAAAAAACGTAATTTGTGAATTTCTAATATATTTATTATTTGTATTAATTATTTTAATTGTTTAAAAGGTCATACATTTAGGATTTAAAAAGTTGTTCCTTACATTTATGAAATAATATTTAATGTTTATCTGTATTATTTGTGTGTATTGTATTCCAGTCCCTCAGTAAATGCACTTTTCTGAATGTTTGCTATAGCAAAGTTAGATTAGTAAATTTGACCCCCCAACAATGTATGCATATCCCCCAAATTTTCTAAGACTGTAGTTAGAATAATTAATTTGGATTGTTTTTATGTGTTTATTTTCCAATAATTTTGGACTGGAATTAGATTATATATTAGTTTATCTTGGAATTTTGTAAACATTTTTACAGATATTTAATTTAAAATTATGTGTTTTAAAATATTTAATTTTTTTAGTCAAATATTTATTGTTTTATTTTTAGAAAATATTTGTTTTTCAGTATTTTCAAAATATAGATAGTTGAATTAAATCTTTTTATCTGTAATTTGTAAAGGTAGAATACACTTAGAATATGTTTATATTTGTTAATAAATAATAATTATATTTTTATGTTTTTCCCCCCATTATTATCAGTTAAGAATATCCTATATTTTTATTTAATAATTATTTCGGGGTTTTAATAAATGTACAGTAATTTATAATTTAAAACGATACCCTTTCAGGCATAGAGTGATGCATAAATCTGCTTCATTTTTGCATAATTTATAATTTACATTTTTTTTTAATGTATTTGATGTTTTCTAAAACAAATAATGGACCTTAATAAACTGATGTTTATGTGGTCTTTTTATATATATATATAAATATATCTGTACCATTATAAAGACAATATTTTCAACCATGGTATTTTGAACCTTAATGTTTTTGTAGTTCACGTTATAAGTATGTAAATTTGATATTTTTGTGGTTGATGTTTTGACCGCTATTTTTTTGTACCACATTATTTTTGTGATCGGTATTTTATCATACAACCACAGACAGAAGTGGTAATATAGAAGATGTGATGATTCTGTCAGATCCCTGACAACACTGCTCCTGTATGAATAAGAACGAAATATGCAGCAACACTGAGATGCGAGTGTTGCAACAGAATGCTTGTGAAGGTCACACATTGCTGTGTGAACACTGCAAGCAGTTTTAGGTCTGGATTGTGAAAACTCAGCTGTCAAACAAACACAGGGCCTTATTATCATGCCGGTCGGACTCGCGTCCGACCGACATCATTTCGGAATGGAAACCGCCTGACTAGTAGTCGGCGGTTCCATCCGACAAATTAGGATGCGACCGTCCATGAGACAGTCGGAAACATCAATTTTTCCATTGCGGCTTGTGTTGTGGCCAGAAAAGGGCCGCAGCACAAGCAGCATTGGAAAAAATGATGTTTTCAGACATCCATGTGACACGCACCATGTGGTGCCTGGCACACGGGGTATGGATGTTTGGTGGGGCACTGCAGGTGCCCCCAAGGCCTCATAGCGGAGGCCGTGGGGCAACGGGGGCCCTGCTAGGGGCCTCCAAAGTATGTTTCTGACAGCCTTTCTATGTCAGTCGTACCGCCATAGGAAGGCTGTCAGAAAGGGACATCGTAATCCCTACGGCGGTGCCTGAGCAGGCACCGCTCCATTGTAGGGTATTATGTTCCGCCCGACGGTCAGACGGGCTCCTTGAGCCAGTCGGAAGCGTCGGTGGGTCCCTCCGCCCGCTGCCTCTGACCGCCGTAGATCATAATGCGGCGGTCGGACTGCAGCACCAGATGTCAGTCGGACCGCAAAGGACGGCCTGTCGCCTGCGATCCGACCGACATCGTAATGAGGCCAACAGTGTCGACTGATGTTTAATTCCTTTTAACGGTTGAGGGACTATAGGATTTAAATGTTTGTTTTATTGTATTAGCTAACAGAAACACAAATAACAGTCCTCCAGATGGTCAATTGCATCATCCCAGAGTAACTCTCAATCAAAAATATACATAAGTGAACATACAGTCTTGCACATCATCATTCAAAACATTTGTGAGAGGTCATCAACTTGCAAATTATTTTTAAGCTAACTATTTTAAGTATAATTACTGCTACCAGTGAATCTGCCAGATAACCTTGCAAGCTGTGTCCCCATTGCTGATGGTCACCTTCAGGTCACTTCCACCTTCCTGTTCTCTTCAACAGCACCTAAGACCTAAATTGCCACTGGCCTGTGATGTTTTCATCCCTCTACTATTTGCATGCATATTCTGAGGAACATTAGAAGCTTCACTCCTCTCACAGAACTATCTCCTTGGTGAATCCACATGGCTCCAAAATATACTTCAAGGTGCTCCCTTAGCTGCACAATTGTTTTTTCAGATGAGTTGCTAATGGGGCCAGGTAATTCCTAATGTTACTGTTGGACCTTTTGAGTCACCATTGAGATTCTTGTAACTTGCTATGGGGTTGAAGCATTCTATGTTCTCAACAAATGCTTCATTTTATGGGGCACTCTGTGCTAAATCAGTCACTGACCTTCTGCAAGATAAGGAGAGGAGGTGGTAGGAGGTCCTCCACTGATCGACTCAGCATTTTTCACCGAAAAGTGCCAGGTGTGCTGGATTACATCTCCTGCTGAAATTCCCTGACTGCATCTGCATTTTCCCACTGCTCCTTGAGCAGCAGGCCATCAAGCACAGGGAGGGCAGACCCATCTACTTCAGATGATCAGACGTCCCTGTTTTCCCACTCACCCCAGGGCCCCCCTGCATACTCAGGCCCAGAGGCATCCACAAGTTCTCCCAATGCTTCTTCCCCAGGGTACAGCCACACACCACAACTCACCAGGAGCTGTCTTTCCCTGTTTCTGCTCCAGTTCCTGTCCTTAAAATTGTCTGGAGCCAGCCAGTGGACGAGTGCTCTAGCCTCCCTCCTCTTCCACCATCCTCCTTCTCAGGGACATTCAGTGACACCACCCCTCTTTTCCACATTCATTACCCATCCCTGTCTCAGCTGTGTGGCCACTCAACAGAAATAGCAGTGCATCCCATTGTTAATGTGCAGTTTAAAGCACTGTCTCTCAGAGTGTCCTCAAATGTTTTTCCCTTCTCTGACCACTCCAGGCTGCTTCCTCCGTGCACTGGTGTGTCAGGTAACTTATTTCATAGGTTTTCAGGAGGATATTATAAGAGCAACCGTGGCCATTACAAGACCTCTTCAGGAACACCTCCTTATGCCTCCCAAGGACTCGTGATTGCTTGTGTTTAAGTCCTACCTTAACAGTGAGGGATAGATTCCGGTGTTATTTTTCATCCTGTCTACCAATTTCTCTCTGGCTTATGTTTGTCTTTGTGTATTTTTATGCTTTTGTTTTTACTGGTCTTGAGTTTGTGCCTGTGCACTGTTCTATATGCTAAGGCACATTTAGTCATTGGAGTGGGCTCCCTGGTAGATTTTTCAGCTTTTGTATGAACTGTTTACGCAAGAGAAGGTCATGAACCATGGGGTATCAGGAGGCATTTCTTAAAATGTTCAGAGGGAAACTAAGTATAGATTTACTATATTTATTTTAATTGGAGCATTTTCACCGTCTGTGGCTTTTGCTTTCCTTCTTTTCATGTGAGGTACTGTGTGTGGTGTATAATAATCTCTTCATGCATATCTGATTGCCCCCACTGATACAGAGGTTTTCTTTCTGGAACCAAAGCAATTGTATGCTAATCTTCCGATTTTAAAAGAAACAGCTTTTCACGAGTTGATTAATTTTCAGATTCGGTGTAGGATTCTCATTAAAGAAATCTCCCAGAATTTAGACTTCCTAATTTCAGTGAAAGGTCTGTAATGAAGACAAGGGGCTCCAGACTTCCCTTAACAACATTTCACGTTTTTCCTGACCCCAAAAGCAGAAACTCTATGTTTCTCTTATTGAACAGGAATCAACCATGTCCTATTCCAAGTGTACATGGAATTTAGAACACTGTCCACTGACTCCTGTCTGTTCAATTGTGATATAAAGCTGCATTACCCTCCTGCAAGTGGGAAACACTGACAACTGAAATAACGTGTGAGGAATGAACGAGCAGTTTTCTCTGAATAAAAGTCGTGAAGGCCTACCCCACAGCAAGACATGTTGCTAGGCCTCATAAAAACCATTATGAAATAAATCTAGCTGGTGATGCCTCCCTGTCATCACTTCGGGCCACACTCATGCCGTGTGTTTCACAAGGATTAGCAGCTATTTATAAAATGGAGGGCTTACCGCTGGAGTCAGCCAGCCCGCAGATATAAGAGCGGGATGAACACAGAGTGAAACAAACAGGCCCAGTCCATTGTGCCTCTTAATCCGCTCTGAATTTTAGAGGTATAGCGCATTTACATCTTCAACATACCACATATTGTCAGGAACATTTACATTTCTGAAATAATCTCGTGTAACTCTTTCCATTAATCTCAGCTCTTATTATCCAAATCTTTACACATGTCGAGTCAGGATTTGGTTTTATGCTCAATTGATTGAATCATTCCCTCCAGTCACAACGGCAAAGAAAGTTATGTGTTTTATGGGGTGTTTTCTGTGTTGGTAAGTGCTAATAGTCAGGGCGAGTTTACCTAGTTTGCTCTTTTTCCTGTTTTGATAGTTTCAGGCTGCGGTTCTCCGAATAGTTTGAAGCATAATAGATCAAGGTTATTCACGGAGACAGGGGAGGCCTCTTTCCATAGCAAGGGTTGTGGCTCTTGTCACTACTCGTTCAATTTAAGGGACCTCGGGGGAGGGGCCGCTGGCACCATTCCTGTTTCCCAATCTTGGAATCTGGAAGATTGTGCTACGGAATAGCAGTTGAAGCATAAGGAAGGGAATGCACTGGGCAACAGCGCCAGGAAACACATACAATATGGCCTCATGGCCAGGAGAATGATTGGAAAAAGGTCACTTAAGTTAGTGAGCCAAAGGTCCTTACATTGGCTGAGGGTGTTGACTTGCTGGCCCTGTGTTATTGGCTATATTCTGGAAAATGCTAGAATATTAGGCTTGTTTCTGCTGTTTGGGTCTGGAAGATGCTGGCATGCCAAGCCCTTTTAATGGAGTAGGTCTTGTTTTTCATGGTTTGAATCTGGAAGGTGTTGTCATGGACAAGTAATTAAGGCAAAAGTAGGCTGGTGCTTAGGGTGCCTGCAGCAAAGAGATGCCAGGTGGCTCTTAGGACTATCAATATGGTCCCATGACGAGGAGGAAGGGGTAGGAAAATGCGCCAAAATGGCACTTCAGAGGGCCTTGGACTGTGCTGGTCTGGGCATTCTAGCCACCATGTGATGGCTGTGTTCTGAAAGGTGCTGGCTTTCTTGCTTTTATTGGAACTATCATGGAAGATGTAAAGTATATATGAATGCTGAAGACAAGGGACGAGATGACCCTAACCATAGCTGGAGATAGCAAATATTAAAGGGTTGGCAAATGGCGAAGTTCTATTGTGTTACAAGTTTTTGGGAATAAGGGCTTTTGGGTCTATCACAGTTCGGTTATTGGTTTTCTTCACAATTTAGGGACTGTGGTCAGATTTTTGTGTCTGGGGGACAGGTGGAGGTAGTTGGGAGGTCTGCAGAGGGGAGCTGCAACTATTTACACTTTGATGGTTCTGCTAGCAACATAGGACATTGAGGGTGTCATAAATACCAGTTGGAGATTGTGCTTCAAAGTAAAGTTTGCCAGAATTAAAAAAGGGACAGGCTCGGCTGGCAAAGAGGACTCTTTAGCCGTTCCAGACCATGTAGGCTAGCATACGCATTGGGATCTCATCAGAGATGCTGAATAGTGTAAGATTAGGACATTTAGAACACAATAAGTTCAGTAACTCTGGAATAAACGTGTTATTTTGCCTCCTAGACCACCAGGGAACCAGCTGGAGCGTTTGTCCCATAGCTGCTAGCATCAGACATATAGAGGGCATCCTCTAAATGACCACTGAGCTATCAGGCAATTAACCAGATGGTCTGGTACGATATTGGACCAGTTTCCAGGAGTAGCAATGCCTTCAAGAATAATTTTTAGACAGCAATCTGAAGGGTGCAGTCCCATGGGAGTTGATGCTGGGCATGTATGCTACCTTTTGGCAAGCACTTGTCCACCCAGATGTGGTTAGAGCCATTACTACTGCTGCAATGCGTCTTGGGGCTTTAAAAACAACTAGAGTATCAGGTAGCTATCTTAATAGTCTGATCTTAGAGGGTTCGGAGGGTTCGAGGTGGCATCCTTCTCAACTCACCAGCCTTTAGTGGGTTTCACACACCCTTGGGGAACTCCCACCTGCTAGCCTTCTTCTTCATTTGCCAAGGCCGGCTTGCTGCTTTTCACTATAAATCCAATACAAAAAATAAAAGCACTTACCTAGGTACTGCCGGCCGCCGCCTCTCCTCTGTCCTCTTCTCCAGCAGCAGGAAGCACACAGCTTCCCAGAATCCCCCAGCCAATCACAATGCTACGTGTCATCAGCATTGTGATTGGTCTGGGTGCCGTTGTTCGGCACTCAGACAGGGGTTGGGAGGATGTGCATGTTCTCCACTGAGGCTGTCCATTACAGCCTGGTGGACAACATGCTAAGTGCGCATGACTGTTTGGCCGGCCCAGGTGCCTACAACTCCTCCCCAGCTCTGGACAGCCCAGCCCCACCCCCAACCAACTGAGCCAGTACGGTAAAATAAAATGATAATAACGTTGCGTTATTATCATTTTATTTTTCCCTTTTGAACTGCTCAGTGAGCAGTAGGGCGACGCTCCTCCGCCTTAGCGGAGGAGCCGCCGTTGATGCTAATCCTGTTCCTATAGCTTATAACTGAAAGGTGTTTGGTTTACCTCTGAAAGGTTTTGACATCCTAGTCTTAATTATATGGTTTAACCATTAAAGTGCTGGGATGCTGATTTAATTTTTCTGATTCAACTCAGGAAGTTTAGGTTATGTGTTTCTGTTTTCTACGTCAGCATATGACACACTAGCATTTAGTTTTAGAATACTGAGAATGTCCTATATTGAAGAGTTTATGGGCAAATGAATGATTAACCACAGTACGGAGTGGAGAAGCCGAGCCTGGCTACATACATTTTTGTAGTCCCTTTGAGCTGGTGGATAGTGTGTCCAGTACTTTGACCATAACGTTTTGGCTGCTGTTATAATTACATCTCTATCCATACACCACAGTGTTTTTAAGACAAACAATAATTTTAGGCACTATGGTTAGAAGCTATAGTGTATTGCTGAGTGTGGTTGATATGGTAGCTCATTTTAGTAGGATGTGGTTGCTATAGTCTATGTGGCAAACTAATCCAGATTTATATAATTCTGCTATGCCAACACACACCCTACGTACCTCTTTCCATGCTCTACAAAATGTTGTGCCGCCATACCGCCCTATACATGCCCTGGACCAGATCATCCAAAATATGTGCTTCCCAGTTTGACCCTGTTGGCGAGAAGTCCTGAAGCTCCTCAGGAGCTCCACCACACAAGCACACATGCACACTGACACATGAGGATGCATGTTTCCCACACACATTCTCTCACACACACCCATTAGGTACACGTCCTATGGTAAATTACCATTGTAAATCCATTTCCATTTGAGGGCTGACATGTTGCACAGAGGGCCTACCTAGATTTAAATAATTCATGAGCAGCCTCGTATTTTATCCCCCTGCAGTACACCTCCAAATCCATTGGTACTTCTGCCCTTCGTAACTCTTCACAGGTGCGCACACATGCAATTGCATAGACACACATGCACACACACACAAGTGGCTACATATAGTCACAAACTCAATCGGACACCTACAAACTTTCACTTATCCATTGTGTGTGTGCGTGTGTGTGTGTGTGCATGTGCATTTCTGTATGTGCAAATGAGTGTGTGAGAGAGACTAATGTGTTGTGGCATTCACACATTTGCCCACACAAAATGACTCACCAAAAGGTTTACACGAGGTCTAAGTGAAAAGTGAAAGCATGAGTATATGTTTGCATGTGTATATACCACTTGGTCAATGTATTTATTATGCGTAGGTGTGTGCACATGTGCATGCCTGTGTCTGTGACTCTATGTGTGTCTATACGCACGTGTGAAGGAGGGTGCTATGCTCACTCACAGAAGTGGGGCAAGTGCCGTTTTGAAAGAAGTTTTGCAAAATTGCTGCTAAGCCTTCATATGACGTCTGTACACGAGCTCAAGATTTTCACTTGCACACCAGTTTCAGCCATAAACATAGCTGGGAAACAATGTTACCTCACACTCAGTCAATAAACATAGTCTTTCTACTAAGTTTATTGTGCAAGTTGCAGCATGAGTGCAAACTTGCAATCAAGCTCCTTATAAAAACAGGAGATAATCTTAAGTAAATAAACACTAGTATCATTCTGTGTTTACACTACAAGTTAGAGCACAACGAAGGCTTGCAATAGTGCTACAACTCCAGACATTAACATAGTATGATGTATTTTTCCATATTTATAGTGGGTGGAGATTTGTTAGTAGGTGCTAACTAGCCATACTGAAAATTGGCAGTGAGGTGCTGTTTGTATAGGACACTCCCAGAGATGTGATAATTTGGTATGGCGCAAGCTGCCAGTGATTAACTAACTGTGCATATTAAAAACAGGCCATAATGTGATTAAACGTGGGCAAAATGGAGACTGTAAATACTGGCCTACCTGGACCTAAAGGAAAGTGTCACTCATGGGCTTACTCGGCAGAGTGGAACTGAGCAGTGAGGCACTGAGCTCGCATCATGGAAACTGGACATGATGTGGTGTGTGTGTGTCGTGGTCAGCCATTAGAGATAGTGCCGCCTGTAACCAGTCTCTTTTATACAAGCTCACAGGCTCTTGTGTAACCCATAGTTTTACCGTTTAGATGTCCTAGCAGTGTTTGAACAGTTCCACAGATTTATTCTTTCATCAACCGGTCTGATGGGGTGCTCCTTGTTCTTGCCTTTCCTGCTTCTGAATGAAAGGGGCATGACTCTCTACTGTGTCCTTCCTAGTCGTAGATAGAGTTTCCACATCATTTCTACATTGTTCCCCGATCCAAAATGGCTCCCTTTCACTTCCAGGTCAGGGTAAGGGGCTGCAGAAAGACAATTAGATGAGCTTTGGTGCATCTCGTTCTCAGAGCTTATTGTTCCATTTCTGTTGCTGCTCTTGATTTTGTTCTCAGCTTCTCGAATTTCAGCTACTTTCCTCCACAGCCAGAGGGGCTACCTACATATTCTCACGCCATTTAGGATTAATAGGTCAGAGATTTGTTCGGAAATTGCAAGTTTTTGCTCTGGAGAGAACATTTTGGTTTTACTATGCTTTTCTGGATTTCTTGTGCCCATTCGCAGAACAAGCTGGTAGGACAGAAACAGCTGCCTTTATTTATAGCACATTAAGAAGGGAAGCACTTTGCACCATCCCACCCTTGACAAACTAGGTATAGTGGAAGCTGCCAAGAGGCTGTAAACAGAGCAGAGTCGAAACTAGCAGTGAGGTACTACAGTGCATAGTGAAATCTCCATTGATGTCCTCATTGGGGAATATGAAGAGAAGTGGACAATTAAAGGGCTAACCGGGCACACTGGAAACTGGCATTGGCATACTGGCACGCTGAAAAATAGCATACTCGAGACTTGAGCTTTGTGCTAATAAGACACAATACTAATAGTCAATGAGGGGCTGCTGTTTTTAGCCTGCTGGACACTGGCAGTCAGCTGTTACTGTTCATACTAGAAACTGTAATGATATGCTAACTGGACGTAATGGAAACTGGCAGCGTTCAGCTAATTGGTCACAAATGAACTTGTAGAAGATGTGCTAATAGCAGTGGCGTAACAATGGTCCCCGCAGCCCCCGTGGTGCAGGGGGGCCTAGAGCTCCAGGGGGCCCCCTCCGGAACTGTGCTGGGGCGGCGGGCCCCTGGCCGGAGAGCTCCTGACTAGGTCCGGAGCATGGTGGGCCCCCTCCATGTACTTTGCAGGGAGGCCCCCTCAAGTTTCGTTACGCCACTGGCTAATAGAACATGATGGTGTCCGCCATGATGTGTTAGGTGGGCATAATGTAAACCGGTTATAATCTGCCATTTTGATATACTGGAAAGAGGCTGTTTTGAACTAACTAGGTAAAAACGAACCTGACCATAATACGCTGATCTGAGGTAAAGGAGATAGTCATCAAGGAGCTAAGTAGGCACGCTGGAATGTGAGAGCGAGGGGCTAGCCAGGTAGACTGGGAACTGTAATGATGACTGGGCACGATAGAAAGTGCCGCTAACTTGATTATGATACATTAATTGCCATTAAGTATGGTAATGATGACAACTTTTGTGTATTGCTCCATGAGACAATAACAACTGCAGCTGTGAGCATGATTTAACAAGCATTGGCAACACCAATAGGTCTGGCTTTAAAGGAATGTGGTAAGGTAATGTGAAGCACTACAACTAAATAGGCATGGGAATGAATATGTATTTGTGTGGAAGCAAAGAACTATAGAATAATATTAGTGTAGGTTAAAAGAAAATGTATTTTCTTTCCCCCTTCCTTCCCACCTTCTTCTTCTTCCCCTATTTATCTCTAAATTATAAATAGCGTTCTACTCTGTTTTATGATGCCTACACTACTTCGTTTTTAAGTGATTCTCCATATTGTTCTACTTTAGGCCTCTGTTGTATCGTTCCAATATTTATGATTCAATAAAGCTTATTAAACATAAAAAAAAGTGTAGGTTAAAAGGTCAGGTGCCAGTTTCGCTGCAAGCAAGACCTAAAAATCCATGTAGGTTAATGACTGCCCTCCTCCCATCCGTGCTGCTGCCAGAGAAAAACAAACACCATAAACCATCTAGTTAACAAAGACTCTACAGCGTTAGTATGTTATGTGTGTGCCCCTGAAAGTTCAAGCTCAGTGAGCTGGCTAAATAAACAACATAATCACAGAGGCATGGAGGGCAAGCTCAATTTTGTTGAAGCACACAACTTCTGCCCAATTAAAAGATGTACTCCTGTCTCCCAACATATGGGTGGATCCAAAGCCCCTCTCTAGTGATCCTCACTCAATTGTCTGGCAACAGCTGTGCTGTCAAGCTGATCATAATAAAAACGAACTAATTTGGTGTGAGGCTGGCAATGATGTGCTTTTTGGACATATAAAATAAAGGCTATACTTGAATAAGTTATGAATTGTGTGCTTTAGAATTGGTGCGCAATCTACTCAAACTACCGAATTACACTAAACTCAGAGCACTTTCTTTCAGCTTTTATTTCTTGATTTTACTTCTTTTGTTGCAATAACTTCCAGCAGCATACACAACATATTCAACATTTGTAGAAAGGTGAATTCTGGTATATTGGCAAAACAAACAAAAGTAAACACGGGTCTGGCATCCATAGTGAAATATACTTACAAAAGAATCAAAACTTTACGTTGCATATACAGGAGAAAGCAACAGTGGTGTTGTTGAGAAAGCAGGCACATTTTTAAGCGACGTAGATCATTTTCAGGAAGAGTGAAAAGGTTGGTAACATTCTGGTTGTGGCACCACAACTACTTCAAAAGCTGAAATGGCAACCTGACTAACCCACAGGCACTACTTTGAGGCAGGAGGGAAGCAAATGTCTAGACTCCAAGGTGCAGAACAGGCATTGGACAGTCATTACACAAAACCAGTATTCTGCCAAAATATTGTTTCAAAAACATCATCAGACGCAAATATTGTGATATGAAAAATATTGTGATGTCAAAATATCACAGGACAGACTATAGAAGGTAAGAATATTGTTTTTTATGTCTTTTTAATTAAGTTGGCACAAAAAAATACAACATAGTAATGCGATACAATAACGAAGGTACAAGTGAAGCCAGATAGGTAATCCAGGTCTGTAGATTTATAGCATATAAGTACCACATACTTAGTGGACACTGTAGGATTCAACCAAGAACAGTCAATAATTTGCCGAATCAAGGGTGAACATTACAGTCAGCACAAAAATAATATTGCCATACAATATGTTATCAGATCAGCATAAATATAACATTGCTGTATGTCAATAGAATACAAGAGAACATATTACAGGCTCCGCAGATCACAGTGGTTCTTCAAGAGAAATGCCTGTAGGGGCCACCAGATATTCTTGGGTCTTGACACTTGCAAGAGCATCTTCTCGTTGCTGTAAGCTAATTCTTTAAGCCAGTGATTGTGCGCCAGAGCAGGCCCAGCCACCTCCCGCTCAGCCACCAAGAGGGCAGTTGCTGTGAACCTGCGTACCACCACAGCTAGCCGCATAACCAGGCCCAGCTGGGTGACCCTAGTGTTCACTGGGCTATGTATTCCAACTATGAAGTAAAGGGATTCAATCACTGTGCCACAGTACTATTTTACTGATGGAAAGAGCTATGCAAAGTGCAGTGGCGTAAAGAAACTTGAGGGGGCCCCCCTGCAAAGTACATGGAGGGGGGCCCTCATGCTCGGGACCCAGTCAGGAGCTCTCAGGCTCGGCTGTGCACAGTGCCAGAGGGGCCCCCCTGGAGCTCGGGGCTCCACCCACACTGCGGGGGCTGCAAGGGCTATTGTTATGCCACTGGCTAAGTGTAGGAAGCCTGCTTCCCTAATGCCACAGCACTTACAGTTGGAGTCTGCAATCAGGCCATTTTGCTGCAAACCTAATGAGGGGTGATATAGTCTGTGCAAATATTTGAAAAGACTCTGTTATGCCCTGCATAGTTATTCTATGTTCTACATTTTACCTATTCTTCCTGCTGCTCAGCCAGTGTGCATGTTTACTGTAGAATGTTGGCAATGCAGTGATGCACGGAATGTTGGGTGTCTGTGTGAGTGAGGAATGACAGTTAGAGAGGGGCTGAGCAGCAGGCAAGCTGCTCCTGGTGGGGCTGCTGTGGCATAGGACCAAGGGCTGACTACTGGGCTACCTACATCATTACTACCTGTTTATCCGGTCTATCTAGCTGATGTACCTACTTACCATCTTGCTGTACAACTGGAATAAAGGTACTTAAGAACTTTACCCGACTACCAGCGTTTATTTCTACCACAGAGCACAACATATTTTTGGCGATGAGTTGAAGACGTCCCCACGCTCTACAGTGGCTCAAGACGACAAGATATACTTCAAGATGCTTCCTACATTAAACTGGGAAGGAGCCACTACTTGGAGAAGACGTCTAACGCAAGCTACAGGTACAAGACGGAAAAGACAAGAGTTACAAGAGGACACACAACAGTGTCACTCTAAAGACATTAAGCGACAAAGACAAAAAGTGAAACAGGTACTGCAACAACACGCAGTACAGCCCCACCGGTGCCCATTACATCGGGCAGCCCCCAAACAAGCGTGCTGTACTCCATCTCAAGAGGCTACTACAACAAGATGCGTCATGAATGCTGCGCAGAGTGAACCTACAAGTACGCTGACTCTTCACACACTACAGTGATGGTGCGCAGATTGAGCCTTCATGTACAGTAAGCCTATTACTTTGCTTCATTGATATTGCGCAGTGTGTGTGCCTGATAGCTGCCTGCGTTGGAACAGACCTTCACTACAATGACGCTGCCCAGATTGTGTGCTTGATTAATGCCTGCGTTGGAACTGACCTCCCTTCACACTGGGTCTTGCTCCAGCTCTTGCCAAGAGTCATGTTTCAAGCTGCGCTGGCTAAACCACACCGACTCCTTCATCTCATCTGTGGTTGTACCTGGAAGAGTGAAAACAGGTGACAAGATGTATTTGGGGGCACACAGCTTTGGTGTTTCTCGAGCCCCTGCGGGCGGTGTGAGTTGAGATGGACTTTGCGCAAATATCCAGAAACAAGTCTACATGGTGATTCAAGACGTAATTGTTCTTTCTGCTCCCGACTCACATGGTGAAACTGGCCGTGAGCAAGAGACCTGTTTGAAGCTGTGATGTCAGTGGCAGTGGCTGGGAGAACGATTTCATCTTTCAAGACGTGTTTGGGGGAAAACAGTTATGTTGTTTCCTGGCTCTACATCAGAAGAGTATTTCCTTTTTATTTTGCGAGCACTAGTGCCAACTCTGGTGAACATTTGGCGGTAAGCTTTATTTGATTTAATTATGGGCCTTGGATTCCACTTTACATTTGGCAGTTTAACCGCAGGATAGCGGTTTGAAAAATGAAGCGCGTGCCATGCTCTGCTCGCGGTCTTACCTTCACAAGGACTGCATTCTCTACTCTTCTCACAGAACTGCCACAGAATGTTACTCACTTCCGATGCACCTTGAGCCATCCGGCGTTAGCGTAAAAAACGTGCCGCCATTTTGTGTTTGGCTCCAGCTAACATAGTCTTATGCTTTGAACATTTGCCAACCACGCTGTTCAGTCTTGGTGCAATAAAGTTTTGATGAAACCGGACGGATTCTGGGAACAACTCCGTACTACGATGACCTGATCAAGATGAAGATCAGTTACAACGTGTTGTGCTTTTTGCTTCGTGTGGCAAACCTCTCATGGATTCTCCATTTTGTGGACTCTGATGTTTTTCTGGTGTTTACGCCATCTGGGTGAAGTACGGCGTTTTCAGGTACTGTTTTCTACATCGGAGAATCAGTCTTTTCATGGTCAGACTATACGTGGCAGTATGGTTACTTCATAGTGCTTTCTATTTTGGATGTCTGTACAACATGAACAGTGACTCATTGTTATGATAGGCGGACAGCACACCTCTTTACATTTTCTAAGGTTTTTCATTTCTTGCTCGCATCACTTACGATTTACAATTGTGGTGTTATGTATTACTGTTTACAGTGTTTTCAGCTTCCACATGTTATTCTCCCTTACGTAAGGGACGTTTTGGTATTGTTTCAGTGGGTAGCTGAACTACGTTCTCCCTTACATGAGGGTAGGTCATGGTTTGGGTACGAGTCCCTATCCATAGTGCGCTTTACACCTCCCTTACATGAGGGATAGTCATGGGTTTAGGTACATTCCCTTTTCCCATAAAGCGTTACACATGGCATAAACCCTTACACGGGGTATGTTCTCCCTTACATGAGGGATGGTCATGGTTTGGGTACGAGCCCCTTTCCACAGTGCGATACACGCAGCCCCTACACAGGGGTGGGTACATGGGTACTATTCCCATTTACAGTTGGTTGTTTTGGTAACCCTCACACAGGGTGTGTTTATTGGGTACGTTCCAATCAACATTACAGATAACCTTCACACAGGGTTGGTCAATGGGTCCTTTCCCATCTCACTACGTCACGTCCAATTCCTACACAGGGTTGGTTTGCATGGGTTGGGTCCCATCTACATTTGTACAATGGACATCCATACACAGGATGTGCTTCCATGGGTTTTGGACCCATATACAGTGGCGGGGTGTTTACCTTTTGCCTTACGCAACAACTTTTTCTCATTTTATCTTTTGGGAGAGGATGGGTTACTGTACTCAATTTTTCGGTTGTTGTATTTTATCCATTCTTTCTGCTTTGAATGGCTCATACCCTCTCGTGATGTTCACTTAATTGCACTTCCCTGGGTTTTGAACCATTCCTTACATTTGTAATTTTGCAAACTTAGCAAAATTAGTAATCTGTGCATTGTGCAACAGAATGTTTTATAGTTTGGGACTAGTGTCGCGGGGTGTGTTTACCCTTTGCTATGCTCCACTTATTGTCTCATTTTTTTTAATCTTCTTTTGGGAGGATGGGTTATATTGCACTCTGTATTGTTTCATTTCTTTCTTCTCTGGTTTTATTGCTTCTGATTCTTTCGTGGTGTTTAATACTTTTATGCATCCCTGAGTTCTGAATTATTTCTTGCAAATGTACTTTTTCTTGTGTATAGTTTTTCTCCTATTCTTTACCTGCATTTGCAACTTCCGTTGTTCATTTTAAAAGGAAAGGGATGTGTTATGCCCTGCATAGTTATTCTATGTTCTACATTTTACCTATTCTTCCTGCTGCTCAGCCAGTGTGCATGTTTACTGTAGAATGTTGGCAATGCAGTGATGCACGGAATGTTGGGTGTCTGTGTGAGTGAGGAATGACAGTTAGAGAGGGGCTGAGCAGCAGGCAAGCTGCTCCTGGTGGGGTTTACTACTACAAGGGGTTTCCTACTACCTGGAACTAATGGCTTGACTACTGGCTGATCTACATATACTTCACCTGTTACCTGGACTACCTGTCTGATGTACTTACCTACCATCTGGATGTACCTGAACCGACTACAGATTAAAGGTACATGTTAAATCTACTTGGCTACCAGTGTCTTCTTCTGTCACAGGACACAACAGACTCCTTCTGTATTGACTAGTAGCTGATAATGCTGAGGTTTGTGCACAACCGTATCCCCAGTCACCATATGTCATCTGTTCCCCTAGTTCCAAACGCCATTTATTTTTTGAGGTTGTGATTACAGTGGGGCTTCCTTCTGTATGGCATTATATTGCCAGGGAGACAATGTGTTTATTGCTGGGAGACAAAATTAGCATTGAAAGTGGTTGGAGTTCCTGAGGTTGCTGTGGGAACACTGAAAATGCACTTTTGCAAGCTGCCCTGAGAATAAAGTATAAAAACACATCTAGCATGCTGCGGAAGATCTTAAAGTGGTATGTTGGAGGTCAATGACATGCCCATCTTGAAAGCTATTGCCCAGAGTAGTCAAGCACAGGAAACATAATTGCAGAATCACCTTCGCTTCCTGCATCAAGGCCAGCCCTGGATGGTTAATAAGAGGCAGCCAAAGGAGTTTATACAGTCCATCTTGGCTTAGAGGTGAAGTTTATCCCAGTCCATGGGTATGCAGGCCATTTTGTGATGTGTACAAGCTGGTTGATGACAAACCACTGTTAGAAGGGACCTAGAGTGAGCAATATTTGTTTCAATCGCTACATGAGGCATATATAGTGATGGATGGTACCAATAGTGTATGAAATGAGCCTCCATAGATAAATAGTATGTGGTATCCAAGTTACCTGCTTGAATAAATCATCTTTTATTACATCCTACCTGCGTGGACCTTCGTTACTACATAGTACAATTCTATATCAGGCGCCATGATGCCACCTTACTCGCATGGAAGGATTAAAACTTTCCATCTAATCCAGGGTTGCCTATTTGCCCACAGTAATTTTATCATGAGTAGCCTTGCTGTCCCCAAAAAATGTTGGGGTAGTGCCAAAGATATGTTATGGAGCAGGTACAGTAGTTTCTGTACAATAGCTATTTCCATAAGAGCAGTTCGACTCGTCAGTGATAGGGGTAACGTCACCCATCGTTTCACCTTTTCCTCTATGTGAGCTATGGCCACCTCATGGTTTTCACTCATGATAAATGATGCATTGTAATCCAGATATCTAGGTATTTGATAGATGGGCTGCACCAATGAAGAAGATATTTTTGTTGACATTTGGGGTTGTCCTTAGTTAGGGGGAATATAAATGATTTGTTGCAAATTATTGTAATCCCAGAAAAGTATCCAAATCCGATGATCTCATCAATCAGGGGTGCTAGATTTTAGCTGTGGACCTGTCAGGCACAAGACCCGATTGATCCTGTAGGATCATTTTGAGAAGCATTGGAAACAGCCTGTCAGCCAGCAATTTAGCAAGGATTTTAGTGTCTGTTTATCAGTCAGAGTGGCCGGTGTGATTCACATCAATCTGGTGGCTTGTGAAGCTTGAGCAGTGTAATCAAGACCGCTTCTCACATGGGGGAGGGTGTGCATCTTGCGTGCTTCCTCAAAAAGGTTTAGCAAGTGCGTAACCAAGAGATGTGCAATTTCCTTCTAGAATGGAATTCCATTGCTTCCCGGGGCGCGTCTGACTGGTAAATTTTGGATTGCTGCTCTTATCTCTGCAGTAGGAAATGACTAGTCTAAAATCTGGTGATACAACACGTCTAGCCATACTAATTCAGTATCATCTACTAGTTGATGACACACGGGTCCACCTCACTAACCCTAGATGTGTACAGATTGGAATAAAATCCTGCAAACTCCCCTAAAATATACTCTATCTCATCGACCATTGAGTATTCATCCGATCGTATCTACAGTATATTATTTGCTTAATTAGGTTACCCAGGTTTTGGCTGGACCTCTCCTCTTTGCCAAATATCCAGGCTTGGATACCTAGGTATTTTATATCTCTATCTACTATATCGTGAGATTCTGTGAGCTTGTCTTGTTTCTCTGTAGGAGCAGCGGCCTCTCAGGTGCACATATATAGTTCCAACTCTCTAATGTGTTTTTCTAGTCTAGTCATGTGGGTATCGAGGGTTTTTAGTAGTCCATGTTATTTAGCAATGCAAACAGCCCTAATGACCAACTTAAAAGCTTCCCAGAAGATATTTTGATGATCCCAGGCGGGATCATGGGGGCTAGCAATTAATACTGAAGTATTTTTCAATCTTTTTCTTTAGCTGATCTCTAAATACTGCATCCTGTAATGCCCCAGGCGGTAAATACCATCCTTAATGTGGACGACTTGCACCAGGGATCCGGAGCTCCAGATGCACTAGCGAGTGGTCTGAGATTGTTATTGTCAGGTCGTGTACTGATTTAGTCCTCGAGCATACATCTTGTGAGACCATACCAGAAAACCAGCCTGGACCATGTGTTACGTACTACGAATAGAAATGTGCCCTCACGACATTGGATTTCTAGTGTGCTAAATATCTACCTTCTTATGACTAGTAGTGATCTCGGTCTGACATCCCGTAGCTGCCAAGGAGTAGTGGACATGGGGGTGCGATCAATCACACATATTATCGGGCACAACATTAAAATCCCCCTCCCCCAAATGATTCAATGAGGCAACAAGAGCATTTGTATGTTCCAAATCTCTTAAAACAATTAGTAACCTATGTTAGGTCCCTAAGCATTGATAATGGTAGTATGCTTGCTTCAAGTACCCCTTGAATTATAAGGTATTGGCTGTGGTCATCTGATATTGAATGAAGTGGACTGCACTCTCTTCTTAACAAGAATAGCCACCCCTATTGCGTACGATGAGTATGATGCAGCATTTATATGTACACCAATGTTTTGCAAATTTAGATACTGATGTGGTGATCAGGTGTGTTTCTTGTAATAGGGCAATTCCTACTTTGGGGTCGAATCCGATTCGGGCCGGAAAAAGCACCGACCGACTCGGAGCCGGAAAAATTACCGACCGACACGTACCAGTCGCGCCCGACACGCCAAGTACGATGCAAGCCGCGATAAATCCGAACGACACGTTAGGAAACCAAGCCGACCGACCGAGCCGCTCGGAAAATAGCAATCCGGCCGGAAAAAGACGCTAATCCAACCGACCGACACGCACCCGGAACAAATCCGACCGAATCGTACCCGCCAACTCCAAACCGCAAAGTACGATGCAAGGCGCGAAAAACACGACCGAGTCGGACGGAGGACAAGCCGTACGACCGACACGCATACAAAACCGAGCCGAAGCAACACAATACACCGCGACCGACGCGTACGCAGCATACAAAACTGCACAAACACAGCGTGAACGAAACGGAAAACACCGTACGAGACCAATGCAGGGTCCGACTCGGTCACAAGAACGTTTCCAACATACACAAACAGCACAAAGGAAAAATCAACCAAAAAAAGGCCAAACAAGCAATTACCAAGCCAATAAATACTGGGGGGTGGGGACAGAGAACAAAGACACACCCACAACTCCACCTATATAAAGGACACAAATCACAACCATGAGCCTTTGCAAATGCCATTCCACTGCCAGCACCCAAGAGAAAGCAACCACACACCCACAGCTCATCCCTCACACAAGCCACACACCATCAGCACACCAACAAATACCTACCTCACATACACCCAGCAAAACACACACTCACACACCCTCACCTGCACACCAACACACACATCACTCACCATCACCACCCATCACCATGCCCCCAAGAAGAATCACAAGTTCCTAGATTGTGAATTGGAAGTCCTGGTAGACGAGATCCTCAGGGTAGAGCCACAGCTGTTTGGCACATTGGTCCAACAGACCCCCATGTCGCAGAAAACCAAGATGTGGGAGAGGATCATCAACAGGGTGAACGCCCAATCACCATGTCGGCGCACAAAGACCGACATCCAGAACAGGTGGTATGACGTGCGCAGGAGGGTACGGAAACTGCTGAAGCAAGACTACATCAACAGCCAACACACCGGCAGTGGCCCTCCTGCCAAGCCAATATACCTCAGGCCCTGGGAGGAGAAGGTGCGGGCCATCCTACCGCCAGTGAGCATATATGGACTAGAGGACATCCCAGAGCCTGGTGAGTACACAACAAATGTACACAATATACTGCCACAAAACACACACACATCACTGTCAAGGGGAGAGTCAAACCATGCACTCATAGCAATCACACAGCAACCAGAACAGAATCATCCCAAAATGTGTATGTCAGTCAGAGAAACACAACACATGCCATCAAAAAGTCACATCCAACCGTGCCAACACATGTACAAACACAACCACAACTACAGCTAGGCAGTGGCACAAATAGAACTAACAAACACATCCACACATGTAGCCACCACAACAACACCAACACACAGTGAAGACCACTCAAAGGAAGGAATTCTGTGTATGCTGGCCAAGTCAGTGTAGCCAATAGCATCATGGGAGTCGCAGTCACACATATTGCCCCCCCACAACTGTCCCATCAACACCACCCTGAACCATGCTCACATCACAGGGAGTGGAGAAGGACTCACAAGATGGCTGACACTGGCTACTGCTGTGGGGAGCACAAGGCCCTGCTGCCAACTGTGCACCAACAAACAGCAGGACACCACTGACTGACATCCTGAGAGACAACTTCCACTCCCTGCAATGCAAGCACGTTCCATGGTGGGATATCTGGCTGGCTGGCTGGGTGGGAAGGGGGACTTGCAGCACTGACCATAGTCACCAGCACCTCCCCTCACCCCCCCCAACACAAACTCCACAGTACCCACCTGGTAGAATGCAATGCCCTCCATCCTAACACAAGATCCCACAAAGCACCACCACCCTGGGTTATGTTGTGTGAAGCACAGGGACACTCTTGGGACTCTTAGCCAAACAACTGCCAGGACAACACTCCCAGCCATCCTGTCAGCACAGCCAGCCCACCCCACAGGGAAGCAGAGTCAAAAGGAAGGAAGCATGGGCATGCTGGGAAGGGGGGTGGAGGCAATAGCATGATGGGAGTCGTAGTCACAGACATTGCTCACCCCCACAACTGTCCCATCAACACCACCCTGAACCATGCTCACATCACAGGGAGTGGAGAAGGACTCACAAGATGGCTGACACTGGCTACTGCTGTGGGGAGCACAAGGCCCTGCTGGCAACTGTGCACCAACAAACAGCAGGACACCACTGACTGACATCCTGAGAGACAACTTCCACTCCCTGCAATGCAAGCACGTTCCATGGTGGGATATCTGGCTGGCTGGCTGGGTGGGAAGGGGGACTTGCAGCACTGACTATAGTCACCAGCACCTCCCCTCACCCCCACCCCCCAACACAAACTCCACAGTACCCACCTGGTAGAATGCAATGCCCTCCATCCTAACACAAGATCCCACAAAGCACCACCACCCTGGGTTATGTTGTGTGAAGCACAGGGACACTCTTGGGACTCTTAGCCAAACAACTGCCAGGACAACACTCCCAGCCATCCTGTCAGCACAGCCAGCCCACCCCACAGGGAAGCAGAGTCAAAAGGAAGGAAGCATGGGCATGCTGGGAAGGGGGTGGAGGCAATAGCATGATGGGAGTCGTAGTCACAGACATTGCTCACCCACA